>JAWWLV010000078.1:2439328-2477067 GCA_035041135.1 Platyrinchus mystaceus
CACACACACACAGGGCACACATGGGGCACACACACACAGGGCACACACGGGGCACACACACACACAGGGCACACACATGGGACACACACACATGGGACACACACACACAGGGCACACACACACAGGGCACACACATGGGGCACACACACACACAGGGCACACACACACGGGGCACACACACAGGGCACACACGAGGCGGGTACACCTGGATAGGGCACACACACATAGGGTTTATGCACACCCCAGGTGTTTTTGAGCAGTTTTGGGGGTGCTGCTGCTGAATCACCCACCCCCCCCCCCCACGATGTGCGTGACCTCTCCCCGGGTCTCACCTTGGCAGGGGGTGGGGAGGGGGCTGGGAGGACAGAGCTGCACCCACAGCGCTGTGGTACCTTGCAAAGACTCGTCGAAATAACCCCCGGGGGGGGCTGCACCGGGTGGGGGACCCTCCCCGCCTTGTGCGCTGCAAACCAGACCCTTCCGGGCGGAATTGCCGGTTTGCTTTGGGTTTTCTGGAGGGGTTTTTTGCATTTTTTTTTTTAACGGGTGCGAGGGCTGCGCTGCTCCCTGCCGGGGCAGGGGGGGTGGTGGGGGCGGCAAGTACTGCGGGACCGGGAGCGGCGGCGGGTGTTCCGCGGGTCCCTGCCCGCCTGCCTCCCCCGGCACACCCACCGCCGAAAATCCCGGTTTTCCGAGGTGAAAATCCTCCTGGATTATCCGAGACTGACCGCCCCCGCCGCCGCAGCCCGGGATTTGCCTTCCAGCAGAAACTCGCTTTAAAAATAAGTTTAAAGCGCCCGTTTTGTGGCACTAACGCCCCTTTGCCTGCCCTGTGGCAGCGCCTGGCGCTGGAAAAATAAATGTGAGATGAGACGGGCACAAAACGGGCTGGAGGCAAAGGCTGCGTGCCTTCCACTGGAGGAGCCAGCAATACCGAGGCAATTCCGAAAAAATTTCTTTCTCTCTTTGCTCCAACCCCTCCTCGTTAAAGTTCAGTATCAGCTAAAATAAAGCAGCGCCCAAAAAATGAAGGTCTGTCCCAGCAGAAGGCAAAGGTCCTCATTTTCTTTAATTGTTACTTCGGGATAAGGAGGGAAAAATAATAATTTTTTTTTTTTTTTTTTTTTTTTTTTTTTTTTTTTTTTTAGCATAAGCTGATGGGCGAAGCCGCTGTCCTTGCTGGCGGGTGGGGAAGTGATGCCAGAGGGGTTCGGAGCTGGAGTGAGGATTTCTGCAGGGAAAACGCTTCATCTCGTTGGTCGTCGGTAGCTGTGAATTTGCCAAGAGAGAGGGAACCGAAAAGGAATTTTAATTCTTTTAATTTCCCTTCCAAACCGTGTTCTCTGCATTTCGAAACTCACGGGAGGTTTGCAGGAACAGGCGGCTGAATTCCCCAAATATAAATAATAACTAAATCAAACTACAGAATGGGACGGACGGAGATGCTCGGGGTGACGGGCGGTCCCTCTGCCCGCGGCCGCGGCTGTTCCCGGTTCGGGCCATTCGGAACAAACAAGTGAATGGGGAAAAAAAACATTATTATAATAATAAATCCTGGTGAGTCGGGAATTAAAGAGGGATAGGGTAGAGGAATGCAGAGAGCAGCGACCCGGACGGGGCTGGGAAAAGCGGCTCAGCTGCCGAGGTGCGAACGCAAGTGCAGAAAAGGGCTTTCCCCCCAAAAAATAAAATAAAAATAAATTCAAAAAACTGGAAAGAAAGAAGGAAAAAGATCCCCGCAATAAACTCTGTTCCCACAACTGTTGAGCTTGCGAGCAGAAATAACCCGGGCTCCAGCACACGGAGCCGGCCGGGCTTGTGGGGATGCTGTGGTGTACCCGGGGCTGGGCTGCTGCCACCCCCGTGCCCCCCGGAGCCCTTGGGGATGTTTTGTTCACTTTGACTATTTTTTTCTGTATTTTTAATATTTAAACCAAGCCGCAAAACACGCTTAGCATAAGGAATCGTTTCCTGATTTCAGTTCTTTTTCGTTATTTGGAGGTTTGGGCGGCGGCTGAAAGAGAAAAAATGTTATTTGCGGGAAAAATAAAACAATCCGGAGCAGGGTAGAATATTGGAGCCCAGCTTGAAACGGGCATTATTCTTCTTTAATACGCCGTGTTTAGGATTTGTGGAAGGAGGAAAACAAAGTCAATTCCCCAATCGAGGGGAGAAGCCGAGGGGAACTTCCTAAGGTGCCACTGAGGGAGACGCTGCGATGCCCCCACCCCGAGCCACACCGCGGAAAAAACCGGCTCCCTGCGCTGCTCCTGCCGTGACCCCCCAGCTTTAATCAGCATTCAGGAAATGCCAGGGAGACTTTGCCCCTAATCTGTGCTTATTAAGCAAAAAACCCTACGATGCTTATAAAATCGCAGGTAACAAGGAAACCCGCTGTCGAGCGCGTGCGCCGGGAATCGCCGCTTTACGGTGGGGTTTTTTTTGTTAATAAAATGCAAAAAGTCAGGAATTACCTTTAAAACACTCCTTCGGACCGGGGCTGGAGCGGTCCGGCCCCGGCCTCCCGCGTGTCCCCAAAATACCGCGTTATTCCCGATTTATGCTGCGGGCACCGTGCGGTTTTGGGGGATCCTCGGCGGGCGGAGGGACCCCCCCCCACAGACACACACACACCCCGGCCGGGCTGTGCTGCTCGCTCGGAGCTTAGTTCAAAGGGAGAAAAATTTTATTTGATTTAAGGAGCACATTCGGAGCAGCCCCGCGGGCCCCGGGCACGCGTGTCTGCGCTTCCCCCCCACCTTCCCGAGCTCTTTGTGCCCCCTCGGCTCCTCCGTTTTCCTTTAAAACCTGCCAAATACCCCCAAATAACCTTTTCCCCTCCTTGTCCCCGTTCCCCCGCACGCATCACCCCAATCCCCACCCCAAACCCTGCTGCAGTTCTCTCGCCCCCCGCGCCTCCGTGGCCGCGGAGGAGAGAGGTTGCCATATTTGCATATATGGTAATGAGCTCCTAATTGCCAGGCTTGCTGCGCTTTGCTGATCGATTTCGAGCAATCCAGAGGTTAAGGAAGCTTGGAAATAGCGCGGCTCTCCCCTTCCCCACAGCCCCCCCCCTCCGGCCCCCCCGCGCGATGGAGCTGGCCCCGCATTTGCATCCCAACTTTTTTTGACTCTCACACGTACACTTTACGTATCGGCTACGTGGAGGCTCCTCGGCCGCTCCTATATATCCTTACGCCGGGCACGGCCCCCGCTCCTCCGGCGGCGGCTCCGGGCTCGGGGCCACCGTGAACACCCACGGGCCGCGGGGCCGGGCGGCGAGTGGGGCCGGGGGCAGGCAGGTAAGGGCAGGACAGGTGAGGACAGGGCGGAACGGGCAGGCAAAGCGAGCAGGGGAGGGAAGGCAGGATAGGCAGGCAGGGAGAGCAGGTAGAGAGAGCAGAAAGGGAGGGCAGGTGGGCAGACGGAGCAATGCGGACAGGTAGGCAAGGAGGGCAGTGCAGGCAGGGAGGGCAGGTAGGCAGGCAAGGAGGGAAGGCAAAGAGGGCAGTGCAGGCAGGGAAGGCAGGTGCAGACAGGACAATGCAGGGAGGGCAAGCAGTGCAGACTGAAGAGCAGGGCAGAGAGGGCAGCGCAGAAAGGACCCACTGCCCATACGAGAGCATCCCCCGCCGACAGACGCCTCGAGCTGGGTGAAGAAGTAGGGGGAACCCGGGAGAAAGAAAGAGCAGAGGCCGAGCCGGACTCTGCCGGCCGACCATCGCCCACCCACCCCCGCCCCGTGCCCGCGGCCGGGCCGGGGAGCCCCCGCGAAGCCCCCGCAGCCCCCCGCAGTCTCCCGCGCCGCGCGGGGCCGGCCCCGCAGCCGGACAAACAATGTGAGACTTGGCGGAACAAAAGCGGCGGGGCTTGGGTTGCTGAACACGTCTGAGGCCAGACGAGCCGCGCGATTTATTGGACTCGGTAAGAAAACCATAATAAAAAAAAAAAATAAGGGGGGCACGGAGGGGCGGGGGGCGGAGGGGGAGAGGGAGGACTCTCAAAGCGTCTTTATTATGGGTTGGGGGCGGCAGAGCTGCGGGGCCGGGTGGAGGTTGTCCCGGGAGCGGGTCCAGGTCCTGCTTGGGGCTGGGGGAGCGGGTACATCCAAGGCCGGCTCCGGGGTCGGAGTTTCTCCCAAAACCCCGGGGGCTGGGGGAGCTTCCCTCCCTCTTCCTCTCTCCTTTCGCTCTCCCCCCACCCCCGCGGCATCCAGGCATCTGAGCTAAGAAAGTTTGGGGACGGCCGAGCGCGGTCCCCCGAACCGCCGTGCTTTTCTCTCGGTCCGCGGATGACCCAGACCCGCTCCGGGTGGGGGAGGGTTTCACTTCTTCCACCTTCTCCCTGCTCGAGGACCCAGTTTTGGGGCGGGGATGCCCCCCTGCAATCCCCCACTCCACCTCGGACAGGGAACGGGAGAGGCCTGGCAGGACACGGCCATTCCCAGTCCTCTCCTCCTCTCCACGCGCGCCCGTGGGCTCTTTGTTGCCCTCCACGCCAAGCCACAGGGCTTTGCACTTTGCTGCAGGGATGCTCGCGGGGCGTGGGCGTGGAGCGACCCCCTCGCCCGCGGTGGTGGGGAGAGGCACCCCCAAATCCTCGCTCCTGCAAGTGGCTTCCCCGCGGGAGAGGCCGAGGGGGCCGAGAGGGGCCGGGCCGGGTCGCAGCGCGGAGCGTGGGCGGCGTTGCGTGGGGACACGCACGAGGGTGACCCGGGAAGTGGAGCGCCCTGTCACCCCCACCCCGGAGTAAGATTTTGGAGGGGGGGGAGTGGGATACGCAGAGCTGAGTGTTCCCCGGATCCGCACCCCGTTATGGAATAAGCAAATCCCGGTGGATGGGGCTGGGAGTGAATTAAACCCGCGTGGAACAGAGCCGGTGTGGAGGTTCCGCGCCTCCTCCGTGCGCGGCAGAGCGGAGAGGACACGATCCCTCCCCCGCCTCGCAAACTTCTCCTTGCGTGGCATTTCTTAAATTTCATCCCCCACCCCGATCAGGTTCGACCCACTCCATTACTCTTCACCCCCCCCCTCCGCCGTAAATAACCGGCCGTGGGGCGGCCCCGCCGAGGCTCCCCCTCATCAGGCTGCGAAGGGCACCCAAATTAAGTGGATTTAGGGTTTTTTTAGCAGTTATTGGAGCCGGACGTGATGCCCCGGCCGAAATCCGCCTCTCGGTTGCAGCGGGCCCGGTGCTGCCGCCGACAGAAAATCCCTCGCGGCTTTTTTTTTTTTTTTATTTTCTGCTAAGGAAGCTTTAATTTCTATTTTAATTTGTATTTTAATTTTAACTTATATTTTAGTTCTTATTTTCCTTTTCTTTTTTTTTCTCTTGTTTTTTTTGAGGTGTGTGTCTTTAAAATCCTCATCCTTGCAATTTGTCCTTGAGTCTCCCCTCTGCGCGGGGAAGGAGAAGAAGCTGCGCTCAAAGAGTGCGCGGGGAAAAATCAAACCGAGCTTATTTTGGGTTATTTTTCGGTTCGTGCGCGGATTCCCTGCTCTGCAGAAAAGCACTTGGTACCCACCGGGTCAGGTTCTGCCCAGCTCGGCTCCGTTTTTAGTCCCCGAAAATTAAGTTTTCATTTATGCACTGCTGTGCGTGGAAATTTTAGGGCTGGAAATCCTCAAATTTGCCATTATCGGGGCGATCCCGCGATCTCGGCGGCTCCTTCTGTTTACTGGAGATTAGGATTTTTTTTTTTTTCAGGAAAAAGGCAAAGCACGGACCAGGTTTTTATTTGCTAAGAGACTCAAAACACACCCGAGCATCTTCTGCTAATCGCTCATGTCCTTCCCTAAATCCTCCCAGATCGGGACGGCTCTAACACGATGTTGTTATTAAATAAAATTAGAAATAAAACTGCACTGTCATCGGGGTAATCCCAGGGAGAATCCAAGTTTAAAAGCGAAATCTGTGTCTTTGCAGCTTTTCCCAGGATAAATCGCAAAATTCGTCGTGTTTCTTCTTTTGGCAGGTTAAAAAAATAATTATAATTTCTGGAGGAGCCTGAAATAGAAATTTAGAAATTTTTTTTTTATGTGGATTTAATAAGAACGAGAATAAAAAGAGGGAAGGCGTGTGGTTGTGTCTCTAAAATCCCATCTGAGCGAGGGTGGGGAATGGTTAAAGCCGGCCCCGCCGGGACCCCGCAGAGCTGCTCCGCGGACACCCACGCGTGGGGGCTGCGCGGACACCCCCGGCGCTGCCGGCTCTCTAACGACCCTTTCCGTGTGTTCTCTTCCAGGAGAGCCCCGGCTCCGGGTCCAGCCGCTGCTTCCCCCCCTCGGCCGGCCCCAGCCCCGCTCTGCCCACGGGGGAGAAGCCGCTCGCGTGGGGAGCGCGGCCCAGGTGGGTGACGGGGACACAAGGAGGGAGAAATCCCTGGCAGCGCCGGCCCCGGGGCGCGAGCGGCTCCGGGAGGGCTTGGGAAGGGCCCTTTGCCTAAAAGAAACTGGGGGCTGCAATTCGGGTGGGGGGGATCCCCTGGTGCCTCCAAAAGGTGCTGCATCCAACCCCGCCCTCCACCCCCCGTGAGCACCCACAGAGTCTTCCCGAAATCTACATTTTCCTCCCCAACCAAGTCTGGAAGCGGACGAAAGGAAGGGGGAAATGCGCAACACACCACACCCCAAACCCTTTTGTGCAGACGGGGGCCCAGAGAGAAGCCAGGCTGGAGGCCACGGGGAGGGGCTGTCGGGGGAGCAGCGACGGTCCTGGGGGGCAGAGCCCCAGCCCCGGGAAGTGGGGCCAGAGGGGTTTGGGGTGTACAAAAGGCTGAGCTGTTGGGACCACCCCCCCCGGGAAAGTTTGGAAACCCCCAGGGCTGAGAAGGTCCCCTGCTGCCTCGATGCCTCACAGGACCCTCCCTGGGGTTATTTCCACACCCCCTGGCCCCCTTTCCCCACTCCAAGGCAGGGCTGTAAGTGCTGGGCCTGATGGCAGCCAGAGCAGGGGGCTCCCATTTTCCCAGTGGGGGCAACTGGGAGAGAGGGCCCTGACAGGGTGGACGTGCCACCAGCTGCACTGATGGTGGAGAATCTGGCTCCAGGAAGGAGACAAAAGCCATGAGTAACTTCCCACTCTACCCTCACAGACCCAAACCCAGCTGGCTTTATGCTAGGCAAAAAAATTCCAAGGTGAAGAGGAATTTTAAGAGAAAATGTGAGGGGAAAAACCCCCTAGAACAACCCCCAAACTCCATTCTTGTTCAAGAAAAAATCATGACTTTATTTTTGGTGGGATCTCTATTATAGCAGGAAAATCAAAGGGTAGTTAGTGGCCTGTGGGGTTAAAACTACAAAAATAAAATAGTGTTGGATTCCATCTGGGAGCTGCACAGCTCGGCCAGGCCCCTGTGGCACCGGCACCACTCGGACATCGGCAGCAGCGGAGATGAGCAGGGGTTCCCTCCCCGAGAAAGGAGGCTGAGCCTGGGGGGCAGAGAGGGGGAGAGCTGGAGAGGTGGGTGGTGGGAGGATGGTCATGGCTGGTGGTGGGGACACTTAAGTGTTGGGGGTGGGTGGTGGCGATGGGTGGTGGCCAGCGGTGGTGATGAGGGTGACGGTGATGAAGATGGTGGTGGTGATGGTGCCAAGGGTGGTGAATGGGGCGGACACGAGGATGACGGTGGAGATGATGGTGCTGAGGGTAGTGAACAGGATGGTGATGAGGACGACGGTGCCGAGGGTGGTGAATGAGAAGGTGGTGGAGGTGATGGTGGTGATAATGGTGCTGAGGGCGGTACACGCAGCGGTGATGAGGGTGATGATGATGAGGGTGATGGTGATGAGGGTGATGGTGCTGGTAATGGCGATGGCGATGGTCCTTCTGAGGTGGGTGATAGCGATGGTGGAGATGGTGATGGACGGTGGCGATGGCGGGGGGCCATGATGGGGAAGGGTGATGGGGGTGACAGAGACGGGGGTGAGAGGGACGAGGGCGACAGGGATGGGGGGGAAGTGGTGACGGGCGGCGGCGACGCGCGTGTGTGCGCGGCCCCTCCCAAACCCATTGATGAACCGATGGGCGCTGCAGAGGGGTGGGAGCCGGGGCGGGTGACGTCAGGAGGGGCCGATCCAATGGGCTGGTCGGGAGAGGGCCGGGAGTGGGAAAGCATGAATGAAAAGTGCCGCGCGCCGCTCCCCCCGGCGCAGAGGCTGCGGGCAGCGGCTGCGGGCAGCGGGGCGGGCAGCAGGTACGAGCCCAGCCGAGCCTCGCTGAGCCCAGCCGAGCCTCGCTGAGCCCAGCCGAGCCTCGCCGAGCCCAGCCGAGCTGCCGGCAGGGCTCCCGAGCTGCGGGCAGGGCCCCGGCCCCGCGCTGCCGGCGCTCCGCTCCGCGGGAGAAGGCGGGGGCGGAGGAGCCGCCGCATCTCGGCCGAGCGAGGGCTCCGCGTCTTCCCCGCGGCGCGCGGAGGCTGCAGGTGAAGGAGGGATGGGAGCGGAGCAGGTCGCTCGGCGAGGGGAGGGATGCGGGTGGGACTGCGGGGTGCCGCGGGGAAGGGGAGGGTGCGGGTTCCTCCCCTGGAGAATGGAGGGATGCGGGATGCCCTGGAGAGGAGGAGCGGTGCGGGGATGCGCGATCCTCCCCGGAGGAAGGAAGGGTGGAGGGACGCAGGTCACTCCGAAGAAGGAGAAGGGTTCTCCCCCACCCCCGGAGAAAGGAGGGATGGAGGGATGAGGAGCCTACGGGGGATGCGTGTTCCCCGCGAAAGAAGAAAGGACGGAGGGATACGGGGAGAGGAAGGCGAGGGATGCGGGTCCACACGAGGGGAAAGCTCCGGTCCCCCCCTGAACGAACGGAGGGATGTGGGTCTCCGTCCCCGTGCAGAGCCGGGATCCTGAGCCGCGAGCAGGAGTCGCTCCCTTCCTTCTTTCCTCCTTTCATCATTTCCTCTGTGTTTTCTGTGTTTATTCATCGCTTCTGTTCCCCCAGATCTTGGCTGAATCCAAAGCATCCCAAGTTATTATTTGTATTAACCGGCAGGTTTTTCTCGCAGTCATTTTGTTTAGAGAGCGTTAAACGCATTTCTGGGTGGGGAAATGTCCTTTTGGTCTTCTATGCATATTTTAAGTTGCGGGCGCAAATTATATTTGCTTTGATTATTACCAGTTTGAATGCATTAATTTGATAGTTATTAAAAATAATGTGGGCTTAATTCTCGGCACCTGCAGAATATCATTTGGTTTGCAAATGAAACAAATTGAAACTCGGCAGAAAATAGGCAGCTCCTGCGTGGTGATCCTGTAATTCTGCTCCAAATTGTGTTTCCGAGGGGCCTGATCCTGCCTGTCCCGGTGATGCTCAGGACTCTGTGCCCTGGGCTGGCCGGGCTGCGGGAGCAGGGCCGGGGCTGGAGCTGTGTGCAGATATTATGGATCTGGCTGCTAATATTTTGCATCTCTTTTTATTCGTTTTCCTCCCTCGTTCCTTCCTTAAAAGCCACGTGCCCCCGAACCCCTGGAGAAGAGGAGGTTGGCTTTTTCCTGCTGATGCTGTAGACTCCAGGGGTTGGTTGTTATCTTTGGTTATCTAGCTGTATGAGTGGTGTCGATTCTTCATAAAGCTAGATAACCGAAAGTAAAAATAACCCCATTACACGCCTGAGGAGGATGTGGAGAAGAAAGGAAATTCATCAAAAGGAAGAGGAGGAAAAGAAAAAAATGAAAAGAAAAAAAGAGGAAGAGAAAGGAAATGAGAGGCGGAAAAAAATGGGGGAAAAGACAACTTTCAGAGTCTGGAATTAAACCCCGAGGTAGGATTGTTTTTTTTTTTTTTTTTTTTTTAAGAACCCATTTTCCTCCTGTGATTTTAAGAGTTTATTAATTCTGGGCATGGGGAGAAACCGTCTGTGTTGAGAAAGACAAGGATGTTGCCACTCTTTCCTCGGCCGTTAACCATAATTGAATTAACAAAGTAAAACTTCCAATCAGACTATGAACTAGTTAAGTCCAGGACCCAGACTACAGATCAAGGATGAACTTTCATTGCATAACCAGTCGTAGAGCATCAGAGAATCCATAAATCAATACAGATTACTGTGTTGGATTATCTGTTTAATAAAGCAGCATCAGAGCAATGTTTATTAATGGTTGTCTTGCAAATACGAGCACTGGATTCTTTTCCCTTTTTTTTTTTTCCTTCCCTCCCCCACTCTTCCCTATCTGTTATACATTTAATTTTCTTCCCTGACAGCTATAACTTGATATCAGGATTAGAAAGAAGGATATGGTGATTTGGAAAATGGTTTCTTGCAGTTTTCTTTGTTTTTTCTTCCCTAGTATCTCTATCCAAACACTTTCTTTCTTCTTTTAACCCTTTGTCTATGCACATTTCTTTGAATAGACTCAAGACTCCAAGATTGGGGATTCACAAAATATATAGATATATGTAACTTGTGTATGGAACCGCATGAGACTATTTAGGGAACTTGATTTTGCTTAATTTATCCTCTCTGCGAATTCATGCTGGTTCTTACCCCTCTTTACTGGATTATGTGCAAACGTCTTCCTTGTGGAAACTGAGATTTTTTTTTTTTACCTGCTCTACTGTGGAAGGGAATTTTGGGTCCAAGAGGTGAACTGGGTGCTTCCCACTCACTTTTAGTAGCGAGACTGGTTGCCTTAGATGCTGCCTTCAAAATACAGCAAACTATTTGCAAAGGTGTCTTGATGTTGCTTAGAAGAACACAAAGGTCTTGTGATGGATTAAGATAAAATAATCTCAGAGCGGTGAATCCAAGGAGAGGGGAAAAAAAAAAGGGCTTAATAATAATAAAGAGCTAATGTGGGTGACGACACCTGAACTAATTTTGGAAAGGAGCAATTATAGCTTTGTGACTTTATGAAAACCCTCTTGTGAGAGATGTAGAAATGAGCTGACTTTTGACCCCTGCTGGACCCGCTCGTTTTGCTCATGTGCTCATCAGGATCTTTAAAAAAACCGGAAGGGCAGAAGAAACTGTCCCTGACACCTCGGCCAGGGAAGGGCTGTAGCGCTGCGTGTGACACGAGAGATTTATCCTGCTCATACCATTGCTTGAAATTAATAAACAAGGTATTTTTTTCTCCCTCACCCACGGCCCTGTAATTCAGAATAATTGAGTGCCTGTGTTAACTGGGGGTTCATATAATGATCTTCTTGGGGAAAGCTTAGGGAAAATCTCCTCTGTGTCTTCCCATCGAGGTTCACCCAGGTGTTGCTATTGTTCCTGGTGCTGTTCCCTCAGCCCACCTCGGTGGTGGCAAGGGTGTAGAGAAGTTTTTACAGGTTCTTATATGATTCCCTCTTCCTTGTTGTCTGAAGTGCTGCTCTCCTGGCCAGGTGGCTCATCCCCAGTCAAAGGGGAACATTGCAGAGGACAGGGCAACAGGGAGCCAGCTCCAGAAATCACTGGAGCTTTGGTCCACGGACAGGGAGAGAGCATCCTCCGTGGAAGGGGAGAGAGCATTCCCCATGGAAGGGGAGAGAGCATCCCCCATGGAAGGGGAGAGAGCATTTCCCATGGAAGGGGAGAGAGCATTCCCCATGGAAGGGGAGAGAGCATCCCCCATGGAAGGGGAGAGAGCATCCCCCATGGAAGGGGAGAGAGCATCCCCCATGGAAGGGGAGAGAGCATCCCCATGGAAGGGGAGAGAGCATCCCCCATGGACGCTCACACCTGAGTGTCTGGTAGGATGAGATTGGACACCCTTGGCTTTGGTGACAGTGAGGTGTCACCATACAGAGCTCTCCTCCTCCATCCTTCCCAGGCAGACTGAGCCTCGTCGCTGGTCCGGGTGGAGAGTATGGATAGCTGCTGCTCCAGCCAGGCTGATGGACCAGGATGTGTCTGTGGGCAGACACTGGCACTGAGCAGTGGCCTGAAGTCCTCGTGTGAAGGGGGGTGGTGGCTCCCCAGGGGAACAAGGGACTCTTACTCTGGGTGAGCACTGTGGAGCTGCCATGTGCCACCCACCATTGGCCGGTGTCTTCGTTCAAGGGTGGGGGAAACGCCTTTTCTCCAATCAGGGGCTGGGAGCGATGCTATGTGAGCATCTTTTGGTGTTCCTGGGTGACCAATCCTGGTCTGTGTGGCACTGCCATAGGCTGATTTTGATGGTGTCACTTGCTTGGCTGTAACAAAGGCATGGGCAGGAGTGGGGGGATGAAAACTGGGATGAGGATGAAACTCGGCCAGGAATTTGGCCAACCATGTGTGGCAGGCCCAGCCCCAGGTGCAGGATGTGCCTGTGCTGCTCTGTGATGCAGAGGGTGGGTTTAAAGCCCACCAGGCCCGATCTGGCTCTCTGGAGCCCGTGCACCTCATTGCCAGCTGCACAAAGCTCCCTTTAAAATGGCCGTGACCCTCCCCGTTCGGGGACCGGGTGACACCGTGGGGCTAAAGCATCTCCTGGTCCCCACACATCCCTTTGTGCTCCCAGCCTGGCAGGGTCAATGGGAACCAGTTTCACCCCACTTGCTGCCCCTTGACCATTCGGTGGGTCCTTGGGGGTCCCGGTGCCACAAGCTTTGCCCGTGGGTGCTGTGGGTGCTGTCGGGGCATGTTGCTCTTACTCTGGGTGGAGAGTAATTTAATTTTTAATTTGTATTTTTAATTTGGATTTTTGTGGTGGGGGGTGACCATTCCCAGCCACAAGACCGTGAACTTGGCTCTCTTTAAGGCTTTTAGGACAGTCTTGCAAAGAGCTGATTTTTATTTTTTCCCCCCATTTCTCTCTGCTTTGCTCCTGGAGTGCACTAAGCCCGGTGTATTGGCATGACATTGATCCAAATTGCAGTTTACATGTGGCCATTTAAGCTTGCCTGGACACTATGATTTGACTGGTTAACACTCAGCACTGTCTACTCTGTTCTCCCTTCTGGTCACATAACTGCTGGAGACATTAATAGGAGACACATTCCCATGTTCAGGAGCAAGAGATCAGCTCTTCACATCCCTTCTCTTGCTTAGCAGCACTTTGGAGCAGGGGAAAAAAAAAGGGATCAAATGCAATACTAATTTTTCCATCATTCAATGAGTCATTGAGGAGAACAAACATAATTATTGAAAATTATCAATTTCATTCAATAAATCCCCTTTAGCTCCTGTCTTTAATGCTTATGCCAAGGATACAGAAATGCAGCAGGGCATTTTGTTGCTGAGTCCAAAGCCCTTTCACACCACTCTCACCGTACGAATAACGCGCTGTGAGTCAGGGACTGGCAAGAGTGGCAAAAGTGCAGAAATACTCATGTTGGTTGGTGCTGCCAGTGGATATGAACTTCTGCTTTGTGAGGCATAACATATTTGTATTTTTTAATATTTAATATTAGAAAATTTTCACCCTCTAGTGATGAAGAATAGTTGAAAAATATTTTTTAAAAATCATGATTTTTCGCTGTTGGGGGAAAAAAGACATTTCCCCACCAAAGGAATTTTCTGCTGGTGTTTTCCAGTTTTCAGCTGAAAACAATAGGAGGCCCTGATGGCTCAAACCTTCTAGGTCTCCCTAGAGCGTGGTGTCCCTTTTTCTCCCCAGATCTCCCTCCCGGCACAGTCCCGTGTGCCGCGGGTTGGGCAGGTGCGGGGTGGCACTGCAGTGCCACCACAAAGAAATCACGCTGATACAATAGAAATACGTGTGTATCTACACGGCTTTGAAATATACGGATATAATTCCTTCCTCCAAGCAGTTGCATCCCGATTTGGTGGGAGAGGGGCTGGTTTTTAAAGGTGCTCTCACGGCAGGGCTGGCAGCCAGCAGTGACTCGCTCCCAGCACTGCTCCTCAAAGCTCTGCTGGTTTTGGGGTGTCAAGGTTGTGTGGTGCGTGGTCCAGCTGGTCAGGCCGGGTTTGGGGGGATCTCAGTGCCAAAGGAAAGCATGAGACTTCCTGCCATCGGTACCTCCGGGGGTCAAAAACGCCGATTGAAGCCTCCAGCCGCCGAACCGGGGCTGAGAGGGGAGCACGTCTTTGTGCCGAGAACAGAGTCTTTCCTCTTCAAACAATCAGGGCTTCAAACCCCTGAGCGTTTTCAAGGGAACGATTTTTATGTCGGGATTATGATAAACCGGCTGAGTGGGCGCGCTAAGCCGCCATAGGAATCAGATCAGGCCCTGCTTTAATTTCAGCAAGTGGCGGGTGTGTGGGAACGGAGGCTGGGGCGATGCTCGGAATTAACTGTCTGGGCTCTGGGCCCCGGCGTCCCCCGTTTCGGAGCACAGACCCGAGGAGCGGTGCGGGCAGGGGCGTGTTGGCCCTGTCCCCACCGTGGCTTTGCCGATGGGTTCTGGCCACCGATCCATAGCACTTTGCGAGGTGCTTTGCACCACCCTGTGACGGTTTTAGAGTAGCCGGCGCCGGTCTCTGTACGGCAGGAGCCGGAGGGAGAGGGGATTTCTTAATATCCCAGGCTGCAAACGTGGTGCTGAGTGTCCAAAAATGAGACCGGATGGCTCTCACTGCACCCCGCCCGGGGGGAAGCGGGTGGCAGTGCCCCGAGGGGGATACAGCTGGAAGGAAAATGATGAGCTCTGTGGTCTTCAGGCTGCTGGGAGGAGAGCTCGCCAGCGGGCAGGTCGCTCAGATGCAGCCGGGGTGATTGGATGTGAAAGCGGAGCCGCCGGTTCTCGCCGCCCGCCTCGGCAGCTTCGCCTCTCCGCGTCGCTCACCGCCGCGGCGGGAGGTTCTGCGGCCCGGGCTTGTGTGACAGCGTCGCCAGCGTGACGGGGACCCCCTAAAAATAGTCCTGGGGCCGCATTCCGGCTTGCCCTGCGGGATTTTCAGGGACAGATATAGAAAGGGACGTGTGCGTGTGAGTGCCGACACCTCCCTGCTCGCTGCCTCTCTCGCTGTGTGAGCAGGGGAAGGGGTGGCAGCCGCCGGCAGCGGGCGGGATCTGCTGCCCGGAAAGCTGTGGCGGCCCTGGGAAATTTTGGCTCAGGAGCCCCGTGGCAGCTGCTGTGAGGGATCCCCCGAATCTTGGGGCTGGGATTCCATGTGGGGGGGTGTCTGTATGTCCTGAAGTCTGCAAAGCTAACGGGGAGGTCTTGGATCGGTGCTCCTGGCTGAGTCCATCTCTGCTTATCAGTGGATCACAGTCTCTTACTCGTCGAATAACTCCAGGATTTATCCTGCTACAGCTGAGACCAGACTTGGACCTGCATCTGTAACTGTACAGCTAAGCTGTGTAATCCTCACCCAGCAGTGGCGGCTGCGGCCTGAGCTCTGGCTTTGACAGCCCAGGCTAGGTGTAAAAATCATTGTAATTCTACTTTCAGGGGGTTTAGTACTGCTGGAGCAGGGACAAAGGGGGTCGTGCCAGGATGCTGGAGCAGGAGGAGGGAGTAGTATCCATGTTGGGTGCATCTGCTGGGTCTCTTGTGAAGAGTCTTTAAAGGCAGGTGGAGGATATGAGGTGGAGCTTGCTTTGGGACAGGGAGAAAATGCAGGTTCTCAGTGGAAAAGGAGAAAAAAGGCAGATTAATAAGTGTTGGGAATGAAAAACACTGGACACTCCTTGGTGTGGTGGGATGGCCTGGCCTCGAGACCTGTGTGTGGCTCAAGGGGCCTGTTTGGCTCATCCTGTGGCCTTGGGGTGTTTAGGTCAAGGCAGGTAAAACAGGTTTAATTTGACCTTCAGAAGGTTCCCGCCTGCTGGAAGCTCAGAACTCATCCTTTATTGAAAAAAACCCACAAAAGCTCTGCTGGGTCAGAGTGGGAGCTCTGGGGAGGGGAAAGGGGGTCCCCAAGATCCTTGCCACCCTTATGGAGGTACTGGGTGCTCTTTGGGAAGAGGAAGATTTCACCCTGGCGAATCTGCTTTGTTTCACCTGTCCTTCCTCCTCTGGCTTTTAGTAAATTTCTACTATTTTAGTTAAGAGTGAAATACTCATCTTTTACAGTATTTCATAGGAGCGGATTGTTTTAGGGATTCCCAGGCTGAACTGGGCAGGAATGTGCCTGAGCCAAATAACCTTCCTGTGGCATCAGCAGGCACCAGCTGCTTGGGAAGAAAGTGCTTGAAACCCTACAATTATGGGATAATGTATTCTGAGAGAGTTTCTTGGCTTCCCGTTCCCGAGCTGGAGAGTTTTGTATCCCCTCCCTGAGCCTCCTAAAATGTCGCTGAACTTGGATGTTTTTGTCACCTGGCCCTCCACAGTGCCAGGAGTGGTGACAATCCCTCCATGGCAATCAGAGGGGTCTTGGGGCTGAACAGGAGGAAAAATACCCCTGTTTTCTGGCATTTGCTTTGAATTTGCCTCTGCACTCTGGTTTTGGGAGAGGACTCATATCTTTGAAGAGATGGAGGGGCACCGGCCTCTGCAGCCACCTATAGAGTCAACGGGAAAGTGATGGGGAATTAATAATATAACTTGGATCGTTCAAGGGAATTAGGCACATAATTCACTCAGGAACTTTGATTAATCCTGCAGGGCACTGTCAGTATCCAGGAATTTTCTCCCTGCTGGGGCCTGGTCGGGAGGTGCAGGATTAACCCCTCTGGCTGGTGGGAGGTTTGAGGTCTCAGGATGCTGGGCTGGGCTGGACAGGGACCGTGGGGGATGGATGGCCCTGAGCCACTGCCCCACCCCACGATTTTGCAGACAAACCCCACTCTCTGGAGAATTTTCTCCCTTCTTCCTCTTTGTTTTGGCTTTGAACAGCAAAACCCACTAACACACACTAAAATATGCCACATTTATTTTTTTTTCTAAATGAAAAGAAGTTCTTTTTAACCTTAAACCCCTCCACCTGCCGGAGCACCAGCAGGGTGGGGTGAGTTTTTGGAGGGAGAGCTTTCGTACCGAGCTGTGCATCTCCTTGGCGCTCTTTGCTCTAGGAAAGCGCCGGTTTTTGGGGATGGTGTGGAGCAGGAGGAAGCCTGGCTGTGCTGCCCCCTCGGCCAAGGCTCTGCCAGCACCAGAACAAGCCGGCCGAGAGGCCGGAGTGAAGGCAGAGCTGCCTCCCTCCTCCGGTGCAAGGGATGGCCGCGGAGCGGGTTGCCATGGAGAGCCGGGATTACTCTGCGCGTGTGTGCGCGGGGTGGGGGAATATCGGGATTTTTTTTTTTTTTAAACATTTTCGATGGATTGCGATGCCGTCGGCGGCCGCGCTCGCCCGACCTTGGGAGCTGCAACCTCCAACCCCATCCCCATCCCCTCCTCCCCTCCTCCTGCAGCCCCAGCTCCTGCCCCAGCCCCTCCATCGGACTCTTATCTCCAATAATCCCCCCGTAAGAGGGCTTTCTGCTTGTTATGACACCCAGTGAAAGCGTGGGAGAAAGATCCTTTCTTCGCCCTTGTCCTCCACAGCCAGCCACTGGCCTGAATGGGAGGCTTTTTTGTGTCTCTGTGTGCCTGACTAATTGAGCTGAAGGACTTGCGTCTGGAAGGGCTTGAAAGGGACTTTTGTTGCCACTGCGGAGTTTGTGGAAGGCGAATGAGCACTGCTTTCTTAGGGAACGCGGGTCCTGGGCAAATTTGACTCTCAGTGCTCACGCCTTTGGGTTCTTTGGGAAAATTAGAAAAAAAGAGTGGTGGGATTGATTTTTTTTTTTGGTGTTTTCTTTTTTTTTTTTTTTAGAGCACTATCGGCAGCCCCAGGCACTGGAGAATTGAGCCTGGCAAAAAAAAAAAAAAAAAAAAGAATCTGGCCCTGAAAGGTTGGGGAGCTGGCTTTAAAAAAAGGGCTTGGTGAGATGAGTTTAAACCAGCTAAAAATAACAGTATCAGGAGCCTCTGCCTTCAAAAATAACAGTATCGAGAGCCCCTGTTTCCTAAAATAACAGTATCGAGAGCCCTTGTTTCCAAAAATAACAGTATCGAGAGCCTCTGCCTGATGCTTTTTTTAAGGCACAATAATCAAACTCCAAATTTCCCCGCTGGAAATTGTTTCGTGGTCCAAGGGCGCTTCCACATCCCGTTGCATCCCAAGAGGTGACGAGCATCAACCATCACAAGGCGGTTTGAATGGCTGCTGCAAAATTCCTCTTTTCCTCTTGCCCTTAACAGGAGTGATGAAAAGTTGGGATTCTCCCTAAAAGTGCTTTAATTGTCCCTTGGTGCAGGATTGTCCCCTGGTCACTCCTGGCAGGACCAGTGGTGATGTGGGTGAGCAGGAGGGAAATCTGCTGCCTGTAATACCCAAACCCCAGATCTTCACTAAAACACCCACAGAGGTCCTGCTTGGTAGGAAAACTGAGGGGTTTTGCCACAGCAGTTCAGGACTCTGAGGACTCTTCTCCGTTGGGAAGGCTGGTTTGGGGCACCTGGGACTGTCACCCCTGGCGGTGTTCCTGCTGCACCGTGTCCCATTCCAAGGATTTGGCGTTTCCACGTGTCCCTGCCTTTGTTAATTTTTCCTGATCCGATGCTGGATTCATTCAATGACCAGCAGCACCTTCTCCCAGCCCGTTGTTTCCCCACAGCAGGGCCATGTGAAACCTAGAGCATCCCACCTGCAAAACATCCCCATGGCAAGGAGGGAACATGGGGGTTGGGGGGAAAACAGGACTTTGGAGGCAGAAAATGCCTTGGTGTGTTGGAAAGCTTGGACACTGGGTTTTTAAGTGGCTGGTGGGAGAAATGGGGAAGAAAGTGGCTGTATGGGGTGGCTTTGCTTCCGTTGCTCATTTCCCACGGGACGTGCAGCCCCTGCACCTCACTGAGAAGCTGCTCGAAATTATTGACAAGAAACGTGATTCCTTTGTAACATTTACCCCTCTCTTATTTTTCCCTCATTCCTGTGATCTTGCAGGTCCCTCCACACAAGGAATAGCTGTGGAAGCTGCCAGGCTCCATTCCACCCTCTCTGTGGATAAACACTCCTGGAGGGTGTTATTTGGCAGTTGATTTCTAATGCCAAGGGATTAAAACATTTTGAAAGTTGAACTTTTCGATGTAGAGGCTGCAAATGCCCACAGCACCTCTTTTCTCACACTATGCCCAAAGGCCACAACCAGGTGCCTTTGGGAGTTTTCCAGGGCCAAACAGAGGCATCAAGGATAGGGAAAAGCAGAACAATTGGGTTTGAAGCAGATGTGGATGTGAGGAGTGAAACTCGACAGAGAAGGAAAGGCAAAAAGATGTGAATGAACAGGGGCCATTTAAAAAAAAAAACTACTAAAAATTTTAAAATCACTTTTGGAGCTGGTGCTGAACTTCTTTTCACGTGACTCCACCTGGGACTTTTTAAATTCAGCAATTTCTGCACCAGTCCTTAACTTAACACTGTGCTAAACCCCAACCTTGGTTTTGTGCCCTGCAGCCCGAGGTCTGTTCTGCCGCAGCCCCAGGTGTGCCCGTGAGACCAGGGATTTTTTAAGTGCATCCTGACCTGTTATTTTCCTGGGAAACAAAAATTTCTGTGCTGTTTGGGTGCTCCTGAGGCAGCATGGAAGGCGTTTGTCCCCTCAGCCCCACACCAGGATAAAGCAGTTGCACGTTAGTCATTACTGATGAGCAGCTGCCGGTGCCAGCTCTGCGCCAAGGCACCGCTGCACCCCCAGCACCCCCAGCCCTTCTGCTGCACAGGACTGGGCTTTCTCTGCCTCTTATTTTAAAGAAATATACTTCATAATAATTATTTTAAAAAAAGAAATCACCCAGTTCCAGTTTTGGAATGGTGAACTTGGAAATTGGGGCTTGGAGTCAAAAGGGGATGAGTGGAGCAGGGCAAGGCTCCTGTTTCTGCAGACTGGGGGCCAGAAGACAAAGAAACTAAATTGCAGGTGCTTTATTTAAAAAAAAAAAATTATTCTTTGGTGGTTTTTATTTTATTTTCCCTCACCATATATTTTTTTTTTTTTAGTAGGGAAAGGCCTTGCTCTTTTTTTTCATTTTCCAAAGTGCAAACCTCGAGTATATTTTACATTCTGCAGAGGCCTTACCAGCCTGGGAACACCTTAACAAAACAAAAGGGTTTATTTTTTTTAGAGCTGCCCAGTATTTCTGGGCTTGTGCATTTCAGAGCACATCAGACTGACTCTAAAATGATGATTTTTGTGGTGTCTTTAAGCAAACCCCCGAAATTTGGGAAATTCTTGCTGTTGCACGGATTATTTCTCCTGCTCTCGATAGCTTCCTGCTTAAATAACAAGAGTTTTTAATTAGATGGTGGGGGGGAAGAAGATCAAATGTAAAAGGAGGTATAGAAAACAACAGAAAAATCAGGAGATTTTAGAGCAAATGAAGAACAATTTTTAGGCAAAACACAGCAATAATCCTACACCGCTTAATTATTTCTAATCGATACAGCATTGCTATAAAATACTTAGAATTCTGCCATGCATCTGTTTCTCCACTTTCCAGCCCATTGTAATAGTCAGAATTCCTGCAATCCCGACATTTGGTGAGCACGAGGCCCACACCCCCAGAATTTTCCTGTTTCGGTTCCCAGCACAGGGGCTGTTGTGGTTTTGGGGCTGGGATGGGGGTTTTCCCCGAGGTTTGGAGGAGCAGGGCAGTGACCCCACAGAGGTTTGGAGGAGCAGGGCAGTGACCCCACAGAGGTTTGGAGGAGCAGGGCAGTGACCCCACAGCGATGCTGTGCGTGTTCCCAGGGCACCCTGAGCATCCCGAGAGCCAGGCAGGTCACAGGGATGTGGATGGGGGGCCTGTGCCACCTCTGCCACCCTTCTGCTCCTCTCTCCCTCCCTGGAGAACAACGGGCTCATCCAGCACCGGGGGAAACCAGGATTTAATTTTATTCCTCACTGAAAAAAAGCGGGAAAAAAAAAAAAAAAAGAACAGGATTTTGGTGTATTTGTGACTTTGCTTCCAGTGGACGAAGGGCCGGTGGCTCCGTGCCCGCCCTGGTGAGCGGGTTGGGTGTGAACAGCAGAACCCTCGTGGTTGCCAGAACCTTTGGCTGCACCACAGGGAAGGTTTCACCTTCTGCTGAGAGCGGCCTGCTTATCCCTTCCCTTCCTTTCCTTTCCTTTTCCTTTTTTAAATTAATATTTTTTAAAATTTCTATTTTTTTAATTTTCCTTTCCAATTTTTTAATTTCCCTCTTCAATTTTTTAATTTCCTTTTCCAATTTTTTAATTTCCTTTTTCAATTTTTATTTCCCTTTACAATTTTTTTATTTCCCTTTTCGTTCTTTTATTTTCCTTTTCAATTTTTTTATTTTCCTTTCTACTTTTTTTTTTTTAAAATTTTTTCTTTAATTATATTTTTTCCTGGTCTTGCTGCTGCTTTTCTTTTTGGCTTCTTTTTTTGTTTTCTACCCATTTCCATTTTTTCCCCTTAATTCTGCATTTAAGCCTGCTTTGTCTTGTCTCCTGCCAGAACATTTATCGAAGGGCAGCCGCTCCCACGCCAATGGGGTTTTTCTGTTGTTGTTGGTATTTTCCTGGTGCTTTGTTCCACCCAAGGCCCTCCCCACGGGCCACGGTGCCCACCGAGGGCTGTGGATTGGGGTGCCTGGGATGGATTGGGAAACACAAAGCCCCAAGGAAGACACGGGGCTCTTGTTATCCCGGCCGCGCGCGAAAGAGTTAACCCATTAGAAATTCCGAGCCCTTCTTCCGATAGTTAAACCTGATTTGCATGCATTTGCATAATGAATGTCATTTGCATTCTTGGAGGTTGGCTACTTCTGTGGGAAAAGTCAAAGCGGGATTGCGGGGAGGGCGAAGGGGGGTCGGCGAAGAAAGAAGGGAAGATTTCTCCCCGCACCCCACGCGCATCCCTGCCCCTCGCCAGCCTCGCCCAAATGCTCTTTTCCCCCCCTTCTTTCCCCCATTTTTTCCCCCCTCGATGCCTTCCTGCCTCTCTTTCCGCAGGACGCACAAAGCCAACCAAGGGGCGGATGGGCCGTGTCGAGGCGAAGCGCATCCTTTCCCGCTCCCCCCCTTTCCCCTCCTCTAATTTCTCCCTCTAATTCCATCTTGGCTCCCGTTCCCGGCGCCCTCTCGCGCGGGGGGCTGCGGCCCCTCTCCCTCCCCTCCCTGCGGGTGCATGCGTGCTGCAACGGTGGCAGAAAGGGGAATAAGAAAGGTGGGAGCCACCATTTTAGGCAGCTGACGTGTAAAATGGCTGATTCCCTTCCCCTGGTCGTCGCCACGCGGTCGGCTGCATCCCAAGTGAATCCCGGCAGCATCCCGGCTGCAGCCCGCGGGCGGGGATGGATCGTGCCCGGGGTGCCCCGGGCACCGCGCCCTCCGCACGGCGGGGCTCGGCCGGCCTCGCCCGCGGGGATTTCCCTTTCCCGGCGGGATGGGCTCCGCTCGGGGCGTCGCAGCCACGAAACCCCCCGGTCACACACGAGGCACTGACCCAAACCCCAAATCAACCTCCTTTTGTCTCGTCCTCTGCAATGGGGACGGCACCAAAAGTGAGCGCGTGGTCTTTTTTTTTACCAGATTTTCTATAATTATTATTGGAAATGCCCTCCAACGCTTCCCGGGGACATTGTGGGGCTTGAGGCTCGGCTGCAGGATTTTTTCCTCCATGCAATGGATGACATTTCATTCTTTGTGTGCTATGATAGCACCAGTGAAACAGCTGTTTAATTATTTTTTTTTTTACCCCTCCTCCCACTTTTGGACTAGAAAAATTCAACAGCCTCATTTTTTCTGCTGCTGAAACCATTTTGTGGCTGTTTAGGAAAGGGGGGAAAAAAATCCATGTGAAACATGAGCGACTCCATCCCCTCCTTGTGCGTGATGGGCTGAGGCGTGAGAGGCTTCACCTGGTCCAGATGATCTGTGGGCACAAAGTTATTGTGCTCAGGTTAATGTGAGACAGGGGGAAAATCTCATAGAACCTGTTGGGGTGTGAACTGGTTAATTTTACTACAGCACTTGAAATATTTTAGGGTATTTTATCTGTTGTGAGAGGCTTGTGGGTTAGGTGGAAATCTTGGTGTTCCATGAGGCCGCGTTTGTTGTTCTTTTTAATTTCTCCCCATCCCTCTGTTGCCATGAGACCTGGAAACTTAAAAGCCTAAATATGCTGAGTGAGTTTAACCCTGATGTGACGGGAATTTTGAAAGCAGATTAAAACCACCTCGAAATTTATCCTTAGAAGAAAAATCAATCACATTTTTTTGCCGGTGTGTTGACGGCTGGGACCTGAACACGCCTGACTGGGGGTGGCCCTGTGGGGAAGGGTGGCTGGGCTCATCTCAATCCTGGTCCCTGGTGGGGTCTGTGAGGTGGGAAGGGACCAGGGAAGGGTCTGTCACATCTGTACCCCTTCAGCTCGAGCTGTGAAGGGTGTGTGGCCACGCGCTCGCTCCGCCTGCCAAACGTGCTTAGTCAGGAATGGGAAATACTTCCCTAAAACTTGCAAAAATGCACTAAGGCTCTTAGCTCTTGGGCTAAGCTGCAGCTACTTAGCCCATTTCTCACTGCTTTTATTTATAAACTTCAGTCCGTGCTGGGGGATTTAATTTTTTTTTCTTCCTTTTTTTTTTTCCCCTCCTCCTCTCCCTGGGATGGGGCACATTGCTGGGTTGGTAGTGGGGCTGGGAGAAGAGGATGGGTCTGGGCATCCCTGCTCTGCTCCTGCCAGTGCTACTCGGGCTCCCCATCACTGAATTGCCACAGGATTGGATTGTCTCTGATTTCTGTAGTATTATAAATGATTTATGGGACTAATGGACAGGAGACAGGCTCTTTCCCTGGCCCAAACCCTTCCTCTCTTAAACAAGCCACATCAGGTCTATACTGAGTGTTTAAATCAATGTGTAGCCTGTGAGTAGCCACAGCTGAAAGCAGAGTTTACACAGATGAAAAAATCTACAAAGTGAATATTAATCTATTATTAAAATATAAACCAATTGTGTAGGGATGCTCCGAAGCAGCCTGGAGCAGGGGCTGGCAGCACAAGGGTCAGGGCTGCCTGGTTTTGTTATTTTTAGGCAGGGATGTGCAGTGCTGGAGCTTTCCAGCTTGGTTCCTACTGCATCAGCGAGGGGGGAACCCTGCAGAGCACAGGGTACATCCCAAGCCTCTTCCCTCCATGTGGCTCCCACTGGTGAAGGGTGTCCCTGGGCTTGGGGCAATCAGGATAAATCCCCCTGAGGGGGGGCCACAACATGCTCTGGGTTTGGGTTCAGCTTTCGGCCTTGGTGGTGCAGCCACTGCCCTGGGCAGAGAGGGAAGCCTGGAGAACAGAGCTTCCCAGAAGGCAAAGAATAAATAAAGGTGGTTTTTTTGCCTTAGATTTACAGGTTTTGGTCCTGCCTTGTCATTCCTGAATACTTGGGGTTGGCTTTGCCACCGTGACTGCAGAATGATGCTGGCTGGCCCCACACTTGCTGGGAACAGGGAATGGTGCAATGAGAGCTTTCCCCCATTTCAAATCCCCCCAGAGCAGATCCTGGCTCCTCTCGCTCCCCACAGGGCAGAAGCTCCACTGGGGCATCTCAAGTTTGGAAACCAGTCCTGTTGTGAGGATGCTGAGAGTTTTCCAACTGACTTCTCTCTTCCTTATTTCCCTTTCCTGCCAGAAAAGTGGCTGTAATCAACCTGTCCTGGTGTAATCCAGACAGGGAACATGGGACTGACATTTAAAGTGTTCCCATCCTCTTTTCTTTCTCTTCCTGTCAGGGAGGACGTGAGTTCATCCGATGTGAAGCTCATTTTCTGGCTGACGAATCGCGGCTCTCTGGCCCCTGTGAAAGTTCACAGGAATATCCTGGTAAGTGGATTTTAAAAAAAATATTTAATTTTTTTTATAGGCTTTCCCTAAGCTCTTACACCAGGCTCTGGCACTGTCACTGCCGAGATGGGCCGAGTGTCACCGTGGCAAGTGTTTGAGGACTGGTGTGAGCCCACAGCGACCACATTGCAGGGAAAAGGAGGGACCAAAAACTCTGTGGTCACCAGTTCTGTGTCACCAGCACCTTCCTTGCTGACCACTTGGCCCAAAATCTCAACCATCCAGGGATTTTGTTCTGTGTTTAACAGCTGTTCTTGTGGGTTTGTTGGTTTGTTATTCCCAAACCCCGGGAGAGATGTCTGTCCCACGGGCAGGAACAAAGGGCTCCTTTGGGGTTTTTGGGGTGGTTTATTTGCCTTTTAAAAGGAAAGGGGGTAATGAAGGTGTTTCTGTTGTGTTTGGTTTTAGCTCAGATCAGCTCGTTACCACATGAACCCAGGAGTGGGGGCTATCTGGAAAACCCCACCCTCCAAAAGCCACGAGCCCCCATCCCCGGGGATCTGACAGCAGGACCTGCCTTGTGGGACCCTCAGAAGTGCCTCAGCAGTGCTGATCCCACATGCACTCTCCTCCTCTTCCTCCTCCAACCAGCAGACCCTGGCCTGGAGCACGAGTGGCTCATGATTTGCACCAGCGTCCGTCCAGGCTGACCAGGGCTGCTGAGCAGCCTCGTGTGGGGACACAGCACCAGCTCAGGGATGGACGGGTGGAGAGGACACGGGGACATCCCCATCCTGCACGTCACCCCAGGGACCTCTTGCTGGTGAGACTGGGGTGGGGCGTGGGCACCTCTGGCAGGTCACACTGGGGCACGGGGAAGCTGCATCCACCGAGGGATGGGGACCTCAGGTAGAGCCCACACCGGTGGGCAGCTGGTCTGAGGAGGAGGTGATGGGCAGGGGGAGAGGTGCTGGGAAGGGACAGTGTGTTTATTATTGAGGCGCAGCTGAAGCGGCTCCTTTGCCAGTGGTCAAGTCTGAATCACAAACTCCGCATTGTTTCCGAGTGGGTTCAGCACATTTCCCTTCTCCCCCTCCCTTCCCCTTTCCTCTCCTCTCGCCCTCGCACAAAGCTGTCATTGTGCCGGGGACTTGGTGATGGCAGCGTTGTTATTTGGTAAAAAAAAAAAAAAAAAATGGAAAAAAAAGAAAAGAAAGAAGTGGGGAGGGGGGGACCCAACAAGGTGAAGAGGTTTAAATCAGCTTAGCCCAAATGCCAATTAAAAACCAAAGAGGATTAGGCTTGTGATCAGCAGAATAGACAGTCATTGTACCCCGACGAGGAGGTTTTCCCCTCCCCAGGCCCGATGCAGTCGTGCCTCAGGTCTCCCTGCAATCCTCACTGCTCTACCCCTGAGCTGGGATGGAGCAGGGCAGGGGCTGCCCACCCACCAGAGCCCTTGCCTGGGGCAGCAAAAGCCCCACAGGTTCCTGGTGCAAAGACCTTTTCTCTCATTTTTTAAGTGTATGCAAGGACTCGTCTTGCCTTGGGTTCAGCCAAGCAAGGAGAGTTCTCGATCTCTCTGCCAAAGGAACGGTGTTCCCTGGAACAGCCTCTTGGGCTGAGAGTGTCCCATGGCTGGGAGCCAATGGAGGGTCCCTGGGGTGAGGTCCTGTCTGGGGGTCTGGGCAGACACTGTCTCCACCCATGTGCTGGCCAAGGGCTCTCTCCAACCGTGGCATTGGGCAGTGGGGACCATCGGTCAGAAGAAACCAGCACATCGCCCTCGGTCCCAGGGCTGCAGGGGCGAAATGCCAGAAGCATTCTATGGATTCTCCTCCAGACAGTGGAGATCCAGAGAAGACTTGGCACTTCTCTGCTCCACGGCCTGGAGATGACATCACAAGTGCTCTCTGCCTGGTTTAATCCTCTCTGCCACCCGGCAGCTTCCTGATTCCATGGTTTGGAGTCTAATGCAGCCAGAACTTGTGATCCTTGTAGCATCCTCACCTGCAGAGAGGAACCTGGGCTGGGTGAAGGGTGTGTGGGTGCTTGCTTGGATGTCTCCCAGACTTATGCAGCTCACCCACCTCTAAGCATCTCTCCCAGTACACCATCAAACTGGTAAAATCCCAGGAACAAACGTGGCTGCTGTTAATGGGGATTGGAGTCTGCAGCCGTTTCAGTCCTGGTTCGACTGACAGAGTGGTGAAGGCAAATCCTCTGCAGCCAAAATGGGTGTGAAAAGGGTGTTGCCAGAGCCAGAGTGTCCTGATGCCACACTAGCAACTTTAAACTTAGGTAGAAAGTGTAATTGTGGGCTCTATTTGAGGCTATTTGGGAAAGGAAAGGTGCCAAGCATAGGTGGGAGCTGGGCCAAGCAGGGAGAGGTTTAAGGAATATCGGCAACAAATTCAGATGGAGCTTGAGCACCTCCATGTCTGAGTGCAGATGGGTTCAGCCTGAGCCCCCCCTCTCTTTTAGTCTGATACTGCCCGGCAGTTGGGTGTGTAAAGGGACCCCCTGCATGTCTCTCCTGCCTTTTCTCAGGGTGAATCCTCTCTGCTAAGGGGGATCATTGCCCAGCTGAGGAGACCCTGGAGCTTGGTGGATCCCACTGTCCTGCTTTGCGCAGGAGCCCAGGGATGGCTGCAGTGGAGTCTGGTCCAGCCCCAACCATCTCCTAGAAGACACTGAGCTGTCGTCCCTAGATGAAAAATGCTCCTGGCTTTGAGCCAGGGAGAGCAAAAAGGAGCAAAAGGGCCTTTTCCCTGGAGAGCAGAAGAAGGAGAGAGCATCCACCTCTGGACCAGGAGCTGCTTCTCTCCGATCCAGCACTGGCTGAAGGACCACAGTCATGGTGTGACAGAACACTCCAGTGCAGTGGATGCTCAGGGAGCACCTGGGAGCAGAAAGCAGGAATGCTTGGAGCACAGGAAATTGCGCTTTGAGGGGAGAGGGAAAGGAAAGGCTGAGGGAGATGTTGAGGGCCGGGAGGTGCAATGCCTTCACCTCCCTCCTCCAGAAACCCCTCCTGCCGCCACTGCCCCCGTGCCCGAGGATGCCCGCGGCGCACCCAGCGAGCGCACGGGCTGTGGGAGCAGGGAAGGGGGCAGGATCCGTCGCCCTTTGTTGCTGCCGTGTAATTTATGATATGAGAGAGAGGGCCATTGTCTGGACCCATCCTGTATTTTTCCGAGGGCTTTGCCTCTCTTCCCAGCCCCCCGCTGTGCTCCTGCTACTGTACGGTTGCTATGGGACGTGCTCCCCGCGCCGCGGCTATGCGGGGCAGTGCGGGGAGGGCTGCCCGCCGCGCCCGGACCCATCTGGAGCCCCGAGCCCGCTGCCGGCAGCCCCGGCCCTCGGCGGCCCCGCTGACGTGCCGAGGGCCTGGGAATGGGGCTTTCGGCCCATCCAAGTTCACGGCCACCGGAGGCATTCAGCTGCCGGAGGGGCGGAGGGGGGGCAGCGGGATCTGGGGCGTTTGGCTCCATTCTCCCTTCCCTTTCAGCGCCGGCAGTGTCCTCGGTGCATACAGATCCCCCGTCCCTTTCTCCTCCTGACAAGTGCGCACATAAATAAATTACCCCACCGGGCGAGTGTGGAACAATCTGTCCCCTAAATTCTATTCATCGCCAGACAGGACTCATTATTCCCCCGATTAAAGCCGCTGGAGTAGCTTGCAAGGGTTACAGTTACTCTGTCAAACTGTAAATAAGACACTAAAAATAAAGGGCGCTGGCGAGAGAAGGGGGAAAGGGAAGCCAGACTAATGCCTGCTGCTAGGGAAACCGAATGAATCCCTAATGACGCTGTGTACAAACTGCAAATAATGAAGGAAAAGTGACAAACAGACCTCGGCCAGGCTGTGGAGAGGTCCTCGCTCCACGGTGGTGGTGGTGACTGGCTCGCCCCTTCCTCCAGGGAGAGCCAACAGGGAGTGGGACCCCCTTCCACACCCCAATGAGCAGAGAGTTTAAGCCCTTGTCCTTCACTTACAGGAAGGTTTAGGTCTTGTGGACGCGTTTGTTTTCCAGGCACAAACCCCACCTCGGCTCGAGCCACATTTTGAGGTTGCACAGGGAAAAGGTCCATTGCCTGTGGCCTCAGGGCACAGCAGCAGCTCCCAAGCTTTTTGTTTGTGCTCTGCTGTCAGGAGCACAGCACAGAGCTCTGACCTGGAACAGGGCTAGAACCAGGGAGTTAAGTCCATCCAGCTGCCCGGAGTCCCGGGGGATGCAGCCAGGGTTCCTTCCCACCTGCAGCAGGTCCTCGCTCTCGTGGCTGAGACAGAGACCCAGGGCTCAGTCTTGGCCCTGGCCCACGGCTGCCTGTGGCATGATAGATGGCAGGGAAGGATGTGTCCAGCCCTAGAAAACCTCTTTGGATAAAATAAAATTCCCTCCTTGCTGGTCTCTTGCCAACCAGCAAAGATAGGGACATTCACCTCACAGCGGATTCTTCTCCTTTGATACCTTAGAGCTGCAGAAGTGAGGCAAAAAATTCAGCTATAGGCTCATCGTGGGTATTTCTCACTTCCAGAGGGACTGAGATGTGTGAGTGTTGTTTCAGGTCCTCCCTGAACTATTCCCACCACCCGCAATGGGCAAAATACTGGAAATTCTATGGGTTGCTCAAGGAAATATTTTGATTCGTATCCCCTGAGCATCAAAAAGCAGTGAAGAGAGCTCTGAGCTGTGCTTCTCCAGGTGGATTCTTGCTCTCCAAAGGAGAAACCCAAGGAAAAGTCCCAGTGGGGCCATGAAGTCCTGTGCACCTGGAGCAAACGGATCACTGGGCTGGGAACTGAGCACTCATCCCACATATCTGCATGGATGTCTCACTGCACATCCATCCTCCTGCAGAGCCCAGCAGTGCTGGGGCCCTTCTGGGGCCTGATCTGCAAAAAAGGACCAAGGAAGGGCACAGCCAAGAGCAAGAGGAGCAGCAAGGTGCCAATCCCTGCCCTGCAGATGCTGCTCTGCAGGACACCCACCTGTTCTCCCACTGGCAGCAGAATCGCAGGGAGCCTCGTGCAGGTAGAGGGGTTTTAGAGATGTGCTCTGCTTGGGGCTTTCACAAAGCTCAGACATCTTAAAAGGGATTTTTCAGGCCAGCCAAGCTAGTCTGGAGCCCAGTTGCATTTCCCAGTCAGATCAAAACCTGAGTTTAGCAGATTTCTTCTCTTCCTGTCTTAGGGAAAAAAACACTTCTCACTCTGAGTTCCTGGCTGTGAAGCCTCATGACTCCACAGCAGCATTCCTGGGACATTCCTCTTGCTGGTGGTATGTGCAGAATTTCAAACAGTGGCACATGGTTCCACATCTCCTTGTGCTCCCCCAGCTGGACTCCATTATTTGGGAGAAACTCCAGGATGGAGCAGATTTATTATTGCCACCAGTAATAGTGTTGCCTGTGCAGCTCCTGCAGCCCCAGGTGGGTGTGTGTAGGTGGTGATGAAGGAAGAGCTGAGATCCTGTCCTTCCCCTGCAAAATTTACCAGTTTTGCTGGAAAAAGAGCAATTCTAAAAAAGTCTCATAGCCAGCCAGGCCTGAGCAAGACAAACCCACACCTGGATTGATCTGGAGCTACCCAGCCATGGAAATGGGCAGCTCTTCACCAAAACTGCTCCCTGGAAGTTGCCTTTAGATGAGTGATGGGCTTAAAGAGCCTCACTGCACCCTGGGAGAAGGTTTTGATCCCATGGGCTTTGCTACCTTGCCAGGAACAACTTTGCTTGAGGACTCAGGTCCTGGGAGCAGCATCAGTGCCAGGGATGCACTCAGGAATACTCAACTCCCCTTGAGATCCCACCAAGATTGGCAAAAAATAACTTACGTGCCTTTCCCTGCTTGAATCTCTTGGGTCACATTTTCCAAGCTTTCTTTCAACCTCTAAAAATGTGATTATTGCTACTTTTTTTACTGGAAGCTGTGATTCCCCTCCATGTTAACCACCCAGTGTCAGAGACTCGAGCTTTACCGTGGTGGTTGATGAGGCTGCAGGTTGTCAGCTCTTGAACAAAGCACATCCTGACTGGGTTTGCCCTACAGCCACCTGGAGACAGAAGGAATGAAAGTCCTCAATTTTAAATGTCTTTATCCCAGTTCTGAGAAGATCCTGTGCCTCCTGTAATTTCCTCAAGACACCTGAATGTGTTTTTCCCCCTCTCTGTGTATGTCATCTAAACATGCCCACGGACCAGAAGCTGGCAGGTTGCTCTTGGGCCTTCAAAGCTTGCTCAGCAAGGTCTGAATGGTTTGTGGAGGCCGTGACCACTGTCAGTCCCCCTCCTTTTCAAGGATTAGGGTGAGGCAAACCTGCAGTTTGGTTTAATCCACAGTGCCTGGTGCTGAAGGAGTTTGCTGGCACACGCGTTTGCAGGAACAGACCAGGTAACTCACAGGGCTAAATCACTCTGGGTTCCTTTTTCATTATAACCTCCTTTTAAAGCAGGTTTAAATGCTCCCCTGCAGGCTCGTGTGAGGGCTGTTCAGGGCTTCATTTGAATAAATAAGGGCACAGGTAGAGGAGGAACATCCCCACAGCCCCTGGAAAAGCAGTGCCAGTGATGGCAGCAGAGGGCTGGCGAGTGGGGAAGGGCCTCGATGTTATATATTCCATAAAGTAGAGTAATTAAGTATTACTAGTTTTGATGACTTCAAACAGAGTGACTCCAGGAAATAAGCCCCTTCTTTATAATTAGTGGGATTTCCTCTGCATCAAACGGAGAGATTGATTCTTTAATCTGCTCACATGCTTTTGATTTGGTCTTTCAGCTGCTTGTACCAACTGCTTCCACTCCCTGCTCTTGCCGATAAAACCTTGCAAAGGAGATTTTAGGAAGGCATGACCTGAGCTGAGGTCCAGGATTTTCTTTGTGTGTGGCTGTTTTGTGTATTCCCAATTTGCCAGAGATGATGATCGTGATGACAGCAACAATCAAAAATAACACAGACATGGGGTTTTAACATCCACGTACGTTTAGGTCAAATAATTGGGCTTTGGGGTTTTGGTTATTGTTTCCTCTTCCCAACACACCTCTTAGCTCTGGCTCATGCTCTTTAACACCTGAAAAGTTAATTTTGGCTACCTGTCTGCAGTGACCCTGAGCTGTCCTAGGTGGGACTTAGTGTAAAACGTTGCTCTTGTAAGAGAGCACAGCCCCAACGCCGGGGTTTGGATGGGCTGTTGGCGTTCCAGGGGCTCCACTGAAGTAAGGGCTTGGTATGTGCAGTCTTTTTAGAGTATTTCAGGTGTTGGTCCTGATTTAGGACTAAACCCAGGAACTTTGGAAGCTTTGGCTGAAATAAAATGGCTCGTGGCTGCCCCATCCCTGGAGGTGTCCAAGGCCAGGTTGGATGGGGCTTGGAGCAACCTGGGATAGTGGAAATTGTTCCTGCCAATGCCAGGGGGGATGGAACAAGATGAGCTTTAAGGTCCCTTCCAACCCAAACCATCTCATGGTTCTATGATTCTATGAAAATCCCCACAAATGTTGCTGCTTTCCAAACAAAGAATTCAGGAGGGAGCAGGAACTTGCCCTGTGCAGGTGAAAGAAGCTGATGGTGAGAAACCAGCTCCTTCCTGGGCATCTGCACGGGCTCAGTGCCACCGTATCAGTATGGGAAATGTGCTCTGGGGTCTGTGTTAGTTCCTGGCACAGACTGAACCTACTCCATGCTACCCCTACCTCCAAACCAGCTCAGACCTTGAATCACCCCCGCAAACAGTTTGCAGATGGATTTCTGTCTGGCGTGTGAGGTTCTTCTGGGACCGCTGAAGAGGGGAAAAAAAGGGTGAAAATTTGGGACAATGATGTTTTCCTTCCTCCTTCTGGTCCTGTGGGAAATGTGCAGGGTGGGCAAGAGAGAGGGTGGTGGTGCTGGACCTCGGCTGTGGGTAAAAATGGGAGGATGATGGCCCTGCAGGAGGGTGTTTCGGCAGCTGTAGGGCAGGGGCTGATCTCCCACCCGCTGTCACCCCCAAACCAAGGCGGGGAGGACTGTCCCCAGTGTGGTCAGGTGGCCACCAGCCTGCAGGGAGGAGCTGTGGGAAAGGGATGGACCATCCTGGGCTCACCTGGAGCTGGAGCAGTGGTGTGTGTGCCCCTCCCAAACCTCCCCACGTCGGCAGCGGTGTCGAACACGGATCGTGTAATTAGGAGCCGGTGAACACAGAACTGTACAATTATGCAAATAGTGATCAAAATCACTGTTTTCAGCAGAAATGCCTGAAGATCAAGACAGAAGCTTCATGCAACCTTAATTTAATCTGGTCCTGCAGGAGTGGGGAGGTCTGATGGATGACCCAACCTTGTGCCTGCCCGTGTTTAGCAAGGCTGGGGTGGGAGGCAGGGGAGGGGAGCGCCCCAGCATGCTAAGAGGGGAAAACTGCACTGGAATCTTGTCAGCAAACCAGGAAAAAAATGGCACAAAGTGCTGATGTTTACAGTGATTTTGTTTTCCTTTTAATTTCAGGTGAAGAACACAAGGCTGGAAGGAGAAAAAAAAAAAAAAAGGAAGAAAAAAGAGAAAAAGATTCTCCAACCCCAGGAAATCTGTGTTAATTGCTTATGAATGTCTCTGTCTAAAAAATTATCGAATTGATGTTGTCGTGCTTTTTTTTGACAGGCTGTCTGTTACATTTTTTTTAAAATATTCATGCACTGAAATCTAATTACTAGGCAAATTTAATGATAATGAAATGAAGGCACTTTAGCAGAAAGCACAGGGCCTTGTTAATGTTTTCTCAGCCTCTGTCTTGTTCATATTTTTAAAATTATGTTTTTTTACAACTGCCTTTCTTGCCTACAAAAAAAAAAAAAGAAAAAAAGAAGATTGCTGAAAATAAAACTCGGATTGTCGATAATGTTTGTGGTGGCTCTGTTTGTAATGATGGGGAATTTGCAAGGTGATTAAAGGTGTTTTGCAAAAATCAAATGAGCCTAACCTAATCAGACAAGGCAGATGAAATATTATTATTAGAGGGGTAACATTAAGAGCACGCCTGGAGGTTTCAACAAAGGTGAAGTCTCCAGTGTGCTGTGCAGGGGCAACAACACCCTCATCATCCTCTGGGCCTCTCCAGCCCCTTTGCCAGGGCACAGGACTTGTTTGTGCCCTCCCTAAGACAGGTCTGGGTGGTTGGAGCGTGCACTTGGTGGCTGAAGGACACGTGATGGTTGGAGCATGAACAGCGTGGTTGGTGGAGGACACACGTGATGGTTGGAGCATGAAGAGTGTGGTTGGAACAATGCATGTGATGGTTCAAAGCCACGTGAGATGGCCTGAGCACACACATGGTGGTAGGAGCACACCTGGGATGGATGGAGCACGCGTGTGACGGCTGTGGGACACGTGGTGGATGGAGCACACACGTGGTGGACCTTGCATGTGATGGCTGGAGCACACACGTGACAGTCAGGTCATGCATGTGATGGTCAGACCATGCACCAAGCTACCACCCCCACTCAGCTCCACCTGCTCTAGGTACCCCCTGCACCCTCCTGGGGGGGCATCGAGCAGTGTGTCAGCAGCTGGGTGGAATTAAAAAGCCGTGGTGCCACACGTGGGCCTGAGGAGACGCCACCTGGGACCCCTGAGCCATCAGGGCAGGGGCCAGTCTGACTGCCAGGAGGGTATGGAAAGGCTCTGGTTTGCTTCTACCTTCAGCTCAGCCTCTGACCATGCTGCAGGCTGTGCTGGGCACCCACACCATGGCCAGTCCTGCACCTCAGCTCTCAGCTCTGCCCCTGCTCTTTGTGTGAGCTGAAGGCTCTGGCTGGTGCTGAGGATGATGTGAAAGGCTTAGGGTTAGGGTGCTGGTGACCCTGATCATCTCTGTAGGGTCTGCACTTCTCAAAGACCATCGGGAAGTTGCTTTTGCAGTGGTTGGAGTGCCCCAGGGGAGGTGGTGCAGATGGCAAGGGATGTGTAGCTGGGCTTGTTGCTGCCAGCGGCTGCAGAACGGGACCCCCCTTGTGGGGTGGCTGGAGGTCAAGCTGGCATGAAGGGTCTCGTGCTCCTCAGGTGTCCCCAGCATGGCTCAAAGTGAGGGGCCTCTGGGATCCTTGTTTCTGTAGGAATGAAGTGCCACAGGGATTCAGGAGTCTGCAGACGTGGCTGTGAACGTGGGTAGGCAGAACCGGCTTTTTCTCCCCAAAAATGCTGCTCTTTGCATGCTGGGGGCACTGGTGGCAGCTCAGCGGGTTTGCACAGCTGTGGCAGGTCCTGAGGGAGGACCATTACAGGCCAGGGCACATTTTGGACCTCTTTGGACTTGCAGACTCTGTGCTCCCTCAATGAGCCAAGGGTCCCTTCTAGGCCTTTCTTGTGCTGCAGACCAGCTTTCTGGTTGGGGAAAACCTCTTGAAAGTAGCTCCTGGATCATATTATTCCCCTTAAACCTTCCTGCAGTCATTTCTTGGTGGTGATCAGCCACTGAAAGGCTTCCTGACACCATCTCTGAACTGCTGAAGGTGATTGCAGAGGGATCCCTGCTCCCCACAGGATGACCATCGACCTGCTTTGTGTCTCTGGGTTTCACACCTCCTGCTGCAAAGCCTTGGTCACTTGTAGGCCTGAGTGAGGACAGGGAGAGCTTCCTGCCTGCTCCTAAATCTGCAGCCACACAGATCTGGGGGCTGGATTTCCAGGCTTGCAGCAAGGAATGCTCCCTCTGCACTGCAGAAGATCAGGCTCCCTTCTCTCTCCCTCTCATCAGAGGACCCATCCCCACCATCAGAGCAGTGCTTCTACCTGCCCTGATGAGATGCTGTGGTAGGAGGAGTTCAGTAAAATGGGAAGGGGTTGCAGACTCTGCTGTGGGGACCTCCAGCTCCAGGACCCCACAAGTGCATTTAGTAAAGGCTTTTGCATCCCTCATCTGTGCTCCTCCACCTGCGCCTCTTGTCTCCCAAAGTGCTTCACGTGGTTTTCCCCTGATTTCAGCTCATCTCCTGGTGGAGCAGAACAGTCCCTGGGTTCCCTACATAAAATTACGGATCTTGGGGCTGGAAGGGACCCTAAAGCTCATCTCATTCCACCTCCCTGCCATGGTCAGGGACACCTTCCACTATCCCAGATTGCTCCAAGCCCTGTCCAACCTGGCCTTGGACACTCCCAGGGATGGAGCAGCCACAGCTGCTCTGAGCAAGAGCCTCACCACCCTCATTGTAAAAACCTTCTTCCTTATATAAAATACAAGCATCTTCTGATGTGTGAGAAGCAGTTTGGTGTTCATCTCTGTCCTGAAAAACGCCCTTTCTGAGTGGACTCGGGAGCGCGCACAGATCTGCACACTCACACACGTCCCTGGTTGTGCTACAAAGCTCCTGAGCTGCATTTATCCTCCACACTGACAGTCCTCCATTAGAGACCTGCAGCCCAGCACGGTGATTATAATTGTCACTAATTTCTTTCTTTGGCAATCAGGTTTGTACCTTGACACACTGGCATAAAATGGAGCAGATTCCTCCCCCCCCCTCACCATTCAGGGCAAGGTTCATTCTCAAAATGTTTGTGCCTCCTGATTTCTTTAGGGGAAGCTGGTGCTGCCCTACAGTGTCTCTGCAGAGATGCCAAGTTTGGGCTTTAGGTGAGGGAAGGACAATATTAACCACACCATGAGCAAGGGACTGGGAATGCCTCGTGCAAACCCCTTCAGAAGGGGCAGTCACCCCCCTGAGCAGCACATCCCAAACCCGCTCTAGAGAAGGCTGAGTGCAGAAATGGAAGGCTCTTCCCCGGCTTTGGTTTGGGCTGGAGCATCTCAGGACAGGTCAGGGCACTGATGCACCTCCCCTGGGCACCCAGAGCCTCACACTGGTGTCCTCAGCGAGGGGAACCACCTGCTTTGCTGGTCAGGCTTTTCCCACTAAACCCATTAAATCAGTTCAAATGGGATGGAATTACAGCAAGGTAGTGTGGGACGAGTACAGAGAGTCTGTGGGGCTCATGGGGATTCAGAGAGGGGGGAAAGACATGCTCCTGGATTGGTCCTGCCTTTCTACCGGGGTCATGAGAGGAGAATTTGGCCCTCTGATTTATTTATTTATTTTTTTTTAGCTTAAGCCTCTGAAGAGAGTGCTGCAGAGATTCCCAGGGGGTATCGACTGGCAGAAGTCCCATGACACCCTCAAAAATATCCCCCCAAACAGAAATAACTCAGTAAAACAAAGCAGTGGATTGTTCAGCCAACTAAAATTACCAGCATGTCAAATAAAATATGTACAGCATTAAAATAAAATTTGCATTGCAATAATGCTTTATTAAGCACATTAGGAGATTAAAAGAATCAACCCATTTGTTCCCATTCATGTTGCGTCAGGATTTGCATTTCTTTTTTCCCCACCTCCAGCTCGCCCCTCTCCCCTTGCTTGTTTGGCGAGTGATTTTCTCAACGAACCTTGCAAAGCTCTGCCTCGAAAGAAGGTGTGTGTGGATATGCCGAGGGGTTTTTAAATCAAAGCACTTGACTCGGTGGTGTTTGTCTGCATGAGTGTGCAGCAGAGGAGGGGTGGGATGGAGAAGAAAAGGTTTGTCTGCTTCCATTGCAGCTAAAATGGTTAATTAAGACAATAGAGGCTCTATAACAATCGGGGCCGGGGCTGTGAATGCTTGTCTAGACTCTATAGTTCAGCTGCAACTTCTCTGTCGGAATTTTAACTTGGCCCGGCTCATTTCCCCTCCCCTCTTTCCCCGCCTCTCAGCTCATGTCCATAAGTTCTCTTTTCTCTTTTGTTTGTTTTTTTTTGTCCTTAATCAATCTTTTGAGAGATCGGGGCCGGATTGACAGCTCTGCCCGTCTGAGGGCTTGTGTTTGCCGCGGCTCTGCCTGCCCAGCTCCCGGCCGGGAGGTGTTCATTGTTAACGGAGCCGCTCCGCACCCGCGGGACCCATCCTGGCACGGGGAGAGGGGCTGGGACCAGTTCCTGGGGCTCAGCGGAGTGGGATGTGAGCACAGATGAGAGAGATTTTAGTTTTAATACTAGAAGCCTTGGAAAGGGCTGGGAAGGAGGTGGGGGGACACCAGTGCTCAGTGTTTTGTGGTGCTGGCACAGAGAGTTCTCCAGGGGACCTGGATTGCTTTGCTCTGGTTTTTGCAATCTGGATTGATCTGAACTGGGGCTAATCCTGCTCTG
>JAWWLV010000078.1:2477167-2497907 GCA_035041135.1 Platyrinchus mystaceus
TTCTCCAGGGGACCTGGATTGCTTTGCTCTGGTTTTTGCAATCTGGATTGATCTGAACTGGGGCTAATCCTGCTCTGGGGATCTCTGTGATCCTGCTCAGTGGATCTCTGGGATCCTGCTCTGGGGATCCCTGTGATCCTTCTCTGTGGATCTCTGTGATCCTGCTTTGGGGATCTCTGTGGGACATGTGGGTGAGGCTGGACAGTGTGAAGCCAAGGGGTACCAGATGGTTCTGCTGGGCAAGGTAACCCTGCCAGAGCAGTCACCTTGCTGCCCCTCACCTTGAGTGGGGATTGGGTTTGTGGGCATTGCAAAAAGCTGATCTGGCCCCAGTAACATCAGCTGGCCCCTGTCAGCTCCTGCTCAGGCTGTTAAACCACCTCTGAAAGACCTCCAGGCTTTGAGGAGGAGCAACATGAGGAGGGAGATGTGAGGAGAGACCTCAAGTGACATCCAGATTTTCCACTTCCAACATTTTTATCCTGCAACTTTTGGAATTGCTTCAAAAACATTCTCAAAGCACTGAAGAAAGGGCATGCTGGGGCTTCAGCTTGCAGCACAGGGATCTGGTAAAATACTTGGGCTCCATAAACCTTAGATCAACCTAAAATCTTGGTTCCCAGAGAGGGACAGGGGGTTGTCACTGGAGCAGCTCCCCCAAAGCCCAGGGATGCTCCCCAAAGCTGAGGTGTGGGCGGTGCTGTCGGGGTCTCACAGCTCCGAGTGACCCCCAGCAATGGCACATCAAGGCTTCTCACTTTTCTCACGTGTGGGGCCTCAAACCTCTCTTTCTCTTCCCCAGGGAGGGGCTCCTGTGGGGCTGGAGAAGCCTGGCTGGTGTCTAGGTGGCTTTAAAGGCAGCCTGAAGTGGCTGCACCAGGATAATGGCATGCACAGCGGGAGGGAACCTCTCTGGAGGAGCACACGGGGATGCAGCCACACGCTTGAAATATGGGCGAGATTATTCCAACTGCATACATGCAAATGAGGCCCGTCTGCAGACAGGAGAGACAAAAGGTCATTAGCTTCCCATGTAGAGCCCTTCGTGCAGGGCCTAATTTACTGTCTTCCTAACCCTTTCCTCCAGATCTCGAATTTTCAGACTTAAAATGGTGATATTTTGGCGGGTTTGATGGGTGTTGAGCAACTCAGGGTTTATTAGATGTTGTAGTGAGTGCAGTGAGTGGGAGGGACATGCAGGAGTTCAGCTTTTCCTCAAAAGCAGATGTTTGAGACTTGTTATGTACTGCAGGCTGGCTTGTAAATTGAGGGGTGCTTCAGGACCTCCTGAAAGACAAGATCCCCCCCAGTTTTCCCCCAAAAGGACACATTTTTCTTGTCCCAAATCTTCCTCTCAGCTCTTGTGGACCTTTTTGATCCCCCAGGTGGTGCTTGACTTTTAGGTGAAGCTGGGAGTGGTGGTGGAGAGCGTGGCCACCCCTGCAGAGCTGGATGCGTCCACTTGGGCCTGAGTGAGCTGGAAGCACCCTTGGGGCACCCAGCTGTCCCCACAGCACCCATCCCTCCCTTGGGTGAGTGGCACCCAGCTGCCTGCTGTCACAGGAGCACATGAGTGAGCCTCACATGGATCTGTGTGCTCAGGAGATCCTGCCCCAGGCTGGGGAGAGGTGACTGCCTCTCTGCTCTTTCCCTGTGCAATTTGGGAAGAGTTCAATGTTTTGGAAGACCCTTTGCAAACCCCTCCAGGGGCTGAGGGGCCCTTTGGCTGGATCCAAGCCAGTCTGCTCCAACAGTGCTGGTACAGGGAGCTCCCATTGATGCTTTTGGTGCTGCTGCCTGAGTTTCAGGCACTGAAGTAATATGGGAAACTCAGTATTTCCCTGTGCATCCTTAAACGTTTAATTTTGGCTGCTCTGCTCACCATCGAGGTCCCGTGGGCAGACAGCAGTGGTGGGAAGGGGTTGGGATCCCCCCAGGCACTGAGGTGGGACTCCATGCACGCAGGGCAGGGTGGTGGGCATGGTTTGGCTGGCAGAGGGTGCTCTGGGTGGCGGTGGGATCCCTGCGAGCGCCGGTCCCGCGATCCAGCGCGGCTCCCGCCAGCCCTGCCTCCCCCAGCCCGGGATTGAGAGTTTATTCACGCACTAATCAAAGTGACATGATGGTCGTGGCAGACTAAAGCCATTCACTCCCCGAGCTGGCGAGGTCGGGAGGTCGCCCAAGTTCGCAAGAATGGGGCTTTTGTGATGCAGATCGGCAGAGAGCGGCCAGACGAGCGTGGCAGGGTCCCCCCACAGTGACGTCGAGCGGGACCGATGTGCCGGCATGGGCCTGAGCCGGGGGCTGCCCCACTCCCAGGGCAGCCGGGGGCACTGGGGGGGACACCGAGGGCTGCCCTCAGCTGGTTTGTGGGGTGGGTTTTGTGGCTGTGGTTGCTCCTGCAGCACCAGGAGGACGTTTACAAACGGTTTGGGGCAGGGGCGTCCCGGCAGCAAGGCTGGGTGCTGGTGTGGGGCCACCTCAGAGCAGACACCCAGCTCCCCCTGCCCGTGTGGGCCTGAGGGGGATGGCTTTGGGTCGCTCTTCCCAGAAGTGTTGCCCCTGTGTCAGCTCGATCCAGGTGATTCCTGCAGTCCTGGGGAGCTGTGTGGGATCAGGTATCTGTGGGGATCAACTGAGGAGCTCGAGGCAAGCAAAGCCCATTCTGAGCTCCTGAGGACCCAACCCCGGACCTGCCGCATGTGGCAGGGGAAGGGGAAATGCTGCTGTGCAGGAGGGATGAGGACAGAGGGTTTGTTCCTGAGCTGAGAAACTGCCTTTGAGCAACGTGTCCTCCCCATCCGCATCCCCTCCAGCCATCCCCTCCCCTCCCTCTGCCTCATGCACTGCCTGTGCAGGGCCATTTGGTAGCTTTACAGATGTGATGACAATTTCGCACCTCTAAAGCAAAGCAAACCCCCAACCCAATTTTTATAATTGGCTCTTGACCAAAATGAGAGTTTCTTTGAGGGTGTTTCGAACAAAGCGCGCTGATGGCAGGGGCACCCCGAGCCACAAAAGGGCCTGGCTTTGATCCTTCCTGCTTTTATTGTCGGAGGAGGTAAAATAAATGGTTTAAAAATTAAATTGGTGCGAGGTGGTTGTTTTTTTTTTTTAAATTTCAGCAATACTTTCACGGCAGATTTGAGGCAGTGGCTGAGCTCAGGCCCCTCTGTGGGGGTGGTGTGAGCAATGAGAAGTAAGGTCAGGGGAGGGTTGAGGACTGCTCTGGCTAAAAACAAAGGCCAATCAATTTGGGCAAAACTGATCCTTTTTGCTGAAATGGGAAGCCTGGGGTGGAATTATCCAACAAACTTAAATCCTGGATGGGGGGAGGGTGGAATGGGACATGGTGAGGCTGCAGGAGAATTTGTTACAAACCCTGAGCGAATTCTGCAGGAAAGAGGGAACTTTTCTCTTTCTGGAAGTGAAAACACGGGTTATAACCCCGGAGAGCCGGGTCTGGACTAACACAGTCAGACTTTTGACTTGTCAGTGTAAATCTGGAGGGTCCTGGGGCTCCCTGAGTCTTTGCTGTGGTGGGACAAGGGCTCAGCTGTGCAGAGCAGGCTGGAGATCTACCACGGGTGCTGCTGTGAGACCTCCACCAGCCACCCTGATAGAGAGATACGGGCAGTGGCAGGGCATGAAATCTGCTTGAATTGGTGACTCGCAGCTCACACGGCCGATGTGCCTGAAATGACTAAATTACCTCTTTGCTGCCCCGAGGTCCCTCCTGGGCTGCTGAGGGCGGGAGAAGCTGCTCTGCACAGCTCAGGGGGGCTTTGGAACCAGGTCCTTGCCTGTGTTGAGGGGATGAGCTCGCTGGGCGGTTGCGGGAAATCAGGTTTATTCCTCTTCAAATCTATAATTTCATCTGTATTTGAGATGTATTCCATGGCATTTTTGCTGCTGTTCAAGCTGGGAGCTTCCTGTTTGACCTGGTTCTGTAAGGAAAGGGATGTGTGTGTCCAAATATGCCTCTGCCTCCCAAAAAACCCTGGGGGCACCCATGGACTGCAACTCCAGCTCTATCCCATGGCTGTCTGCAGTGCTGGGGAGGAAGGATGGAGAAGAGTAGGGAGGCATTTACCCCCGTATTTTCTCATATCTGCTTTTTAAAATTATTCTGTGGAACCTCTTGTTGGTGTTTGGGGTGATGGAGTGTGAGGAGGCCCAACAGTGAGGCGGGTGGGGCACAGGGGTCCTTCCTAGGGCTGTGCTGTGCTTGGGGAGGGGGAGATGCAACCACAAGTTCAAAATGAACCGGAGAGCACCCATCTCCCTCGGACAGAGAGCGAAGGAGGAGGCACAAAGGGGTGGGCTTTCTTCTCTCTCTGTTTTTTTCTGGGGGAATACAATGTGATGAATTCAGTGTGAGGGCCAGCACCACCCTTTAATATACTTTCAGCTGAACAGGGGTTTCTATGGCAGCCGGGAGAACCAGGCGAGCCCTGAAAAGCTGTTTGTGCAGAGCTGTGCCAATGGCATTCGTGGCGAGGGGCACCGGTGCCAGACGGGTAACGCTGCACAGCCACTCATCACACACTGACAGCCCCTCGTCCCCCACCGCCACCCCAACGTTTCTGGGGTTTTAATGCCCTCAGACAAAAGGGGCTGCAGCGGTGGCCCGGGGTGTGCCTGGCATGGCCCCGGCACCATTGCCTGCGCCATTGTGGAGGCTAAAAATCTGCCACGGGAGAGCAGGAGGCAGCACTGCCCCCAGGCAGGTGCTGGAGAGTGGGATGGAGAGGAGGAGCAGGGCATTGTGTCTGCCAGGAGTTGGCCATCCCTCCAGCTCTACCTTGTTTTATTCTCCACGGTTGCAAGTGTTTTCCAAAACCAGGAGCAACTGTGAGGGTCGGTGTGGATCCTTCCTCCGGTTGCACGGCTTGTCCCAGGTCTGCCTGGTACTGAGTGTGTGCAGAGAGCTCAGCAGGGAGGACCAAGAGCCTCCTTGTCCCACTGCTTTCTCCTGGCAGGATGTGAGATGGTGGTGATGGTGGCACCAGCTCTGCCCTCGGGGATGCAGCAGCCTGAGCAGGGCTCCCCATCACCCACCTGGGCACAATTTTGCCACAGGTCTCCAACATCTCTTGGCATCCTCCTTCAAGGGAGAGGCAGGAGCAGCCCCTGCTTGGCCTCTGCCTCTCCAGCAGCTGCAGGTTGAGTCGCTGCTTGACTTCATCCAGGAGTTTCTTTGCTGCTGTGTTTCCTATAGATGATTTTTGTTTTTTCAGGGAAAGACGTTGAATTGTTTTCTCCAAAGCAAAGCTGCCTACTGTGGCAGCATCAGCTCTCTGGGCCGAAGGCCTGGAGCGTGTTCTCCTTGGTGCAGCCAGGGACAGAAGAGCCACTGCTGGGGTGAATCCTGGGCTGGTTCTGCTGGGATGATTCTGGGCTGCTCCCATTGAAATGGGGGGGGGGTTGATGCAGCCTCCACACTCTTCATATGGTGCTGCTCCCTGTGATGTTGAGTGACTACAAGTCGTTCCAGATGGTCCCTTCCCCCATCCCAGGGGACTTTCTTGTGCTCATCCTCGCCAAAAGCTCCCTCTTCCCCCACCAGAAAAGTGTTCTCCAACTTGCTCATTTCCCATGGGCATTTCCATCCCTAATCTTTTGTTGTTGAGAAAACATTTCGAATGAGATTTTTCCCGAGCAGGGTTCCTATGGATTCAGGGCTGATCTCATTAAGACAGCTGGAAGGGGAAGAGGATGTTTTAAATTCATTGCCAATACTTGAGGTTTTTCTTCCCTTCTCCCTTCTCCTTCCCCCTTTCTTCCACTTCTGAGGAAGAACAAGAGATGGAACTTCAATGTTTTTCTCAGAGTGAAATTGCAAAGTAAATTACTTTAGACTCTATAATGTGAAATATTAAAATGAAAAGTTTTTTTTTTTTTTTAAAAAAAAGCTCAGTGTTCATTCTTGAAAAGCCCAAAGCAAAATGTGTTGATCTCGTTTCAGTGCTTCTCCCCTCCCTATTCCTCTTTCAAAACAAACTCTTTGTGGAAATGGACTGTGTTTAGGCGTGACATCTTGCTTTTGATGAATTGTCATTTTCCATCAGGAAAATGTCCAGCCAGCTCCACCCACTGAGCCTTTCACTGGTGATATCCCCAACAGCTCCAGTCTGTGCACACTTAGAGAGAGGAGCTTGACAGTGCCAGTGAGGGACTGAAGGATTGCTCCCAGCCCCGGCTCAGATCCCTCAGCTGACACCACCAAAAGCTGTGGCAGTGCCGGGTCCTCCTGGGTGCCGAGTTTTGACCGGGTTTTTGGTGCTTGTGTGCAAACCCAGCTGTTTTCACTGCTGAGCTCCAGGCTGTCTCCTGCCACCTCCACCCCACCTGAGCAGCCTGGGATGCCTGGCTCACTCCAAGGGTGTCTCCCCCTTGTCTGGGGAAAAGCTGAGCAGCTTCAGGCTCAGGGAAACTCCAGATTCCTGAAGGATTTTGGGCTCATTCTACAATGGGTAACTGAAGTTACCTGCTCCCCAAAAGAGCCACTCCCTGGTGTTCCCACTGTGGCCTGAGAGCCCTCCTGGGGTGAGCAGTGCTGCAGGGTTTGGGGGGAAAGGGCTGTGATGAGGCTGCTCCCATTTCCTGCCGGTTTGGGGCACCCAAGGAGTGCAGAGGACGCTCATTCACCTGCCCCAGCAGGAGATGGACTGGAGCAATGTGTCCTCCACCAGCCCTCAAAAAGGACCCCAACCAAAACTGGGCACGGAGGAGGTAAAAGCTGCAAACAAACCAACCCCAGAAGCCAAAGAGCAGCTCCCAGGAGGAAAGCCCTGTGCTCTTTGAGCTCCTCTTGCCAAACGCTTGACTCAGCGCAGAGAAAGGGTTATTTTTTAAAAACATAATTGTCTGGCTTTCTCCCCTGGAAAATCAGGTGGAAAACAGATGGGGCTGTGCTTTCCCCTGCCCTAATATTTGAGCCTTTTGGCTGATGACAGGAGGTTTATGAAAAGAGGGGGGAACAGAGCAGAAGTGGTGGCTTTGCCTCACCAAGGAGGAGTCAGAGTCAGATTCTTGTCCTGTGCTAAACATCAGCCAATTCCCCGACCCCTGCTGATGCTGGGCTCCCAGTGAGCCCTCCCTTTGGGAATCATGAGGGTGACAGAGTCAGGAGCACTTTGGGGACTGGGAAGGTGATGGAGCAGCTGGGAGCACCAGGCAGGGCTGAAGGTGGCTCCGGGGGCCTCTACTGGAACTGGCCCTGGAACTGCAGTGCAGCTCCATGTTCCCACTGAGAGGAGTTATGGAAAATGAGAGGAAAAACCCAAATGCCAGGAGAAAACAACCCCCCAAATGCCAGGCTGGTGTGGCAGTGGGCCAGGCTGGCAGGGATGAGCAGGCCAAGCTCAGACACAGGGCAAGATGGACAGTAATGCCCTCAGTGCAGACATGGGCTGGGGGTCAGATCCTGCCCTTGCTGGGCCTGCTCTGCACTCACCAGCTCTGGGGCTGCAGCAGGGTGATGTGAGAGAATTGAAAGGGTTGAAATTATCATCAATTTAGTGCTTAAAAGCTTGGTTGAATGGTTTAAAGCAGGATTTGCTTTTGGGCTGTTGTGTCTGGGTGGGCAGTGGGGCTGTGCTGGCTCTGTGATGGAGGGGCTGCAGGTCCCGTCCCTCCCTGTCCCTGTGCTCAACCAGCTGCTTTTGGAAAAGCAGTGAAGCCTCCTGAGCTGCTCCTTCCCCTCATCCCTGGGCAGGACTGCTCGGGAGCTTCTGAGGGTGGGCAGTGCCACAGGGCTGAGAGACCCCCATTAAACCTTTAATGGTCGGACTCACGATCTGAAAGGTCTTTTCCAACCTCAACATTTCTATAAAATACATTTATTTTCCTTGTTCTGGCTCCATCAGTGAGAAGGGAGCACTGTGCTCTGCAGAGAGCAGCACCAGCTGTGGGAGGGCTGCTCTGGGAATCTTGTTGGAATGGCTGAGATCACTCATTTTGAGTGGGGCAGGGGGTCCCTGCCTTCTCCTGGAAATAATTTTGGAAAAACGTGCCATAGAGGAAAAGGAGTGGGATGTCTGTTAATTCTTTTACACTTTTGTCAAGCAAAAATCAATAGTTTCTTGTACTTAAACCAGCAAAGCTCTGTGAGTAAACCAAATTTTTTTTGGTCATGAAATATCCACGGAGCCCTAGTTAACATTTGGCAAAAATATTGCAAAAACATCACCACAAAAAAGGAATATTTTGACCATATCTGAACGTGGCCAGTTGCTATGCAGTTCCCAGTGCTCCATAGGTGGGATAATTAAAAAAAAATCATGTTTAGATATGATGAAATATTAATAAATTTTTCAAGTTAAGCATCACAGAGTTCAGCTGGTCTTAAAAGGCTCAAAATTGTGGCACAGAGTGGCGATGCCTCGTCATGATAGTCCCGACACGGGTATCTGCAGCCTCTGCTGCTGCCGCCACAGCTCTGATATCGAATGACCCCTCATAAATTTCCTATTCCAGCGTAAATGAGGAAAAATATTTATTAAGGCAAAAATTACCCATCTCCCTTAAATGAAAACAAATCCCTTTCCGACTGTACTGGCATTTTTAAAGGGAATATTTGTCAGTGGCTCAATGTTGTATTAATGGGGGGGGGGGATGTGGCGATTCAACTGTGAAGAGAGTGTTTATTTTCCATTTATTTTCTGGACGTTAATGGCACTAAAATGCAGGGCACTCCCGCCACAGGGCTGGGAGACAAAGGGCTGTTGTGCAGCAGCAGGTACGTGGAGTCGGGATAGGAGAGGGACGCGGGGCTGGAACCATCCCGGCATCTCCCTGCGGAGCCGGGTCCCTCCGTAGGTGAAATCCTAAATCACACCCCGGCGGCCCCCAGGCCGGGCTCGTGGATCAGCCGAGTGAGAGACAGACACGAATCTGTTTGGATTCCTCTTTTTTTAGGCTGTTTGTGTGGGGGGCTGTCGCGTCCTGCGCCTGCTCCTCTCCTCCGAAACCTGTTCTGGGCGAGCGCTTTGTTAATTGGAACAATCTTATTTAAAGGAAGATGAATTAAAAAAAAACCCACAACACCACAACAAAACAGAACTCAGCAGCCAGCTGCCCCCATCGACCCCCCCAGTAATTGTCATGGCTCTGGTGCTGCCTGGCAGCTGCTGCCCTCTTTTCTCCGTGGTGTGTGCCAGGGCGCCAGTTTTCTGCTGGCACTGGGGAGCACTGGTGGGTTTTAGTGGGAAGAGATTGGTTTTGCTGGGGCTCCAGGGTGGTGGTGGCACCCAATTCCCACCCCGTTGGGCTTTTGGGGTTTTCCAAGGGTGGTTAGTGTTGTATGTCTGGGGCACGGGGGGATTTTGCTGCAGGGACACGTGTCCCCACGGGAAGGCAGGTGCAGGGATGGTCCCTGAGGGGCTGGTCCGCAGCAATGGGCACTGCGAGGCTGCTTTGGCTCAGGAACAGCCTCAGGAAGGTGATCCCCTGTCCCTGCCTGGTGGTGGCAAAGCCAAGAGAGAAGGAGTGTGGACGGGCCTGGGGTTTGAGGATCACCACCCGACCCTCCATCCCACCCCATGACCCTGCTCATGCCCCTCCCTGAGCGTTGGGACCCTCATGGGAACTCAAACCCGTGCCCAGTGCGAGGGCAGAGGGGTCCCGTGGGCGGGTCTGGGGCAGATCAGTGGGGTGAGCATGCAGAAAGAAAGAGGGCTCCTCCAAACTCACTGCCTGTGCCCGTCATCTTCCCCAGGGATCCGGGGTCGTGGCTGTCGGACTGTCCCCCTCTCCTCGGCCCCGCAGCCATCGGCATCACCCTGCCTGTTTGCAGAAGTTTAATAGGATCAGTGGTCTTAGAAGCCCTTGTGTGCTAAATCCCATAACTGCTGCTGGAACAGGAGTGTTACAGGGAGGGGGGAGCCCACGTAGAGAATGCTAAACTGATCCCTGTGAAATACCCAGTTAAGCACCACCCTGCTCAGAGCTGTGTTCGGTGTAAATTGTAGTTATTTTGGCTTTCTCCATTCCTCTGCTGAGGTTTCGGTGCTGCCTCCCACCAGTCCTGCAGAGCTGCTGCAGCCAGAGACATCGAATTCCCAGTCCCTTCATGGAGACCTCCCTGTGACGCCAGGGCAGGTGCACATATCCCAAATTCCTCGTTGTTTAATGCCTCGTGCACCAAAAAGTGCTGGTTTTGTCAGGGAAGGATCCTGCAGCAGAAGGTGAAATGAAAATCCGTGACAGTGTTATCAGAAATTGTTTATATATGATAGAAGGATACGTGTGTGTGACTTCATCATCTTCCAAATGAGAAGGGATTTTTATTTCCTTTCTAAGGGGGGATTGGGTAGGAAAGGGGACCAGCACACGGATAATGAGGGACAGCAGAGAAATATTCCTGTCTGCTCCAAGCAGAACAATCATTGGCGTTGGGTGTTGCTGTGGTTTCAGGGGGAATAGATGTTGGTCTCAGATTTTCCTCCTTGAACACGGGGAACTGCTCCCAAAGCACTATTTGCCACCAGGTGAAATGTTTTCTTTGTGATGCAGCATTTACAGAGAGGGAAAAGGGGGTTCAGGCTGAGCCAGGGAGTGCTTCAGTCTGGGCTTTTTTAAAAATTATTTTTAGGGGGAAATGTGGGGCTTTCTTTGAGGGCAGCACTGAGCCCTGAGCTGAGCTCAGAGCAATAACTTTGAAAGTCACTTTTGGTTTTTTTTCAGGTTAAAAAAAGTGTCCACCTCCTGAAGGAAACGTTAAAATCCATGTTTAAATTACTAGAGATGTTGGAGATGTTGCCTTTACAATGTTGCCCTAAATGCCACTTGCTGATTTTTCAGTTGCAGTGCGACCCTCTTATTTTAAAAACAAATATTCAATGTAATTTGTAAGGGCATTAAGACTTTTGTGCTGTCCTCATCCCAGAGCTGGGAAACCCCTGGCAGAGCAGGACCTGGAATATCTAATTTATTATTTTTTTTCCCCCCTCTAAAATCTGCAGCATCCCCGGAGCAGGGGATGCAGGAGGGACCGCGGGCACTGCGGGGACACCTCGTGTCCCTGCGGGAGGGGGGGAGCGATCTGCGCTAAAACTTCTTTTTCTGCTGTTTGCAAGAGAAGAGTGAAAACAGGAGGGTCCCGGCTCTTCCTGGGGAGGCAGCAGCGACGATAACAGCGGTTTATGCATTTATGAAGATATTTTCTGCCCTGGAACACCTCGTTTTTTTGGTTAAAGCTGAAAAGTCGTTCACACGTGGGGGAACGACACAAGTCAGGGATAAAGCTGAAATCTTCTGACGTGAGTGTGGGGAGTGCAGGTGTCCACATCCACATCCACGAGGCAAAAACCTCACACTCACTTCAGTGGCGGGTTGCGTTGTGGAGGAACAACTTTTCATCAGATATAATAATTATTTATAGGATATAAAATGTGCTAATTGGTGTTCTGTTTACAATAAATCTCATCAAATAGTGACTGAATGTGACAGCAGGTAAAAAGGACAAATTCGAAGGTTTTTTGTAAAAATAAAAAAATAAAAGCAATCTAGTTGCAGTCTTTTCTGACAGAACTGTCCTGTAAATAATTATAATAATGACAATATTATTATTAATAATAACAATAATAATACTCCTGATATTTAATCACTGTGATTATAAATATAGGACCTGCTTTCAGGTATACAAAAAAAATCATTAAGATCAATGAAATTCATATTAGACGATCAAGGGGAAAGCTGAAACTACACAAATCATTTATTATTTCTCGGGATTTCCAGCTGTAACTTGACAAACTGATTGTAACAAGGTGAATGAGTTTTATTTGATTATTTTACTAGTAGACTCCAAGTTTTTTTGGGGGGGTTGCAGTTCGGCCACAGCCTCGCGGGTGATGGGGCAGGAAGGACTTGCCGGTCCCCCCGGCACTGCTCCGGCTCCGCTCGGGGTGGGGGTGAAGGTTTTGGGGCACTTTCGGAGCTCCTGCTGCTTCCTTGCTGTAATCCCCGTGCAGGTTTCTTACAGGTAATCGGCTAAAATCCCTGGGTTTGTGGGTTTTATAAAGAAAAAAAGACCCGTTTTCCATCTCTCAGCTCTTCAAACCCCTTTTTTTTGTTCCGTGGTGTTTTTTCTTGCGTCCCAGAACTTCTTTCCCCAGAAGCGATGGGGAGGGAGAGTGGGGGAACATATGGGGCCCCGACGGGAATTTCTCCAAGAATTGCCCCAAACCAGCTCCGTCCCCGCGTTTCTTAGTGCAAACCAAACCAAAAACTCTCTCCATGCTCGCTGTGGATATTTGCAATTTATTTACGATTAGCCCCAAATTTACCAGAGATGACAGACTGAAGCGGGGGGGAGAAGCAATTCAATTAATTTGTAATCTTGCATTTCATTAGAAAATGCAAGAATAATGATCGCGTCCAGCGGAGGGGAGGGGGGGGGAAATCACAAATGGAGATTCCCCCTCCCGAATCAGATTATAAAATAAGCTTTTTTTAATTAAATTAGTTGATGCGCAGTTGATCAGAGTATCCCCAGATTATCAGCGAGGTAAACACAACAAACAGAAATAACAAAGGACACAAAAGTTGACCGCTCTCCCATTTTTCGGTGCAGCCTTCGGGGCTGCTCGGGGGGGTCCCGAAGAGGGGAAGAGCCGGTGATGAGGGGAAAGAGCCGGGGATGGGGGGAAAGAGCCGGGGATGGGGTGCGGGGGTTCAGAGCCGGGGATGGGGGCACGGCCGTGCAGCCGGCTCGCAACAGGGCAAATAATTCGTTTGCAAACAGGGTTCTGCTGGCAGCGAAAAGCTCCGCGTCGAATTCGCAGGAACTGAGTTGTTTTAACCCGGGTTAAACCTAAAAATCTGCAGGAAAAGGGTCATTTGAGGCGGGGGCAGTGGCGGAGCTGCGGCTCGAAGCGCGGAGCCCGATCGGCCCGGCCTGGCCCGCCGTCCCTCCTTTTCAAAAATTCATTGGCTTTTCTTTTTTTTCCTCCTTTTTTTAAACATTTATTTCCCACGGAGGAACCTCCCCACGCTGTCCCGGGTGGGATTCGCTCCCTCTGAGCCCCCCCAGCGCTGGGCAGGACTGAGCGCTGCCGCCCGCGGGTGGGGGGCGTGGGAAAGTCCCCAAAACCCCCCAATTCTCCCCAGTTCTTCCCCGCCAAACTTCAGCTTCGTTTTCTGCCTTTTCTCCTCTCAAGTTTCCACTCCGGCAAATCGGCAAAAAAACCCCAACCTCTTAAAATTGATCCAATTCATATTTTAATTTTTTTTTCCCCCCTAAAAGTCGTTGAAGTCGGATCATGTCCCCTAAAACCCAGGAGGGGAAGTCTGGGGGAATATCGTGTGTTTCTGGGTCTGCTCCCAACTCTGTGCCGGAGGAAGTGTGAAATCTCGCCCGCCACACGCTCAGACAAAGCCGTCTTGTTGCCCGGGATTTGTCGGGTCAAGCAGGATCCCGTTTTAAGCCAGCTACTAAATGTAATTCTCCCACTTTGCCTCTTAATTTAGCAAACGAAAAAAAACCCCAACTTTTCTGCTGGGGGCATAAATCGCAATGATCATTTGCCCTCAGAATTAAAAAAAAAAAAAAAGGTATTTTAGTCATGTTATTATTCCGCTACTGTTTGTTCATTTCTAGAATGAACAATATTTGAGAAATGTTTGAATGCACTAAAATGTTCGCATTTAATTAGAAATTATTTGGGTACAATACCGTATTTCAAATTACAATTTTAAATGTCCACATTTAAAAAAAAAAATTCTTAACAAGGCTTTTACAGGGTCCTGAGCTGGTGGGAACCAATTTAGCTCCTTTGTGTAGCATCATCCCCGGGTATTTCCTATTATTCTTAGGAATTTGGATTGATTCTTTATTGTGGACTAAACATTTTCTTAGTGCTCCTGCTTTTTTATCTTGGAAAAAAACAAAATCGAACCTCTAAATGAAAAGGGATAAAAATAAGAGTTTGTGTTTTGGGACTTATTCCATGGGTACACAGAAATGCGAGATCTCAGGTCTGAGACTGAACAAGTGTTTTTAAATGTGGGTCAATCCTGCTCAAAACTGGTTTTAATTGCAAAACAATCCTTGGGACTATTGGGTCCAAAAACGTAATCAGTTCTGAAGCTGGTTGAAATTTTCAGACTACGATTAAAGCAAAAGAATTACAAGTGTGGGGAGTTTTCATTTTTTAAAGATAAACCGTGTCTTTCACTGTCCCTGCTCAGCAGCATCCTCGTGCAGCAAAACCACTCCAGCAGTGGAGCCACAAAACCCAAATACTTTTGCCTTTCATTAAGATAGGAGGGGGGAAATAACAATAAAAAAATAAAAAAGGGGTTTGAGAAGTCTTCAAAAAATGCAAGTACTCCCAGAGACTCGGCTGGGTCCTCGCTCCAGCTGCAAGCTGCCCAGAACAAGGAAAATACATGTTTTTTATCACCCATCCAGTGCCCTGGAGGCCTTTGGAAGGGACAGGTGACTTTGGAAGGGACAGGTGACTTTGAAGGGCACGGGTGTCATGGCAGGGCATGATGGTGGGCAGGGAGGCTGCACCCCCTCCGGCGTGGAGCTCAGCTGCCCTCTGATCCAGAGGCATTTGAACCACATTTCGGGCCACTCTCCTGATGCCTCACAGCTTGTTGGATTTTACCCTTGCGAAGGGCTATAAAATCTCCAGCAGGCTTTGGGCAAAGGATGGTGCCTTCCAGTCGCCTCTGGGTACGTGTTTCACCTGGCACTGAGGGCTCCCATGTCGGCCGCGAGCCGGTGGGACGGCACCGAGACCGGTGTTGGCCCCGCCGAGGATGAGGGTGTTGTTACAGATCTGCCTGGGTAGGTGCAGGCGTCCCTGCTCCTCACAACAGCGAGGCCGAAGGGCCGTTAACGTATTTAGTTACTTTTTTAACGTAGAAGGCCGAGGTGTCCTTAGAAGCCACCCTTGTCCCCCCTGCCTGCCTCGATCCCCCACCCTTGCGCGTGGTGCCGGCGCCCAGCATTGTGCGCGGCTCTCCAGCCCCGCTCGGCCTTTTGTCAGCCCCCTTTTCTGTGTCAATCAGATGCCTTTTGTCAGGTCCCAGACATGTTGTGTCCACACGCACACAAATATCCCCGCGCAGAGCGTGGGGAACGCGACGCACATTCAGATCGTGCCCCGCACCCTCCCGTGCCTGGGCACGCACACACGGGGGGCACACGCGTGTTGAACAGTCACCTTGTCCCCTCCAGAGGGGCTGGAATTGGGATTTGGGGGTGGCTGGAGCAGGAATGGTGAGGGTATCCGTTCTCCAGGGTGTCTGTGTGTCTTTGGGCACTGTCTGTCCTGCAGGATGGAGCCGTGGGCTGCTGGCACTTCTCTCCCTCGCCATGAGTTTTCCTCTGTTGCTTTTCTCCGTCCCTTGCTTTGAGCTGGGTTTCTTTCAGTTTTTCACTCGTGTTTCTCAAGCACGGGGTGACGTTTGATCAATTCCTCAAATCGTTCCTAGAAAATGTTGGTTTTACAGCCTTATGTGCTGGTTTTTTGAGATCTAAAGCAATTAACGGCACCAGGTGATAGAGAAACCACATCTGAGGGAGGACACACTGAACAGCCACCCCATGGCCCTTCCTCGAGTCCTGGGCTCCTCTCCATCCTCAGCTGCTCCCAGTCCAGAGGTTGCTGTCAGGACACCGACTTGCTGCAGCTTAGAGGGCGACTTTGGGCTAAAAGCCAGTGCTTTAGGGACTCTGACAGCGCAGGGCTGGGGACCTGCACAGAGGGGTGGCAGCCCTGTTCCTCGGCTGCTGGGATGGGGCCGGTTTCCATCTGTCCCCTCATCGCCCACCCCAGCACAGAGGAGGCTCCTGCCCATCCCAAGGCGCTGCCGTAACCACAGGCCGGAGCACCCCTGGCCAGGCCACTCGGTGCCCTCAACCACCCGGGCCTTGACAGCACCCACAGCCCCCTCCGGCCCCGCCAGCCTGGCAGGGGCACCGAGGGGACGGAGGGGAGGCAGCAGCACACCCTGGACTCGGGGCCTGCCCGCGGAAGAGCCGCCGCAGCCGCCGCCTTCCCTGGGCATCAACAAAATGGCGTCAGGGGCTCCCAAATGGCGGCGCCGGGGCTGGCGGGGAAGGCGCCGGCGCGGTGCCAGGGCCGCGCCGAGGGCACAATGACTGGCACATAACGGCCCCTCGGCGCGGCCGCCCCTCGCCGTGGCGGTGCCAGCTGTAGCCCCCCTCCCTCCGCCTTGGCACGGGCAGGCGGCCCCGCCATGGCCGCCTCTGAGGAGGATTAAGGCCGCAGTTGTGTCTCCCTTCTTTCTTTCCCCCTCAGTGGCTGAGAACAGGAAACGTGAACCTATCTGAGACTAATTGACTTGCAAATTAATCGTTTGTCCCTGTGCCTGATAATTAGTGCTAACGATTTTTACACCACCACCCCCCCCACCCTTTTGCTCTCTCCTCCTCCTCTTTATTTTAAAGGGGGCTGTTTTCCCTTTCTTCTCTTCCCCCTCCTCCCCTTTTTATCCATCCTCGGCCCAGTTCTTCCCTGAGCATCCCCAGCTGCCCCCGCCGTGGGGTGAGGGTGGCACCGGGTTTGGGGTGAAGGGGCCTGGCAGGGCGGCCGCCCCGCTCAGGGCTGGTTCTCTTCCCACGCCTTGGTGCCAACCTCCACGTCTGCCCCGCCAGGGACAATGGACGGGGCTGGGAGAAGGGGGTCAGGACTTTTCGGGGACTGCAGAGGGGCTGGGAAATGGGCAAGCGGTGCTTTGGGACGTGGCATCGCTTCGGAAGTGGCTGCGGCTGAACCTGCGTTTCCAAATTTCCCAAATACTCAGGGCATGGGTTTAAAAAAAAAAAATAAAATGTTAAAAATCACTTCAAAAGGAAGCAAAGGTTAGGGGTAGTTTTCTCCAGCCTTCCCTCTTCCTCTGGCTTTATTCCAGGGATACATCTCGTTGTTATGAGTCAGAAGAGGTGCTTCTCCTGGAGGAAAGGCAGCTCAGCGTGGATATTGGAGACTGGGGATTGAAATCACTGGCGTTGTGGCTTTGTCCAAAAACCTCACCTGAAGCCGGGGTGCTTCAGGGAATGGACAGTGTTGCGGTTGGAGCATGGAATTTAGTGTGAGAGAAAGAGGGAAAGTGGGTTTGTGGTCATTTCTGTGGTCCAAGGCCTCTGGGTGCAGCTCAGGGTACTTGTCTGTGCCAGAGCCTGGGAGCAGCTCAGGGCTGATGGGAGGGGACGTGTTCAGTTCATTGGTGATATCTCAACAGCAAAATGCAGTTTTGTTGAAAATATTGTATTTTACAGGAATATTTCCCTGTCAGCAGCAGAACAACCCCACTAATACATTATTCCAATGCATTTATTGAAGGCTGGTAACATAATATACCATAAAGTACCTTAGTTGTTTCATTTCAGTTAACTTCTGTTGTATATTGCATCTCCAGTGAGACTGTGCTGTGCAAATAATTGAAAATTCTTCACATAATTGTCATGTTTCGATGTAATTCAAACCAAAACACTTTGATGCTCCTGCACTGGAATTTTTGAGAAATTCCACGTGGCAATTTTAATTTTTTTTTTTTCCTCATTGTTTACTAGGAGGAAAAGATGCCATTTGAGGGAGATGCGTTGGGATGGAGGGGAACCCTTTGTGGTGTTGATCTCCCCTTTTCTCCCTGGCTGGATGGGATTTGCATCCTCTCAGTGCCAGGCAAGGCAGGAGGTAAAACAGCCCCTCTGTGCCCATGCTCAGGACCTCAAGCAGCCCCAGGCCTGTGGCAGAGCCTGGGTTTGTCCACCCTCCCCATTCCTGACCCTGAGTCAGGCTGCAGGTGGGATCCTCGTGTCCATCCGACCCACCGCTGCCCTCCAGCCACGAGAGGCTTCTTCCTCTGGTGCCCAACCGTTGATAATTAAAGGGATCCTTTTCCTTGCAGCTCTCCTCCCCAAATGCTCCTGGTTCCTGACACCATTTGTCAGCCATCCCCCTGCTGTAATCCTATTTTTGCCCCCCTCCCTGCCCTGCTTTGTGTCCAGGGCTCTCTTCGCCTCTCGTTTCGCAGCTCCTGCTGCTCCGGCGCTGCTGGTTCCCCCTTCCCTCGGATCCGGGAGTCTATAAAGCACTCGCAGCTCTGCGCTCATGAACTCGCTCTGTTTGGTTTGACCAGAGTTAATTGCACACAAACTCGGGCCTGTCGGCACACAGGGGCTCTTTGTTCCCGCAAGAATCACTTGCCCTCTGAGGTCGCTGTGGCCGCGACCTGCTGTCCCCGAGGGTCGCCCCACCGACAGGCGGTGTCAGTTTGATCCCTGCGCCGTGGGGAGGGTGGGGTGGCGCAGGTTGCTGTGGGGAAAAAGCCGGAACAGGGAGCCGAGGAATCGGTGGAGCCTTTTGGGTCAGGCTCATTGAAGTAATGTGATGATTAGCAAGGATTGCTGAGCTTTATGGCTGGGGAGGGGGAGAGAGGGTGAAAGAGATGTTTAGGGGTGGATTAACCCGGGTCAGACCTGTACAAGAGGTTTCCCAGATTGAACACAAGTTCAGTGGTCTGTAAACCCTCCCCTTCGGCCGGGGCTGCTTCGCCAGAGCAGCTCTGGGGTTAAAGCTCTGCAGTGTGTGTTTGGGACTGAACTTCCACAGCATCTCAATTCCTGCTCGCGTTCTTAGGGCTCACATCCTTTAAATCTCCTGAATGTGCCCTTAGACACCCCTGTGTCCTTGGAGACTTGAGCTCCCAACTGCCGGGTTAACCTGGGTGCTTTGTTCCCGTTAACTTTCCAAAGTGCTCAGAAGCATCTGGTGAACTTTTATTTGGTTTGTGGTCCCTCCAAGAGGTTTTGGGTGATGTTCCCATCTGTATGGTGCTGCCTATACAGTGCACCAGACGTGGCTGTGATGTGCCTGGCACTCCAGGGCAGCAGAGACCTGGGAATCCTGGGTGGAATTGGGTGCAGCAGAGACCTGGGAATCCTGGGTGGAATTGGGTGCAGCAGAGACCTGGGAATCCTGGGTGGAATTGGGTGCTGCTCAGAGCCAAGTGTATCGGCCAGGGACAAGACACTTCACTCTCTTGCTGTCTCAGCTCTGCAGGGGGACAGGGGTGTTTGCTGGTGGGTTGCTGGCAGGTACCAGCACAAGGCACACTGATCCTGGTGAGGGCTGAGATGGCTTTGAGGGCTCAGTGGCCCTTGGGCAGGACTGACTTCCCTGAGAACCCCTTCTGACCTGCTTCCCCACCCAGACATGGCCTTCACTGCTGCTGCTGGGGAATTCAGTCCCTTTCCTCTTCAGCATCCTTTAGGCTCCATCTGAGTGAGCCCAAGACATGAGTTATAACCAGTTTCAGAGGATGAGATGGCTGATAACTGACGACAGCAGTGTGAACAATGCCCTTCAAAGCTCTCCAGAGTGGCAGAAGGCCCTGGGTGCTCATCAGCGGTGGAGGGATGTTCCCAGTGACCATCTCATCCTTGGGCAGGTGGGGACTGTCCCAGAGGTGGGCAGCCCTGTGCAGACCCCTCAGAGCTGGGCGGGCTGGTGAGACGCTGCCTCGAGGCGGTTTCCCAATCCTGCGCACCTGGTACTCTGTCAATGCAGCCACTTGGCTAAATGTGGGTCATTGTAGGAGGGTGCAGCCACTCGAGCAAACAAGCCTCAATTGCCCACTGATTGGGGTGGCTGAGAGCACCATCACTGAAATTTCTGAGGGGGGAGGCATTAATAATCCCCATTCTGTCTCTGCAGCCCTTGCCCCCTTGTTATTTCCCTCTTTGTGTCTTAATTTGGCCCATTATTATTATTTTATAAAAGGGCCTTTTCTCCACCCCCTCCCTCTTGAAGACACTCCTTAGACCGATGGGAAAATGGCAAGGAATAATTATGAAAAACATCAGTGGAGAGAGAGCCATCTGAGAGGGATTAAAGGATTACAATTAAAACTCATTTTAGGGAGGTGATGTGACATTAGCGTTTTCATTCTTCCCCCCCACCCCACCCCCCTTCCCCAAACACCCTCCAGGATATCTGGGTCTAAGTTGATTAAATGACAAACTCCAGCTCAGAGGGAAACAACAACAAATTAAAAACTGAGTAAAATGAAAAACAGCAACCCAAAAATGATTTACAAAATTAAGTGAAAATGAGGTCACTGAGAATTACTGAAAGTCTGGCGGCAGCTGGAAATGGGGTGGACAAAGCACCTGCCACTAATAGCAGGTTTCTGGTGGTGGGAGCATCTCCCCGCTGCCTGTTCCAGCAGCAGGTGAAGATGTCTGAGGTCTCTCCTCCAGGATATGAGCTGAGTGTTAGCTGGGCTGTGGCAATGGCTGCTTTTGGAAAGGCTGGTGCTCCCTGCTGGGTTTGCCAGCCCTGTGCTCCATGAGGGCTTTGCTGTGGGAGCCGGGTGTGGACACGGTGTCTGCTGAGCTCTCCTTCCATCAGCCTGTGGAGGATCTGCAGCCAGAGAGCTCAGCCCAGGAGGTGTCCCTGTGCCAAGGTGGTGCTGGGGCAGCAGGACCCTTGTGCCAGCCTCAGCGTGTCCCTTCCTGCTGTGGCTCCATGGCCCATTTTCTCATCTCTTTTTGCAGCTCCTACTAGTGGCTGGAGCCAGTGAGCCCTGCCCTGTGCTGCTTCCAGCAATTCCCAGCTCTGGGGTGTGCTCCAATTCCCAGCTCTGGGGTGTTCTCCAATTCCCAGCTCTGGGGTGTGCTCCAATTCCCAGCTCTGGGGTGTGCTCCAATTCCCAGCTCTGGGGTGTGCTCCAATTCCCAGCTCTGGGGTGTGCT
>JAWWLV010000078.1:2498007-2523193 GCA_035041135.1 Platyrinchus mystaceus
CCAACCCTCCCTGAGCAAAGGTAAGCAGAGGGTGATGCCTGTGGCCCAGACACCCTCCCTCTCTTATCCTACACATCAGGATGCCCATTCCAGCTCTGCCACAGAGAATCCTGACAGGGCTCCCAAGGACAGGAGCTACTCATGGCAGTGTTGAAATTCAGTGGGTGTTGGGAAAGGCAGTTCCTCGGAGCAGGAGCTGTGGGGAGCCGAAACTTCTGAATGCAAATACACACCAAGCTGGGACTTTCTTTAGTTGAGAAAACCAAATTCTAGGATGATCGCTGGCCATTTCAGCAAGGAGTTATGAAGCCTGGAATGGGGGATTCCCCTTTATAAAATAAAAATGTCTGTAATTCAAGTGATGCAGATGATGCACCTAATCCAGTGCTGCCAGCCCTGTTTGGAAGGGGGATGACATGAAGATGTGGAGGCAGATGTGTGGCTCAGGCTCTGCAGTTCACTGTGCTTAGGAAGTTTCGGCTGCCAGCATCTGACCTGTAGGGCCCTGAGAGCCACAGTGGGACTGAGCCCACATCCTGCCCTGAAAGCACAGGTCTCACTGCATGAACTCAGCCACCAAAGTCTGCGAGCGCGTGGCCTGGGAATGCTCTCCCTGCAGTGTGTGTGTTTTGGCCGTGCAGGCAGCTTTGGGTGTGCAGATCGGGAGCAGAGAGGAGCTTCTCTCCTCTGTGTCCTCCCGTTCCTGCTGCCAAAGGGGGTCGGGCTGAAGCCCAACCTCTCCCCGCTCGCCTCCATCCTGCAGCCTGGCAGAGCTGGGCATCCCATCACGTGGCTGTGCACGTGGGCACAAGTGCTCGTCATGTGAGGTGCCATATCGTGTCTCATACTGGGAGGCAGGGAGAGATGAAAAAGCTCAACGGAAGGGAAACTCCCCCTTCCTCCCCCCCCCACACTCCCCTCCCCGATCCAGCCTATTTTCTTTCCTCTCCTTTTGTTTCTGATTTCCGGAACTATGCGGCGAAGCAAAGCGTGGGGAGAAAGAAAGAGGCTGAAGAGAGCTGGCATCTGGCAGGGAAAAGAACAAAATAGCAGAGCAGAGCTTTGCTAGGCAGGAGCAGGGATCCTGCAGATCCCAGGGCCCTCTGCCCCGTTGGCAGTGACTGCTCGGGAGCTGGGCAAGCCCTGGGAAAATTCAGGGTCTGAACACAGGGCTGGTCCCAGCAGGTACAAACTGGCACAGATCCTGCTGGTAACAGCGGTGGGGAGGTCAGTCCAGAGGCTCGGAGTCTGGACTCATGGACATCCTTCTTGCTCCCCCAGTTCACAGTATCTGGTCCTTATCTCCCTCCTGCCACAAGCTCCATCCCCACGAGCATCCCCAGGCGCTGTCCCAGCAGTGAATTCCCCAAGGCCATGCACTGCACCTCCAGCACAACACCAGGAGGCTGGTGGTGACAAGGCCCCAGAGAGGAGGAAGCCAAGGCAGAGGCTGTTCTCCCCTGGTCTGTTCTCCGAGGCTGAAATGATCAGCGTGGCGCAGTTCATCCTGTGATGTCCCTTTTACAGTCAGGGCTGGGAGATGCCTGAATATATTTTATTCCTGTTTTTTCCTCTGTCCCGGCCAGTACAAGAAAGAGGTCTTTGCATACAGACCCAATGTTAATTAGGTAAATTAATTAGGACCAAGATGCAGTGTTTTCCCCCTGAGGAGGAAATACAGTAAACTCCATTTTTGTGAGCTGTTTATTCAGCCAGGGGGGTCGAAGGAGAATAGCCGTGTCAAAGAAGCTGCCATTTTCAAGGTCCTTGTGTCCCTTCTGCGCCGCCCTAGAAAGGGAACAAAACTCTGTTGACAGCAAAATCTCAGCAGGAGCCCCTGGGCTGAGGGGCAGGGGGAAGCGAAGTGGAAAGGGTGCCAGGTTTCCGAGCGCCTGGAGGGAACAGGCTTTGGTCTCCAGCGTTTCAATGGGCCGGGGAAAGCAAATCAGCCCTTTCAAGGCCAATCACGCTGTTCTCGAAGGCACACACTGGAGACAATGTGCCCTTGGCAGCGGGGCAGCAGGAAAGGGACTGGGTGGCCATGGCAAGGGTGAGGGCAGGAGAGTTACCAGGAGCTGAGAGCTGGTGACTGCACTCCTGCTCCGTCCGTCCCACCCCCTCGGAGCGCTGTGAGAGGTGCTGCGATGCACTGGCACACTGGGAGCAGCTCAGGGAGGCTGTTAGGGTGGGGAGAGGGGGCACCCATGGGTGTTTCTCTCTATTTTGTGTTGTCTCTTCCCTCTCCACCAGCACAGTCACAGCTAGTGTGGTGAAGGAGCACTGATGCACTGTGCATCTCCCTGACCCTTTTCCCACCCCAGCTTTTGGTTTCACAGCTTTTAGTTCGTTCCATCCTGAAAGCCTGTGACCAAGAGAGCCTGATCCCAGCCCACGTGCCTGCTCCAGTGTCGAGTTACGAGTGGATCAATGCACTCCCCGGGCTGTGCCGTGGGCTGGGCGGGTTCGTGGCTGCGGCTGGGGGGTTTTCATGCCGGGTGCTGCTGTGCCTCCTGGAGAGGAGCAGGGCTGGGTTTGTCGGCTCCTTGGCAGGCTCTCCCAGCCCAGCGCTCTGCCCACAGCACCATCTCCCGTCGGCATCGCTCTGGCTTGCAGGGGCAGTGCATCCTGGGAATTTCCTTCCCCAGTGCCAGAATACCTTCACCCCAAGTCCGACCGTGCGGATGATCTTCCGCCATCATATTTACTCCCCCTCCCCACCCCTGACCGAAGCCAGGATGAAAGCGGTGGGGTTTTTTTTTCCTCTTTCTTTCTTTCTTTTTTTTTTTTTTTTTTTAATGGCGTTTCATTAGCCTCCAAATCAGACAGGGGAAACAATGGTGTTCTGTCAGCGATGGGCTTTCGTGCTGATTTCATCTCCTCTCTCATCCGTATGCAAACCAGCCTCCAGCAGGCTTTGGTCATGCCATGGAAACCGAGGTGCAGGCCCGGAATGGGGGTTCTCGGAGTGAGAAATCTCCTGTTCGCTTTTTCCCATTTGCATAATGCAACTTTTCTTCCCCCAGACACTGAGGCGCTTTGTTTATAGAGAGCCGAGAGAAAAGGGGATGCCGGGGACAGAGGAGGGACCGCGGGGAGGGGGGAAGTGCCCGGTGGGAGTGGGGAAGAGGAGGGCAGCGCTCGCAAAAGAACACGCAGAAGAAAAGCACGGGGCGACTGGGAGGGAATATATATGAGGATGGGGACTGGGAAATGGGGCTGGGCCGGTTCCCCGTGATCCCGGGACCCGTGCGCTCCTTTGGCCTCTCTGTGCAAGCCGAAGGGTGTCGGGGGGACTTGGCGTGGCTGAGGATCCAGCTGGGAGCCTGGATCGGCGCTGAACTAAAGCCGGTTGTCATGATAATGCCCCCCAGAGGAAGCAGGAGCCTTTTCAAGCCCTGCCTGAAATATCTCAAAGGGTTTTGTGCGAGAAGCCCCCGAGATCCTCAACTGGTGGAAAGCGAAGGTTGTTTGGGGGAACAGTGACCTGCAGGGCTCACAAGGAGGAGGTGGCTTAGTGACAGCCAGCAGAGCGTGAGGGTCTGGTCCTGGGAGGTGGGGAGAGAAACCAGGGGGGATAAAATCATTCCTGGATTTATTCACAGGGGTGTGTGGGGCTGGGAGGGAGGGAGGGTAACAACACAAAAATGTCATCCGTTCCCCTCCCTTGAAACGTGGCAAACTCCAAGCTGGCACAAGGGAGGCAGGAGGGTGAAGGGATTGCATAGTCCAGTCACCACCAGTGCCCCCCAGTTTTTAGGAGTCACTGGAAGCAAGTTACCCCCCACCTTGTACTTCTCTTTCTGCAAGCTGGTGATCTGCCGCTCTTTGCAAACCAGTTTGAGATCTACTAATGGCAAGGGCAGGGGGCTGCTCTAACGAGGCTCTTCACCTCCTAAAAACAAACCTGGCTCTTGCTGGCTCCGTCCTGGGCGACAGGGTCTGATTTGTGAGTTGGATGGATGCACAGTTAATAGTAATAATAACAATAATAGCAACGAAATGTATTAATCAGTGACGGATGACAGACATGAAACCTGCAATTAGAAGTATTTTAGGATATGTAAAAATCCCTGCAAATGATTTGCAAATGAGGTGCAGACAGTAAAGCAGGCGGCAATGGGGATATTTTTGGGTTTTGCCTCAAAGTGGGGCTGCTTTTTTTTTTTAAGGTGCTTCAGTGCAAGCTGGATGTGCAGACACGTGCTCCGGAGGGAAGGTCTCCTGTTGGCACTGCAAAAGGTGTGATTGATGCTCCAGAGTGTGGGATGCTCCCCCAGGCCCCGTGAAGTCCTGCAGGGCAGGGCCAGCAGAGCTACGGGCAGGAGCCACAGTGATTCACGGGCTCCCTCCTGCACGTGGAAATCACTCGGATTTAGGTGGGAATTGTTCAAGCCTCACTTGTACCATTTGCACTTCGGGGCTCTGGTTGCACACGGGACCAGACATCACCACATCCCCGTTAAAGAGCAGCTGGGAATCATCTTGGATGATCTACAGAATGTGAAATATTAAATCTCTACCGGTGAGCAGGAAAACTCTGCAGTCCAATCCCGGCATCCGGTATTCTGGGACAGGAGGGAAAGGGGAGGGAAAATATTTGTGCTTTGGAGGATTCTGCAGTAGCTCCACAGAGCCCCTTTAGCCAGCAGGAATGCCCACCTGGACATCCCTCTCAGGTGCACTGGTACCTCTGCATGGCACAGCTCGCACTGCTGATGTGCCACATGGAGCAGCTGGGATGCTGCTAATGCTCTGTAAAAGGAATGGGGATTTTGAGGCAGATGATTTGGGGCTTTTTCTCATTGATTTTAGTCTGGTTTCTTCAGAAAATGAGATTTCTGCCGTCACAGGGTGTGTGTCACCTCTCATCTCTCTCCCAGGAACTTCTGAAATAGGACAACTTCACCCCCGTTTGGCTCAGTGTCAGTTTTGGGTCCCCAGTTGGTGGGAACTGCTTTGGGTCTTCAGTTATACACATTTTTCAGAAGCTTATTCTACTGTTGTCTCCAAAAAGCAGTTTTTACTTCAAAACAAGACCGGGGAAGGGCAGTGACCCTTCCCTTTGGACAGGGAGAGGGGTCTGTGTGGTAGGGGCTTGCCAGGGTGCGAACTGCAAATGCCTCGGCCTAACGAGCTCTGTGGTTAATGAAGCATCAGAGCATTCCAGTCCAAGAGGACTTCAGCCCAAACAGAGTTTCTGGAGGAGCCTCACACATCTCTGCCCGTGTTGAGACAGAGCTGCTTGTGGACTCAGGCAGTTGCCAGTCCAAAGCCCATCCACGGTGGCCTGTGGGCAGTGACATGGCAGCAGGGGAAGGAGCAGGGGGTGATTAAGGCATGATTGGGGTGTGAAGTGCTGTGAAGGTGGCCCATGCCAGGACGGGAAGGGGCAGCGGGTCGGTCACTGCCGGAGCAGGGAGAGGACTTCCCAGCATCACTTCCACTCTCACCCTCCCACCCTCCGGCCTGCTGGTCATGCCAATTTGTCACCAAGCTGGGATTTCAATTAAACCCCAAAAGAAGGGGTCAGGGGTTATGCAAACACGTTGGTAAAGGCCGCTCGCCTGGAGGGCTCTCCCGGGGCCGCTGGTGCCGGCCCCTCGCTTTACACAGCCCCGACGGCCCCGGGCTGAGCCCGGCTTTGTTCCCTCTGCTCCATTCAAGAGGCAGTTTGTCAATAAAATTGACCTCCTGGCTCCCCGGGGGTGCTGCCACCTCCTTTCCCAAGGGTTTGGCTGGAGCAGAGCTAATGGTCCATCCGTGGTCTTCGTGTCCCTGGACATGCCAAGGGTGAGGGCGGGGATGGCAGCAGGAAGGCCACATATTGCAGGCCCAGCATCAGTCACAGCAGCTTCTTCTGCCCATGGGGGTTTTTATTACTAGTCTCTGCCCTTTGGGCTTTTGCACCTGAGGGCAGTTTCCAGCTGGACCCCTTGGAAGCCCCAAGGCAAACACAGGGTTCTGTTCATCCTCTCCAGACCTCATTCTCCTTCCAGAGCTGTCACTCTCACAGCCGCCTCCACGAGCATCCCATGATGGTTTTGTGCTCCTCACCATCCAGGCTGGGTTGATGCAGGGACCTGGAGGTCTCCTCCTGAAGAAGTGAGCCCTGGTTTCCCTCCCTGTTACACAACCAGCACCGATGCCCCACTCAGGGCAGCACCTCTCCCTACCAAGCCATCCATCCACTGTGGGCATGAGCCCACTTTTCAGGGAGGTGTGAGTCTTCCTGGTGGGCTTGGGTGGTGGGACTGCATCAGCCCCTGCTCTGGTGCACTAATTGCACCGGGCAGCATTGCAAACAAGCAGTGCTTGAACCCACAAGCCTAAGGAGGCCATTTGGGCTGTGAGATAAATGGATATCACGGAGCAAGTGGCAATTAGTGTGGGTAAAGAGCCCCTTAGTGACTGTCCCTTACATAACACCTTTGTTCCGGGCCCTTCACTTCATATTCAGTTTGTAAATAAACTTGACTCCCAGTTTTACTGGGGCCTTTATTCCCTCTTTATTTTATTTTATCATTCTTTGAACCCGGCGAAGAACGAGTCGATTGTTCGCCCCGGGGAGATGCAGCTCTCTGAGGCACTGCCCGGCCTGGCGGTGCCCACTCGCCCCAAAACGGGCACTGGCAGCTGCCCACACCAGAGCCACCCACGCAGCCGCCACGCCAGCAATTTTAATTGCTTTGCCCCTGCCGATGGTGCACGGAGGCTCATTATGCTGCTGGCCATGAATGGGGGCCTCAAAACGTGGCTCTGTAATTGCAGTGGGCTGAGGGCAGTGGGGGCTTTCATTGGGGGGTGGCTTGGCAGAGGGGCAGAGCTCTGCCCCCAATGTTTGGGGTCAGGGAGGGAGTCTGGGGGGCTCTGGATCAGTCCCAATGCAGGGACCCGTCTCTAATTTACACCGTGTCCTCCCTGTCACCATCTAAACTGTGGGTCCTGGGTGGCTTTGTCTGCACTCACGGTGCTGCTGCCAGGCTGGAGGGCAGCAGAGGCTCCAAGGCATGGGGGGATGTGGATTTGGGGTGGATTTGGGGGGCACACTGTGGTGAGCAGGGCCCGACAGCTCTCCTGCCTTTAACCTGCATGCTCCAGCCTTTGCCAGCTCCTTTTCCAAAGGGCAGGAGCTGCTTGGAGAGTCATTGACTTGTTTAGTACCACGAGCAGTGGCTCTTCCTCCACCAGCCAGGTTCTCCCCTTGCTGCTGGTCTCTCAGACCGGTGCTGGTGACACTGGGCTGCACTGGGAAGCCTTTGGGCACTGCTCTTTGTTCGCTGCAGGGATGGTCGGGCCCCTGCTCCTCTCCCGAGCCTTCCCTCTCCCATATGGTGCCCATTATTAGACGTGTGCACCAGCCTCGTCTGACAAGGAGCTTTACAGGTGTCGCTGGGATAACGATTCACACTCTGACGAAGGTGGGAAAGATGATTAGCTGGCTTTCTATCAAACAGCACACGGCATCAGCTGCTCCGGGGGGTGGGGAGGCAGTGGGGGCTGCGGATGTGTAAGGACATGTACGCCAGGAGCTCGGGGAGCCCAGGCTTTGTCCTGCTTCTAATTCCAATGGACTCCCGGGCACCTCTTTGTGTGCCTTAGTTTCCCCAGCTGTAACAGGGGGATGTTGTTATTGCTTTGACTTGTAAAACACCCTTCGAGCAGCTGATTGAGCTCCTGCATTAGCAAGAGGTGAATTAGGCAGGTCTCTTGGCAGCTGGGCTGCCGCGGAGAGGGCAGGGGAGCTGTCAGAGCCGGGGCTCTCAGGGGACAGGGCTGGAGGTGGGGAAACACGAATTAAATGAACCCCCCGGACGCAGGCATGCGGTGCAGCGTGCCTGGAGCGTGTCCTGAAGGCTGTGAGAGCCCCGTGGTGTGGGGAAGGTTCCGTGGTGCCAGTGTGGCACGGGCAGATGTGTGCATGCCCTGCCCTGCCTGCATCGTGTCTCTTGGGGTCTTGGGCTTTTCCTGCTGGTGTATTTTAAAGACTCGTTTAGCAGACAGGTCCTGACACCCCCGAGCCTGACAGGGGCACACCACACACGCAACCCTGCGAGCTGGTGGAATTCCTTCCGCTCTTTCCACATCCTGAATATTGTCGGAGAGAGAGGCAAAATAGGAAGCTACTCTCAGCTGTCCTTCGCTTCGGTGCAGGGAAAGCTGTGCTGTCTCACATTACCTCCCCCCACGCCGGTCTGCGATCTGAGGGTGAGCCCTGCCTTGAGAAGCGGCGGTGCAGAGACCTCCCCACGGGGCTGGGGAAACTGAGGCAGGAGCGGCGTCTGGCGCTCGAACCATCCCCCGAGGCAGAAGAGGTGTGAAGGTGCCCAAGCTCCCCGAGCCCCGCCGGGGTGCCATCATCACCCAGACGCTGCTGTGACCCTCCTGTCCCGGGACGGGCCCCCTGCGCTGCGGGCAGAGCCGGCGCTGCCTCTCCCCGAGCTCGCGGGGCCGGCGGGATTATCTGCTTAGCTGCACCATCTGTTCCTCAAACTGCCATCATTATGTTCAACTTGGGGAAGAAAACGGCCCCTACAGAGAAGCAATTTGTTCGCTGACTAAACCTTTCAGGCTCTCGCCGTCCCAGCTCCCCTCGGCCGCTGCACGGGCGAGTCCTGCGCTCGCAGCCGCCTCGCTTAAACAACCTGCGGGGAGAGCGGCGGGCCCGGCGCGCTGGTAAAACGGGCGTGGGGAGGGCGCAGGGCTCCCCTAATCCGATTACAGAACATAACAGCCTTTCAGAGGGGCCGGGCGAGGAGAGGAGGAGGGAGGTTCATATCACACCCGACCCCGGCGTCTGGGGGTCTCGCAATGATCTCACTGCAGGGGCTTTTCTTCCCCGTCGCAGCGGGTTGCTTTTCAAAGGCGCTGCGAGGAGATCAGAAAGGAGAAAGGGGCTGCCTGGGAAAGGGGAGGAGAGGGCTGGGAAGGAGGTGAGGTGGGAAGGAGTGGCGCGGGGCCGGGGTGAGCGCTGCACCCCAGGCTGGGGGGGACGGCTGGAGTCCCTTTCTGGGCACCAGCCCTCGTGCCGCTTCTCCTTCTCACACCCCACCCCTGCGACGTGGCACAGGGTGTGTGTCACAAGGACAGGGACACGGGGACGTGTCCTCCCCTGCGGCCTGAACGCGGAGTGGAGCTGTGGTCCCTGCAGAAACCCTGAGCGCCTGCAGTGGCAGCAGAAACGGAGCCGGGTGACCCACTTCCACTGTGTTTTGCCATGGAATTTCAGTGGCACCAAAGCATTTAATGTGCTGATTTCGCCAGTTTTCTGTAACGAGCCACGAAAGTGGAAAGAAGTTAAAGTGATGTTTTGACTTATATCAAAGCAAGAAGTTTTGACTTTATGCTGTGTTTTAAAGTGGTGTTTTATTGTCACCTGCAAACAAATGCTCTTCATTTTTTTTTTTTTTTTTTTTACATCTTTGGTGCAGTCAGGTAAAGAAAACCTGTGTGCTTCAAGAGCAGCAGATATCAGAACAAGATGGTCCCACCTGCGGCCACTTTGGTTGGGTTGCAAAGCACTTCCCCCCAACTTCACTGTGCTGGCCCTGCGCCCCCCGCCCCTCTGCGTGGGGTGGGGCTGTGACCCCCTCCCCAGGGACGGTGCTGGCAGCTGGGGACACCTGTGCCTGCAGGAACCCGCCGTGGGGAGCGCTGGAGTCTGGCACAGGAGGTGTGAAAGCGTCTGGCAGCTGCCCCAGCCTTGTGGGAGGGGGGATCCCAAGGCCTCCCCCCCCAGGGACCCCTGGCACAGCCACCATCACCCCACTGAGAGTCCTCTGGGGCTGTGCCCGTGCTCCAGTTGCTGCAGGACCCTCTGTGGGCTCACTCGAGCTGCCACAATCCCAGGGTGCTCCAACCTGCTCCCAGGCAGCTTTGGGGGCTGCTGCCCATACCTGGGGCAGGCAGATGAGGTGAGGGCCTCTCTGTGGGGGCATGTGGGGATGGCTGCAGTAGCCAGGGGAGCATCCCTCTCCCAGTGGGGCCGAGGGCTCAGGGAGCACCTCCTTGATATGAGGAGGGGAGTCTTCCTTGGCTCCAGCCCCTGGCACAAGGTGATGAGAGATCAGGGGAAGGAAGGGGTCAGCTCTGTGTTGGGGACCCTGGTGTCACCCTGCTCCTGCCCCTGGGTGCTGGCTGCTCTGGCTGTCCCACCCTCCAGTGGCCAAGGTATCCTGTTGGGTGGCTGTGACAACCCATGAAACACATCATGGGCAACAGTCTTTGGGATGCTGGGGGGTTTTTCTTCCTTCCCTGGAACCACACCTGAAGGAAACAGCCAGCAAAGGTGCTGTGGGAATTCACTGTCAAATCCCAAAGCTACAAAAGATCTGAGGTTTTTAATTGTTGTGTGCAAAAGTGTCCATAGAAACTCTTTGCTGAAACATCTGTGCAGCCTCCTGTGTCCCTTCTCCAACACCAGCACCCACCCCCATTGCCTTCATCCCTTCAGAGAGCAGCAGATGGGGAAACTGAGGCACAGAGCAGAGGGAGGAAGTGGCTGAGCCAAGCCTGGACACCCTGAGGTGTCCCTGGAGAAAGCTGGATTGCTCCCACAGAAACACCTGGATCACTGCAGCATCTCTTCACCCTGCAAAGGCCTGTAGGTACCTGGTTTCTCCCAAAACATTTGGGACCAGGAGCTGGCTCCCACATGGGGATAAGGTGGCTGTCTCCAGAGCAGGCTGCTGGGAAGTTCAGGCTACCAAAAGTCACCTGGACATGGCAGAGGGTTCATCCTGGTGGTGCAGGACCTCACCGGGGATTTGGGGTCATTACACCAAGGTGCTGATGCCCGGCCCCTTCCCACTTGTCCTGGGGTCACATCCTTCATTGTCCACCTGCACCGAGACAGAGACATGGAGAGGGGCAGAAATAGGCCCTGCTCAGGGCAGATCGAGGTTGGATGGGGGCAGAAGGAAATCAGACTGGATATTGGGGGGAAAATCCTCATGGAAAGGGCTGTAAATCCTTGGCACAGGCTGCCCAGGGCACCGGTGGGGTCACCATCCCTGGAAAAATGGTGTGGATGTGGCACCGGGGGACATGGTTTGGTGGTGGCCTTGGCAGTGCTATGGGAATGGGTGGACTCGATGGTTTTAGAGGGCTTTTTCAACCCAAAGTCAGGCAGTGATTCTATGATTCCATGACCAGGGGCGTTTACTGCAGCTCTCCTGCCCAAAACGCTGCTGCAAGAGGAGGGAGGGTATCGGCTGCCTGAGTCCTGTAAACCCCTTTTTTACCAGAAAACAGCGAGCTTTACCTCCCAGAGGACGGTGTTCTCCAGGTTTCCCTTGTCCGGGGGAGACCTCAGCGGCTTGGTTTTCAGGACGGCTCCTGAGGATGCCGAAAGCCGGGCGAGGGCGCCTGAGAGCGGGGCGGCCGCTGCCCGGGCTTCCCCTGACATCTAGCGGCAGCGCCGGGCTGGGCTGCGGGGAGCCCCGGCCACGGGGAGAGCCCCGGCCCCGGGGGGAGCACGGCCCGAGGGGAGCACGGTGTCGGGGGGAGTCCCAGCCCCGGGGGGAGTCCCAGCCCCGGGGGGAACACGGTCCCGGGGGGAGTCCGAGCCCCGGGGGGAGCACGGTCCCGGGGGGAGCACGGCCCGAGGGGAGCACGGCCCCGAGGGGAGCACGGCCCCGAGGGGAGCCACATTCCTGAGGGCAGAATGGCACCGAGGGGAGCCGTGGATAGCCGCCACCCCGGGGGGAGCCCGGTCCCGCGGGGAGCCTCAACCCCGAGGGAAGCACAGCTCCGGGGGAGGCCCCCGGCCCCGTGGGGAGCCCCGGCTACGGAGAGTGCCCGATCTCGAATGTAACCCTGGCCCCCGCGGGTTTGCGCAGCGCCGAGCACCTCTGGGCTCTGCCCGTCCCCTCCGATGGGGATGCTCTGCTTTGGGGCTGCTCCTGCCTTCTCCCCCCTAAACCCACCACCGCCCCCGCCCCTCACACCCTCCGCCCCATCACACCAGAGGCAAAACTCACCCGTGATGCAGCCCCCGAGCGTGGCAAACAGCAGGGTGAGGGGCAGGGCGCAGAGCTGCCAGAACGCCTGGTCAGCAGCCGTCCGGCTGCCCTGGGCCACCAGAGGGAACACGAGCTCCAGCCTGCGAACAGGAGAGCCTTTGGGGCAGCTTGTTCTCCCCGGCTTGCGCCCCTAAGGGGGTGCTGTCACAGAGGGTGTGTGGAGCATCCCTGGTCTCAGGGGTCATGGTGGCCCCAGCTTGATGCATCAAGTCACCATCACCCCTGGCTCTTCTCACCTGTCACCATAAGTGTCTGCAGTGGCCAGCAGTGTCAGCAGCACCCCCAGCAGGGCGCCCAGTATCCCTGGAAGCCCATGGACGTTGTGAACCCCACACGTGTCCTGGATCTTTAGCCTGGAGTGCAGGACAGGCTGGGGAGAGCACAGGCAAGAGCTGGTGTTGGGAAGGAGGTCGGGTCGCCCAGGGAGGCTGTGCTGCAGCTCCGTGTTTGCAGGTTTGGGAGCTGCTGGTTGGTGATGCAGCTGCCCCCAGAGGTCCCCTGAGCTGGGACTGGTGTCCCTGGCTGTCCTGAGGTGACTCACCGTGAAGAATCTGAAGCCAAGTGGGCAGATCAGGCCAGCCAGAAACCCTGCAATGAGGGCCCCAAAGGGGGTGACCAACATCTCCCCAGCCATACCCATCACGGCAGCACCAGCCAAGGTGGCGTCCTGGATCTGAACCTGATGGAGCAGGACACGGTCAGGGGAATTGGCTCCATGGAGGACACCAGAGTGGGGCTGGGGGAGGTTGTCTGCCTCGGGGAACCTCAGAAAGCCTAACAGACATCCCCTCTTGCCCCAGGTGTGTTCACACTCACTGTCCCATGTAGGACAGGAGGTGGGCAGCGTGTGAGACTTGGGTTTGTCCCAGGAGAGGACCTACCATCCGTGGGGTGCTCTCCTGGTAGAGGACAGGAGACAGGATGACGGTGGCGATGGTACTGGCCACCAGGGAGAAGTAGGTGTTGATGACTGCCCAGGGCTCAGCACTGTCATCAACAGTGGTGGCTGAGGTAAAGCTGGGCCAGAAGGTCCACAGGTAGATGGTTCCTGCAGGGAAGTGGAACAGGCAGGTTTTGAAGGTGGGGTTGACCCCTTATGGGACAGAAACTTCTTGCTAGTGCCAAGAGCTTCAAGTGGCCACAGCGAGGGTGGTTCAGGTTGGACATGGGGCAAAGCTTCTTCTAGGAGAGGGTGGTGCAGCCTCAGGACAGGTTCCTGGGGAGGGGAAGGACCTCTGTCCTGGGTGGTCTGCAGGAATCTCCTGGTCAAAGCCACAGCCTCACTGTCCTGATGTTGGTGATGGCCCTTCTGCCACCAACCCTGTGACTCTGGTTTGTAGGATTTGAGCTCCGTACCAACCACAGCAAAAACATCCTGCTGGTGCCTCATGTCCTGCTGGTCCTCCCTCTTCCTCTTGTCCGTATGGGGCTGGTACAAGGTCCGTGAAACCATCAAGCCAAAGTAAGCCCCGAAGGTGTGGACGGTCAAGGAGCGCCCACTGTCGCTTACCTGGTGAGTACAGAGAAGCACCGTGCGGGAACTGGGGATAAGGGATTTATCTCTACAGACAAGTCAGGACAAGACACGAGGAGCCCAAACCCATGGACACACCCTTTGTGGTGCCCACCCCCCTCCCAGCTGGTGACTCACCCCCATGAGGCTGAGCAGGAGGTATTCATTGAGGGTGCAGAGGGTGACTCCCAGCAGGGCCAGCAGCAGCATCTGCACAGGGTTCACCCTGCCCAGAACGGCTCCGGTGGAGATCAGAACGGCCGCCGTGCAGAAGTCGGCACTGACCATGCTGGGAAGGAGAGGGAAGGTGTGGGGCTGGACCTGGCACTGCTGGGGGGAGCACAGGAGATGGGGAGAGCAGGAATGGGGGGGCAGGAGCAGAGCCCACAGCCCAGACCTTGTGTCCCACCACCCCTGAAGGCTGAACAGGCAGCCTGAACCTCGCGGTGTTGGTGACAAAAGGACAGCTGGGCTGGAGGCAGGGGGGGCCGTGTGCCCCCCTAAATGCCTGGCTGTAGCCTTGGCAGTACTGACATGGCCCTTACTAGTGTGGCACTCAAACAACCCAGAGGCCTGGTCCTACTTGTCATCACACTCCTTCTCCAAAGCAGAGCTGTGAGTTTTACAGAGGAGGGAGCCAGTGTGCCAGGGCTGGGCTGAGCATGTCTGGGCAGCAGCAGCTCCCTCCTGCCTTACCTCCGAGCTCCCACGTAAATTTTGCCATTGAGGAAGAAGTACAGAAACCCCTGGATCAGAATGGCCCACTGGATGGCAAAGGACACGAGGAGGATGCTGATGGCCACGCTGCCTGGCCCATAGCGGCCGAGGAAGGCCACCAGGAGCCCGAAGCCAAGGAGCACTTGGAGGTGGACATCCCGGAAAGCTGGTGGAGGAGAGGCAGAGGGTGGGTCTGGGGGTGTTGAGGGCAGGCAGCCACCCTCCTGTCTGCTGGTCCCCAAGGGGACTAGGACACCCCCTGCTCTAACAGGTTTGGGGGAGCAGAGGCTTCAGCACATATAAACCAGCCTCACTCCACTGACATGTCTCTGGAACCGTGGTAGATCAGGCCCTGGATCTCCCTTGGAGATCTGTAGCAGAGAGTGGAGCAGTTGTGGCTTGTGCTGGTGACAGGTAAAGCTGTCCCTGTCTGATGTGGCCCAGTCACCCCTTGCAGCGTCTCCTTGTCACCCTGTCTGCAACCATCCAGATATCTCAGAACACTCACAGGGTTCATCCAGCAGCCCAGACACCTCCTGCAGTGGCTGAGAGCCATCTGCATCCGTTACACCAGTGTGAAGGTGGCCCTGAGATGTCAGCCCCCCCCCAGGACCTTGTTGCTGCCCCCAAAAACACCGCACCCCACTTCATGGGATGAAGAGAGAGGAAGGATGAACAGAAAAAATGGGACCAGTCTGGTGCTGTTTGGTGGCAAACCAGAGGATGGGGGGACTAATTTCGCTTCAGCTAAACGCCCTTTGCACCTCTCGTGCCGACAGCTGTCCCCGTGAGTCACTGCCTGGGTGGGGTTACGTGGGCAGGTGAAACCGGGAGAACCAGCGGCACAGCTCCACCCCCCTCCCTCAGCCAGGGCATCCGGAGGCTCCTTTCACATCTCCCATGAGAAAGCCACGGTCAGCCCCTCGTTCCTCAGCCGGGATGAGTTCCACAGCAATGCCCAGCGTGCAGGAGGATGTTCCCAGCGGGGCAGACCCCCAGCCCCGTGTTGGACCCTGTGGCAGCACCAAGGGAGCTGAATCCTCTGTGCAAGGAGCTTGGTGCAAGTCCCTCAGCACTGCAAAACCCAGCAGGTGGATGGGAAGCTTTGCAGACCCCAGGGCACGAGGAGCAGCTGCCGTGCTCCCCACAAGGGTTGGGAGCACGATCCCAGGTTTATCGCTGCACCCAGTGCACCCCTCTGAACTCCAGCTGGTGAAACACGTCCTGCACCCAAATATCCCTGTTTGGGGCTGGCTCTGTCCAAGCACGTGGGAAATCTTTGCAGTACATCTGCTTTCCACCCACTGCGCCCTCCTTGGTGGGATGCAGTGGTACCCCAACCCTGCGGTGTGATGTTCCCCCTCTGTTTAACCCGGGAGTCTGGTCCAGAGCTGGACGCTGTGACAGGGTCTGCAGCCTGGACTGAGTGTGGTGACATCCTGTGCCACCCCCGCAGCAGCACCTGGGGACCACAGAGCCGCTCTGCACCCACGGGCACGGGGGTACTCACGGGGGTGCTGGAAACCCGAGTCCTGGTTTCTCCGGCTGCAGTTCGGCTGCGGGGAACAGAGGCTGGAGCTGCTCTCTGGGCTGTACCGGACAAAGACAGCGAAGAGGAGGATGTTGAGGATTTGGAGGAGGAAGCACAGCCCGGAGAGCCGGAGCCTTGAGGCAGCGCTGTGCTCAGGCATGTCCGGGGGGCAGCCAGGGCAGGGGGAACCCCTGCGAACGGGGGGACACGAGGAGAGCCACGCTGGGGCTGCAAACTCCGCCTGCCAAAGCCGCTGCCAGGTCCTGCCCTCGCCTCCCGCGCTTCCCACGGCTGGAAGAGGCTGCCGGGAGCGGGACGGCGCTGCCAACACGGAAACTCCGGGCTGGCTTCCCTGGCACGTCTCCACACCCGGCTTTGCCACGCCAGGTGGCTCAGGCCACCGTGCCGGGAAGTGCGCGGGGCGTGCGGTGTCACTGTCCCTCCCTGCTGGGTGCAAGAGGGTTGGAGGAGGACCTGGGGGGCAGCAGGAGCTGTGCTGGGGTCTGGATGTTCAGCATTCGAGAAACGTTACGGTTTTTGGGGACTGGGTCAGGGAGTGGAGGTGGGACTGACCTGCTGCAGAGGTGCTGGGTTTGACAAAGCTCAGCAAAGCCAGGGTCAAACTCCCTGTTCAGAGGGGGAAATGGTGGTTCAGGGGGGCTTTGGGGAAGAGGTTCCCTGTGAGGAGAGGAGGAGAATCTACCCCTTGAAAAGCAAGGGCAAGGAGCTGAATCAGGGGCTGCTGATAGAATCTGCACCAGGAGCTGGGGGAGCTGAGCACAAGGGTTTCCTTCAGTTTTCTTTGATGTCTTCTGCTTCTGCAGAGGGGTTTGGGATACACTGAGGGCCAGTGCAGATTCCAAAAAGGGAGAGGAAGAGAGAAGGAGCCAAGAAGTAAAACATAGTGTGTGTTTGGGAAGTGACTTGAGTAACTCATTTCCACAGCGTTGGGCCAAACTATGACCTCAGATAAGCAGCATCGAGCTGGGGTCATGCTCTGACACCAATGGGATGGGGAAGGGGGATGAGTCACTTCTGCAGGCCCCTGCAAGTATCCTGCTTTGGGCTGTGGTTTTGTGAGAGCCAAGGGCTGTAGCTACTGCCTTCACTTGGGAAAAATGTGAGAAACACTCAGCTCATCTGTGGTACCGCAGAGATGGGAATCAGCATCCTCCAGCCAAGGAGCCTGGGCTGCTGCTGGGACAGATCAGGATCTGCTTCTGCAGCCGTGGGTGTGGGAAGTGTGATGGAGGGAGATCATGGTCTCTCTGAAGAGCCATGGAGCCACCAGATAACTGTGGGGAACTGCAAGGGAGGAGCTTCCAGTGCTGCTGTGGTTTAGCCTTCCTCTGCCCCGGGGGAGCAAAGCCACGGCCACCTTTTACTCATCAAAAGGAGCCAAAGCTCTGACCATTCTGACCTGGGAGAAGCTCGGGGGCTTCCAATTCAGCCTGCTGGCATCAAAGTTGATGCCTCTCCTTGAAGAGGGGCTGGGAGCAGCAGGGGCAGGGCAAGGGCCCAGGGAACCAGTGCAGTCCCTGGTGCCTCTCCCTGGGAGGGTTGTTTGCTGTGCCGTGTGTGCCACGGCCAAGCCAGGATCACTGTGTCCTTTGGTGCCGGGGACAGTCGCTGCTTGTCCTGTGTTTCCCTTGAGAAGAGCTCCCTCCACCCTTGGAGACGGACCCTGGGGGAGGGAGAAGATGCGGGAATCCAGAACACAGTCCCATTGTGTGCCCGTGTTTTGGTGCCGGCAGCGTCCCGGCCCGAGGTGGTGACGGGGAAACCTCTCTGATGCCTTTTCACGGGCAGCATAAGGCCAGTGGGGTGCAAGAGTGGTGGGACCCCCCCCTTGCACAGCCCGTGGGAGCCCCAAGAGGTGGGAACTTGTTCCCCCCCCTACTGGGGACTGGGGTGGGCATAAAATTAACCATTGCCCTGATGTGTGTGGGATCACAGAGCACTGTCCCAGCACTGTCCCAGCACTGGGGGCCGGTGCCGAGCAGAGGCTTTGCAGGCCCAAGAGCTGCTGGAGCCCCGTGCAGAGCTGTATTTTTCCCTGAATTCCCAACGCTGTGGCCTGCGGATAAAGGGATGTTTGTTAGCCGGGCACGCTGTGTTTTGCAGAGCAGAACAATAAAGAGAAAGACACTCACAATGGGAAATTGTGCTTCCTCCTCCCTGTGCGTTCCTCGGGGAGGTGTTGGAAGGGAAAAAAAAAAGAGAAGAAAGCGGGAAGAGACGGTGACAGGGCAGGGAGTGCGGGCACGGCCGGCACCATGGCAGCAGGCAGCAAGGGCCCACGGGGCCACGGGGCTGCCGGGACACTGCCCGTCCCAGCACGGTGACGGGGCAGGGGCTGGCTGGGAGCACCCACTCGCCACCTCCCACGTCCCCGTGTGCCTGTGCCACCTCTTCTGTGCAGGTTTGACCTTCCCAGAGCCCCTCCATGGGCTGTATATGACGGAGCCGGGACGCAGCAGGAGCCGGGGCAGCACATGGGCTGGGGGCCTTGCATGGGAACAGTGGCTTCCCAAAGGACACACCTGGGGACGGTAAGAGATGGGGCAGGGGGTGCTGGGAAGGAGGGTTGGCACAGTCTGTGGCCTCAATATCCTCTTTGCACAGTGAATATCAGTGAGCTCACCACGGAGCAGGGCCACCTCCTCTGGTCCCCACCCAAGCTTGGGGATGTCCCACTGCCTGTCCCTGACCCCTGTTCTCCCCCCCAGGCACCGTCCTGCCCCCAGCTCTAAGGATGCACAGGCTGCTCCTGCTTGGCTGCTTCTGGCTCCTGACAGCACCCACAGTGTCCAGCATCTTCCAGAGGCCGACTGGGAGCCCAGGTAGGAAGCAGGGCCTGGGAGGAGGATGGGGAAACCCATTTAGGGAGCAGGACCTTAGGGGAAGATGGGGCACTGCTGTTTGGGGTCAGTGCTGGAGGACAGAGATGATGCTGGGGGGGTCCAGCTGGGGCAGGGGCTGAGCTGTGCTGCCAGAGGATGCAGGAGAGGAGAAGACGAGCCAGGAGAGAAACCACCAAATGCTGCTGAGGCTTGAGGAGTGCTCGGGGAGGTGTTGAAGGGGTGGTGGGGCCTCAGCAATGCTCCGTGGTGACCCCGAGCTGAGGCTGCCTGGGGGTGCCACAGCCCCCCCGCGCCTGCAGTACCTGCTGGAGCCCCTGCACTCCACGGTGCACACCCAGCGCGGGGCCACGGCCACCCTGCCCTGCGTCCTGCGCGCCCTGCCCCGCAACTACCGCGTGAAGTGGAGCAAGGTGGAGCCGGCCAACTACCGGGAGAGCATCATCATCATCACCAACGGGCTGTACCACAAGAACTACGGGCCGCTGAGCCCGCGGGTGAGCCTGCGGCACAGCCACCGCTACGACGCCTCGCTCACCATCACCGACGTGGCTCTGGAGGACGAGGGGCGCTACCGCTGCCAGCTGGTCAACGGGCTGGACGATGAGAGCGTCTCGCTCACGCTGCACCTCGAAGGTGAGGTTGGGCTCCCCCACCCCGGGGATGCAGCAGGAGACTGAGGCCCAGTCCAGCCACGGGCTCTGGGCTGGACTGGAGGTCTGGTGGGTTCAATCCCTGTATGGGCCATTCACTTAAGAGTTGGACTCGATGATCCCTGTGGGTCCCTTCCAACTCAGAATGTTCTGTAACTCCTGTCTGCTGTAAGTCTTGTCTGTGGCTGGCTGTCTCCACCCCTTGTTGCACCGCCTCAGCCTTACCTTCAGCACTGAATCGCTGGGGGTGATAAGTCAAAGCCTGCTCAGGGAGAGCATCTCCCTCACCCTGTCCCTGCCCCTCCAGGCGTCGTCTTCCCTTACCAACCCAGCAATGGGCGCTACAAATTCAACTACCACGAAGCCAAGCGAGCCTGCGAGCAGCAGGACTCGCGCCTCGCCACCTACCAGCAGCTGTACAAAGGTGAAGCACTCCAAAAAAGACCCCTCTTCAGCCCAAAACCACACCTGGCTGGGCATGGGGAGGAGGCAAGTGCTGGTGCTGAGCTGCCTTTTGCCCCCACAGCCTGGACAGAGGGTCTGGACTGGTGCAATGCTGGCTGGATCCTCGATGGGACCGTCCACTACCCCATCATCAACTCTCGTGAGCCTTGTGGTGGCCGCCTCCTCCTTCCTGGTGTCCGGACCTACGGGGCCAAGGACAAGCAGAAGGACCGATTTGATGCTTTCTGCTTTACCTCTGCTCTTCAAGGTAGTGCTGGGGTCCCCTGTCCCTCCCACAGAGCCCTGATGCCCCCACAGAATTTGTGCCAGGTCTGGGGGGTTGTTCCCAGGGCATCGTGGCGGGTGCTCACCCACAGTGTCTCCATCCATCCATCCATCCATCCATCCATCCATCCATCCATCCATCCATCCATCCATCCATCCATCCATCCATCCACCCCCAAGGCCAGGTCTACTTCATCCGGGGCCACCTGAACTTCAAGGAGGCGGGGCAGGCGTGTCGCAACCACGGGGCTGCCATCGCCAAGGTGGGGCAGCTCTACTCGGCCTGGAAGTTCTCCCAGCTGGATCGCTGTGACGGCGGGTGGTTGGCGGACGGCAGCGTGCGGTACCCCATCACCACCCCCCGCCAGCGCTGCGGGGGGCTGCCCGACCCCGGCGTCCGCAGCTTCGGCTTCCCCAGCAAGGAGATGAGGACCTACGGGACCTACTGCTTCGTGGGGAAGTAGGGGACGCCGGGAGGAGAGGTGGGCTGAGCAGAGGGGGGGGCAGAGGGACACCAGCCCTCGCCACCCGGGCAGAGAGCTTGAGGTGGGGTATGAGGGGGTAGTATCACAGTGATTCTGGGTGGTTCATGCATCATCTGGTGAAGAAATAGAGCTGGATTTAGGTGCTCAGATTTAGCATGCTCTCATGGAGCTGCTACCCACGCCCCAGCCTGCTGCAGGACTTGTGGGCTGTTCAAGGCTTGCTGGAGAAGCCAGACCCGTTGCTGGGCCAGGAAGGGGGTCTAATCCAGCCCCTCCAGCAGGCAGCACAGACTCCCCATTCCCCAGCTCCCATGAATCCCTCACCCCATCCTCGCTCCCCGCAGCCATGAGGACTCTCTCTGGTGTGAGCACAGAGGGCTTGGGCTGGGCATTAACGAGCATGACTAATGGCGTGTCGCCTTCTCAATTAATAAAGCAATGGCAAAGCTGCACAGCAAAGCCACACTCCTGCCTGGCTCCTTCCCCTGGGACCATCTGGCCTCTCCAAGAGGGGAATTTGACAGGGACTTTCCATCCCTGATGTCCTGTCCGGGGGTTATCTGTGTTCCAGGCTCGGGGGGTTTCCGGGTGTTGCTGTTTGATACAGCCCAGGACAGCTATAAAAAGCTGTGGAACTGGCACAGTGCAGGGGGATTAACAGCGTGGGGAGATGCTGGCATGGCCTGGCACCTGTCTCGTGTGTTTGCTGGTAGCAATATCCCAGTCCGAGCCCTGACCAGCGCCCAGTGTCACCGGGATGTGGGGGCACTTTGGTCTGTGTGCCCAGGCTCTCAGTCTGCTGGAGGAGGCTGACATGGTCTCTATTTTGGGGCTGTACAGCCCTGCCTGTCCCGCCCCTGTGCCTGACCCCCCACACCAAATGACCAGGCCACCACTCTGCACCATCTCTTTACTGGTTTTAATACCCACAGGAGCACAGAGAGGGGGTTTGGGCAACACGTACACAACTCCAAGCCTGCAGCGGTGACTTCTGCCTTTCCTGGGAAGTGCAGAAGCACCCCCACACCCCAGGACGGTGCTGAGCTGCAGCAGAGCTTGGATGTCCCCATGTCACCCCCCACCAGGGTGTCACAGGATGAGAACCCTTGGGGCAGAGGTGGGAGAAAGTGGCTGAAGGTGACACTGGCACATCACTGCCATCCCCTGCCCACGGTGTCCCCCCTGATTTCGACTCTGTTGTGACTCCGGGAACAAAACTCCCTTTGTGCTGCATTTCGGGTCGCTGTCGATTCCTTTCGAGGGGGTCTTGAGTTATTAGGATTTCTTTGTACAGGTATAAAACAAACAAGGAGGCAGACACCCAACAGTGAGGTTTCATCCCACGCCGGTGTCCGTGCCGGTGTCCAAGTGCCGTCCCCATCCACGGGAGCTCCAGGGCCTGGGGCGGTGGTGGCTGCTGCCCCAGGGACTCATTCAGTTGTCACGGGGCTGAGCCAGGCCTGGGTGGGGGACACAAGGAGACCCAGGTGAAGGGAAAGCTGGGTGGGCAGATGCTGGGGGAACTCGGGGTGGGGCTGGAGCTCACCGGGGCGACAGACCAGCTGGGGCGGCTCCCACATGCCGTCCTCCCGGCAGCGGATGACGGGCGAGCGGCGCGGGACGAGGCCGTGCCGGCACTGGTACCGGGCGGTGGAGCCGATCTCGTAGCGCTGCTTTGGTTTGCCAAAGGCGCGGGCGTTGGTGAGGGCGGGGGGGGGCCCACACTGCACTGCAAGGGGGGGTCGGGGTCATTGCAGCCGGCATGGAGGGACCCCCCCCCGCTTCAGCCTGGAGCAAACCGCTGCCCCACAAACCCCGAACAGCCCGAGGGGCCCGCGCGCAGGATCTGTTTCTCTGCTGTGGGGACGGTGGGGAACTCACTCTTTGGGGGTTGCAGAGCCCCAGCCGGGGGTTGGGGGGAGGCACAGCTTACCCAGCCCCATTTTGCAGGTGTAGGAGAGGTGGTAGTTGCAGGGCACGTCGCTCCACTGGCCCCCGTCGTGCCACACGATGACCACGCAGTTCTCACCAGAGAGGAAGTAGCTGTCAGGCTGCCCAGGGTGCCAGTTCTCATAGAGCTGGGGGGACAGGCATGGCAGGGTGCCCGGGGCACCCCAGCACACCCTTTAAGTGTGTGTGTGGGGTGCCTGCACCAGCACACACCCGTCTGCAGCCTCCTGGCTGTGACATCCCCCTCAGGAGTGAGGTGCCACCTCCACACCCCTTGGCATGGCCTCGGCACCCCAAATCCCGGGGTCTGGCTCCCCTGAGGATGCTCAGCCCTGCTGAGGGGCTTCAAATCCTGGCCCCGGGGTTGGACCCCAGTGCTGGAGAAGGATGACAAGGTGCCAGGCAGGGTGAGGAGTCACAAGGGCACACAAGGGCTTACCAAGCCTGACTTACCAAGGGGCTCCCGTCAGACCACTGGAAATCCCCCTCGATGGTCCGGTCGTTCAAGCCGATCCATTGGTATTCCCTGTACTGGTCTGGGGGGCAGGGGCTGTGTTGGAGGCGGGAACACATCCAGGCAGCCCAGCACCACCTGGCAGGAGGGGGCTGAATTTGGGGGAGATTTGGGGTCTGGAGATGAGTGCGGGGAAGCAGAGGTGTCCCTCACTGTGCAGCGGGAGGGGGATGGGAGATTTGGGGACAAGGGAAGCCCCGAAAGGGACACAGCGGGACCCCCCGGCCCGCATATCGGAGCGGCGGGACTGGGCTGGCCGGGAGAGGGCGGCATTGCCCCGGGACCCCGCCGGTCCCTGCCGGTCCCCACATGTCCCTGCCGGTACCCGCCTGTCCCTGCCGGTCCCTTTCTGTTCCTGCAGGTCCCCACCTGGCCCTGCAGGTCCGTGCCAGTCCCTGCCTGTCCCCACCTGTACCTGCTGGTCCACACCTGGTTCTGGACGGCCCTGCCGATCCCCACCTGGCCCTGCAGGTCCCCACCTGTCTGTGCCTGTCACTACTTGTCCCTGCAACTCTCTGCCTGCCCTTGCCTGTCCCTGCAGGTCCCCACCTGGCTCTGCCGGTCCCTTTTCTGGTCTGGCCAGTCCCTGCCTGTCCCTGCAGCTCCTTGCCTGTCCATACCTGTCCCTACCTGTCCCTGCAGCTCCCTGCAAGTTCTTTCCCAGCCCCTCTCCTCCTTCACCCTCAAGCCCCTCCAGGCCTCTTTGCTCTCTGTCCCATCCCCACCACTCTTGTCCCCAATCTGTCTCCTGCTGCCTTCCCCCCTGTCCCTCCACAGCTGCTTTCAAGCAGGTTATTGTTTTGCCTTCAAATTTACTTGCATATGTCCAACCCTCTGCTGCTCTGTCCACTTGTCACAGGATCATGGAATTGTTTAGGTTGGAAAAGCTCTCCAAGACCTCCAAGTCTTGGGGACATGGGTTAGTGGTGGCCTTGGCAGTGCTGGGGAATGTCGGACTTGGGGACTCTGTTAAATCCCTCCAGGGCTGGGCAGCCTGTGCCAGTGCCCGACCACCCTTCCATGAAGAAGTTTTCCCAATATCCAACCTAAACCTCTCCTGGTGCAATTGAGGCCATTTCCTCTTGTCCTGTCACTTGTTACCTGGGAGAACAGCCTGACCCCTACCCGGGTCCCCCCTCCTGTCAGGGAGTTGGAGAGAGTGAGAAGGTCCCCCTTGAACCTCCAGGCTGAGCCCCCCCAGCTCCCTCAGCTGTTCCTGGTGCTCCAGCCCCTTCCCCAGCTCCGTTCCCCTTCTGTGGTCACACTCCAGCCCCTCAATGCTTTCTTGTCATGAGGGGCCCAAGACTGAGCCAGTCTGCTCACATGTCTCTCCATGTTACTATCCACCTCCTGCCATGTCTATCCATGTACCTGTCTACCTGTCCACCCACCCACCCATCAGCTCTGAAGGGCCAGGCTCTGCCTCAGCTCTTGGCTACTTTTTTGGCTTAAGGTTCAAAACTTGCAGCCCAGCACTGAGGGTCATTGAGCAGCAGTCCAGGGGGGTGCAGCAGGGTCTGGGGTGACATCACGTACCATTAATGAAGTCCTGCTCTTCAGGGGTCAGGATGGTGGCCAGGTGTCCCCCATAATGTCTGCACTGGGTCTCCGCATCCTCCCAGCTCCTCCGGGTGGAGAAGTGCTTGTAACAGGCTCCCTGGAAGCTGTCCCAGCCGGGGCTGCACCTCCTCAGCGCTGAGCCCCGGCGGGGAGCAAGGAGGGAGAGAGCAGAGGGTCAGGGGGATGGATCCCAACTCACCCCGGACTCCTGATTTCCCCACTTTCGTGTCTCCTGAGCCGCTGGTTCAGCAGCTGAGATGGCAGCAGGACCTGGACAGGGGCGACCCGGTGTGGCCATGGTGGGCCCTGGGGGACTCACGTCTTTCACAGCTGCTGCCTCCGTAGCCGGGCAGGCACAGGCAGGTGAGGTGGGTGTCGTCCTCTGTGCAGGTCCCTCCGTTCAGGCAGGGGTTGGGGACACAGCCACCTGCAAGGCACACGCAGCCGTCCTCACCGCGGGGGCTCGGGGACCTTATCAGTGCCCAGCATGGCCACAGCCTCATCCCTGCAGTGTCCCACAGCCACCAGGTCTCTGAGCTGGCCCCTGGGGCCACCAAGAGTGGAGCAGGTGAAGGACTCTGGTGCATGGTGATGTGCCCAGAGCCGTCCCATGCTGCTCTTTGTCCATGGGATGGACCCAGCTCGGCTACCCC
>JAWWLV010000078.1:2523293-2554222 GCA_035041135.1 Platyrinchus mystaceus
AGCAGTTGTATTTTTGGAGGGGAACATGCAGAGGATAAACCCTTGGGCACACCCCAGCCACACGTCCTCAGCCCGGCAGCAAGGTGAGCCACACGCCTGTCCCTCTGGTGTCACCTTCAGCCTGGCCAGGGCTGATAACTCAGCCGGCGCTGTCCCCAACCCGCGTGTCCCCAGCAGCCCGTTACGGTCATTAATGCACCCGGAGCACACGCTGTGCTCCCAGCCCAGCTCAGGAGTGTGATGAAGGGCTGCTGCCAGTGCCAGCGGAGCAAGGACTGGAAGTCCTTGATCCCCCTCATCCTAATGATGCCCCATTTCATGGTCCTTGGCTCGGTGGAGACATGACGAGGGTGATGCTGTCACCCTCACCCACCCCAGGCACCATCACCTCCCCACAAGGTGCCAGCAGCTCACTCGGGACGTCCAGCTCGTCCCCAGCAGACCGAGGAACAGAGAGGGATGGGTGATTTAGGGCCCTAACATCACATGGACGGCTCTTCCTGGGCATCTCTCCTTGCCAGGGCAAGGGCAACCATCCCACAAGGTCTGGCCACCCTCCATGGAGCCTCCCTCATGCCACGGGACCGGGCAGGGCACTGCCAGAGCAGGGGGAAGGGACCTCACATGGTCCCCTCTGCTGCAGCTGCCCTTGCAGGGAGCAGGGGGGAAGGGTCTTGGCTGCTGAGCACTGCATTGGAGCTGGGAGCATCCTTGGGGGGGAGAAGGGGGCAGAGGGGGGGTCTGGGTGGGTGACACCCACCTGCAGCAGTTCATGCACCCACAACTCACCCATCTCCGCCCTCCTGTGGGGGGACCATGGCTGGGGTGAGGGGGAAACTGCTCCCTGGGGGGACTGCAGCAGTTTTGGGGTGCTTGGCCATCAAAGGCTGCACAAGGTGGGGTTTTCTTGGTGGGGCTCTGCACCCCACGACCCATTGGTGCCCCTGTTTCCCTCTGCTCATGCCATGCAGCCCTCGCCGCTCCTCCCGGGGCAGTGTGGGGTGACCCAGCCCAGGAGGGCCACATGGAGCGTGCAAAGCAGCCATACCCCCCCAGACCTCACGGGAGGGTCCCATCCACCCCCATCCCAGGGACTCATGGGGCCGGAGGGTGGGGGATTAGTTCGTCAGTGGGAGAGGCGCGTGGGCAGCAGGCGCAAGGACGAAGGGAAGAGCTCGCCGAGATGCTTGTTCTAGAAAGCTTTTAATTCCCTTTATTAGTACCACGGTTAGTCAGAGCAGGGGCTGGGGCCGCCTTTTGCTTATTGGGCTTTTTCATGGAAACAGTCATTAAAACACTTCACAGAAGTAGAAGAGATTTTAAGTGCATGCAGAGCTCAGACCAATTTGTTTGACAAATATGTGCTTCTCCGGACCTGTAACCTTCCCTTACCCAGCTGAGGAGGAGAGAGAGAGAGAGAGAAGAGACAGACGACGGACAGACAGAGGGAAGCACAGCGTGAAGGAAAGGTGTTGGCTTTGTCTATTGCCAAAGAGCAGCCAAGAGGGCCGCCCCGAGGGCGAGGGTGGCACGGCGGGGACCCCCGGCCGAGCTGGCGCCTGCCCCGACGCTGGCCCGCTCCGTGGGGAGGGCGGGCAGGGGCACAGCTGTGCTGGGGGCCGGTTCCCCCAGCGGGGTCCCCGCCAGGGTCACCCCAGAGCTGCCAGTACGGGGAGAGGTGAGGCCATCCCTGCGGGTCCCACCTGGTTCTCCAGGAACGGCTGCAAGGAAACCCTCCACGGTTGCAACGGAGGGAGCAGGTTGCTCTTCCTCCTCCTCCTCCTCGGAAGGTGCAGCAGGCATCCCGCGGTCAGCGCCCGGGGGTCGCGGCACAGCCTCCTCTCCTTCCAGGGCTGGTGCGCGGCTGTCGCCAGGCACCGCCGTTGCCTCCGCTGCGGGGACGGTGCTCCCGTCCCCCGGGGCCGCAGGCGAGGGGAACCACGGGGCCCCCGACAGCTCCTCTCCCTCCTCCTGCGGCTGCGAGGGCGCAGCGGGCAGCGGGGAAGCCCCGGGGCTTTCGACCACGTCTCCGGAGAGCTCGGCGTCTTCAGCGGCGGGGACGGAGCTGCTCGTCCCGCCGGGCTTGAGGCCGCGGCGTGGGGTCCCACCGGGCTCTCGGCGCTCTGTCGAGGTGGCAGAAGCGGCACTGGTTGGCGATGGCACGCGGTGCCCTGGTGCCCCAGGGCTGGCAGGGTGGACCGGCCGCCCCATGGAGTCCCGCGGGCGGTCGGGGCGGTGTGTGGGGGCGGCAGGGCTGGGCGGCCAGGGAAAGCCCTCAGGAGGCTCCGTGTCACCTGCTGGGGCATCGGTGGGTCCCTCTGCGCCCAGCCGCGGGGCCACGGAGAGTGTCTCTGTGCCGGGGGCTCCGTCCGGCTCCAGGCTGGGGTCTCGCCCTCCGCCCGGGCTCTCCGCCGATGTGCTGCCAGGGCCCCTGCCCGGCGCTGCTCCCTGTTCTTCCTCTGCAAAGGGCAAGGCAGAAAGGCAGTGAGACGCCGGCGCCGGGAGCCAGCCAGACCAAGGGGCCGCGGGCTACGGCATCTCCCGCCTGCGCTGCCGATCCTCCCCCGGTGGGCAGAGCCGGGGGAGCGATGCCAGCGCAAGGTGCGCGGGGAGATGGAAGTGACCCCGAGCCCGTGTGACACTGTCTCCTCTGAACCGGCACGGCTGACAGCTCTGGTTTGGCCACGGCCAAGCCCAGCCCTGGCTTCCCTGTGGCAGGGGCCGTGCTCAGCCCCTCACTGCTGTGCCTGGCCTCCTTTCCCTCCAGCTGCCAGCGCCCTTGTCCAGCTCCTTGCTCTGCTAAACTACGGTCCAGCACCGACCCTGCACGCTGGACCCCGGCCGAGGGAGGGACACAACGGATGTCCCCACGCCAGCGCACAGCCCTACACCAAGACACCAGTGCAGCGGCCGTGGGGGCTCCCTCCGCGGGAGGGACGGGGACAGCAGGGGTGACCTGGGCAACCACGGGTGCCTCCAAACTCCCCTTGCAATCCCGGTGCCTCTGTGCCTGCGGTTTATCTCTGTGTCCCAGCCCTGGCACGGCCACAGCAGCTGCTCAACCTGTTTGGGACAGTCCGTGCCTGGCCACGGTGGCTGCCCCACTGTCCCTGTCCCCCCGTCCTCCTCCGCAGGGCACGGGCTCCCCGGCTTTGCACCACAGCTAAGTGGGACACCTGCCTCGGGGACAGCTGGGGCCGTGGGGAAAGGGGAGGCAGGGGTGGGGTGACCTGAGGACACGGAGGTATCTAGTGGGGGGTGCCGGGCCCCTGGCCCTGGTGTGTCTTCAGGGGACGGGCTCGGCTTTTCCAGCTCAGCGTCCTCAAAGAAAGGGACGGCGTAAATAGCCCCTCGCGACTCAAGCTCCACTGGTGCTCTGGGCAGCTGCAGCTCCTCCAGCTTTTCTGCCACTGTGACAATCTCCTGGAGGAGATTCTCCTCGGGCTCTTGGGCTTGGTATTTTCCTGCAGCCTCAGGGAAAGAGTTTGTCCCTTCTGTGGGCAGAAAGAAAGTGGGATATTACTGCCCTGTCCTGGCCCCATGGCAGGCAGAGATGCCCTCGCCCCACAGTGGGGCTGGAGTCCTGGCACCCCAGCAGGGACCCAGCTCTCATTGACCTCCCCTTCCCCACCTAAAGAGGGTCAGCACGGGGCAGGATCAGGCCCTCCCAGTTGCTGTGGGAGCCAGAAGAGCCAACAGCCCCAGTGGGAGCTGTGGGGCTTGGCAGCACATAGGGGGGCCAGATCCTGAACCCTGCATTCCCCTCTATGGGAGGGTCCTTCTCCACACCCCCATCCCCACCCCGGGGAGACCAGGCATGCATGGGGAGTTAGTGTGTTATAGGGGGCTTGGGTTCATGGGACGGGTCCATCCTGCCTAACCCATCCTGCCTGACCCTGCTGAGAGGTGGGGACACTGAGGCACGGAGATCTGCAACATCCAGCTGATCCGGGAGCAGTGGCCCCATCCTGTGAGCCCTCATGGCCCCGAGGGGACATACGGAGAGGTGGGATCGAGCAGGAGTGGAGGGGCAGCTCTTCCTCCCTCCGTGCCCATTGTCCCTGCAGCTCATCACCTGCAGGGCCCCCCCGGCAGCGCAGGCAGTGCCGCGCCGCTGCCCACGGGTGTCCTCCCTGCCCACGGTGGGAGGTATCGCCCCAAACCAGCCTGGCAGGCTGTGTTCTACAGCCCCCAGGACCCAGCAGTGCCCCCCAGGCCAGCAGCTGTGCTCACAGAGCTCACACAGACCGACGGTGCCAGGCAGCACATCCCTGTTCCATCACGATATAGTGGCGCGCGGCACTGAGGACACGCAGGGCATCCCTGCTCTGTCGTGACATACCAGCATGCACTGCTGAGACCATGCAGAGCACCCCTCCTCTACCGAGAGCTATCAGCATGCAGTATCAGGACCATGCAGGTTATCCCTCCCCTGCCACCACATGCAGTACGGAGACCGTGCGAGACATCCCTATCCTACCACGGTAAGTCGGGACGGCACAAAACACCCCCGCCTGCCCTATCGCGATAGCGCAGCACGCGGCACAGAGAACATGCGGGGATCCTGACGCGATCCCAACCCTGCAGGACAGCCCGTCTATGCTGCACGCAGCGCGCTCGGGTGGCCTGGGGGTGGCACCTCGCACCCGCCGGGCACCTGAAAGCCCTGCCAGAGGCTTCCCGAGGCCTCCCGCTAGTCCCTGCCCAGGAGCACCCGCGGGCCGGGGCGGGGGGCAGTGCCCCTCTTTACCTCGGAAGCAGTACGCATCGTATCTGCTCTGGGCATCGGGGAATCCCGTCTGGTTGCGGAAGAGGAAGATGGTTTTGACACCCGGCAGGGCTCCGCCGCAGCGCTCCCGGGGGGTGACGATGGGGTAGCGGACGCTGCCGTCGGCCAGCCAGCCGGGGCTGCAGGCGTCCAGCCCCGCGTTCCAGGCCGCGTAGAGCTGCCCCGGGCTCGCCAGCTCCGCGCCCAGCGCCCGGCAGCGCTCCACCGCCTCCTCCAGCGTGAACCTGGCTGGGGCCGTCTCCAAAAAGATCTCCCCTGCGAAGAGAGGAAGGAGACGGGGCGTCAGAGCTGCGGGGGAGGGCAGGGGCTGCGGGAGCCCTCTCACCTCCTCTGCTCTCCGCACAACCCCAGGAGCTGGCGTGGAGGTGGGGACTCCAGCGTGTGGAGGCACACCAGGGGCTGGAGGAGCCTGCCTATATCCCTGCCTTCCTCCCTGCCTGCATCCCTGCCTGCATCCCTGCCTCCTGTTTCCCTGCAACCACAGTGCAGGCATGGCCGGAGCTCTGGAGCCACATGGGATTGCTGCCCTTGCAAACAGAGCTGAGACTTCGAAGCATCCATGAACCACGAGCGGGACCCCAGAGGAGCAGGTCTGCACCCTGCACAGCACGATCCACAAGCAGGACATTTCTAAAGGGGACCTGCAAGCCCCGTGGTTGCTGTAGTGGGGCATCACACTGAGACGTTCTGGGCACACCATGTGCCAGCCCCCACTACCATACCAATGTCCCCGTCCCAGCACATCGTGCCCTGCACACAAAGCAACCTGTCCCTTGTCCCTGCCACCCTGCCTGGCATCACCCACACCAACCCCACAACAGCCACTGCCACCAGTGGGAAGCCCCACCAGGGCCCAAAGGAGGGACCAACCACCCCCACGCACACGCAGCCGGGTGGGATCTGCAGCACTGCAGCACATGCAAAGCATGGTATGAGCACAGCCAACCCCAAAGCACCTGGCAGCATTACCCACACTCTGCTGCCAAACCAGGGCAGATCACCGTGGGCACACTCCAGCCTGGACACTGCCTGCTGCGAGGGACAGAGCCCCCTCATCCTGCCAAACCGAACCAGGATGCTTTAGGAAGCAGCACAGCAAGTCCCCACACCCTGGAGCCAGAGCTTGAGGTTCAGGGCAGCTTTTTCCTCAGGTTCACAAATGGTTACGGGGGCGAGTTAGTGTGGGAGCAAAAGCAGGGGAGGGCAAGAGGGGGCTGGTGGCACCACGGGCACCTGGGAGGTCCTCAGCGTAGCAGTACACGTCGTACATGTCCTCTGGATCCACCACCCCGTAGTTCCTGACCCCAGGAAAGCCATTCATGTCTCCATAACAGGCCTCGCGGGGTGTCTGGATGGGGTACCTGGGGCAGGAAAGCACAGGGAGGGGTTGGCGACTCACAGAGGGGCGATGGGGGGAGGCAGCGGGCGCGATGCCCGGGCGGCTGCGGTGCCCACCTGACGGTCTGGTCGGCGATCCAGCCGGCGTCACACTGCTCATAGCCGCCCAGGTAGGCGGCGTAGAGCTGCTCAGGGGTGGCAATGCTGGCACCGATCCGGGCACAAGCTTCCTGCGCCTCGGCAAAGGTGTAGGCGTAGCGCATGGAGCCCTCCCGGTAGTGAAACACCACCCCTGGGGGAGGACAAGGGCGTGGGCAAGGGGCTTCGTGGCAGCCCCCACCCGTGCGGGTGCAGATGCACCGGGGGGAGGAATTTGCTGAGCCAGGAGAGGGCCCCAACCCACCCCAAACCCCACCGCTCCCCACCTTGGAGTACCTTTGACTTTGACATGGAGGATGTCGTGGCCGTCCTCGATGCCGTGCTGCACGTCGCAGCGGTAGATGCCCGAGTCGTTGGGCCGCAGCTCGGTGAGCAGGAGGGAGGCGTTGGTGTAGCGCTGGTGGAAGATGGGCAGGGAGGCGCGCAGGCGATAGTCCTCGCTCACCTTCACCCTGTCCCCCCGAGCTACCAAGATCTCCACCTCCCTGCCCTCAGAGATGAAGGTCCACTTGACCCGGGGGGTTCCCAGGACCGCCCGGCGGCCGCCCGTGCCGACAGTGGGCTGGGGGCCAAGGTAGGTGATGAGGCAGGGGATGGTGATGTCGCCTGCCAGCACAGGGTCGAGGGCTGGGTGGCGTGGGATGGAGACCTGCAGAGCCTTGAGGTCCTCTGGGTGGGAGAAGAGAGGAGCTGTGAGCAGGACAGGGTGGGGGCCCCCCTGAAGCCCCCACTGCGGAGCACAGGCAGGGCAGGGAGTGATGCAGATGCGGCCGATGATGCCGAGTTACCTGTGCCATCTCCGGGGCCAAACACCTGCGGGACCACTGAGGGGGCAAACACCCAGAGCAGCAGCAGCGGGAGGGCTGGGGCCATGCTCTGCCCTGCAAGGGGGGAGCAAAAACCACCAGCTGTGCTTAGAATCCAAAAAAGCATCAGAAATATCCCACCCCTGCATGAGCAGGAGAGGTCAGGGAGAGCCCCCAGCCCATCTGTGCAGGGATGGGGTGTCGGGGCACAGAGGGAGAGGCCGGCACTGGCACGGCCACAGGGCATGACCTGGACCCTTGGACAGTGGGGAGGAGAGGGAAGAGAAGGAAATGTGCCCTGGTTAACAGGAGGAAGGAGGCAGCGTGAGCTCCCAGGACCACTGGCTGGGAGCCACTGGGTGCCATCCAGCCCCACCAGCCTTCCCTGGGAGCCGGGTCCTCTGGGGACAGCAGAGTCCAGCCTGGCACCGATGGCACGGAAGGTCTGAGCCCAAGTGCTGCCCATGGCGGGCAAGGAGGCGCTGCCAGAGCCGGCGGTGCCGCCGTGAGAAACCTCGGGAAGGGTTCTGACAGCAGGTGCTGGGCAGGAAAGAGGTGGCGAGGGAGGCAAGAGAGCAAGCAGAGCACACGCGTGTGCCTGTGCCGCTCCACGCGTGTCGCAGGGCCCACACGTGCGGGTGCGCACATGCGTGTGCGTGCGCTCGTGCACGTGTGTGCTGAAGAGGGAGCGTTTGTGGAGGGGGTTGAGGTCAGTGAGCTGCTGGGGAGGGGGGGGGTGACAGCCCAGGGCACACAAAGCACGGGGCAGAGGGGGAGGGAAGGAGCAGGGCGGCTTCTTTGCCATTCAGCTCACGCCGGAGGCTCCCCGCGCGCGGGCTGGGAAAACCGGGGCTGACCAAAGCAGCCATTATGTCCCAGGCCGCTCTCAGGCTGCCTGGCACAAAGGGCTCTCACCGGAGGGCTGGGGAACCAGCGCTGAAAGGAGAGCCCGGTGGCCAGCACTGCTGTCACCGGCCCCCAGCCCTCCCCAGGGAGCAGCTCGGGGGATTGCCAGGCATGTCGTGGAGGGGCTCTGGCTGCCCACGGCCTCTTGCAGCCCTCCAGAGGGGAGGGTGATGCTGGGGGTGTGGGGAGATTCCCCTGCGTGATGCACAGCCCTGATACCCCCTCAACCCCCGCAGAGGCTCCTCGGGGGGCTGGGAGCTCCTCAGCCCCCCATGCCAGGATTGCATCACACTGATCCCTGGGAACGGAGCACCCTGAGCCTCAGAGCAGCTTTGTGATTTATGAGCTCTTTGTGCTGCATTGATTTCAGCAGCCACAGCAGTGGCTTGGGCAGCTCCATGGCAGATTGCTGGCTGCCAGGGCCAGCCTGATGAGAGGCTGTCCTGGTCACCTGCATCCCTCTGCAAACTGTGCTCCTGGAGGGTGTCCAGGGGAGCAGTGCTCCAGGGAGAGGGTGTGAGTGCAGCCCCCAACAGTGAGCACTGTGCACTCACACCCCACCACCAAGGATGTCCTGACACCACACACCATGGACATACAGCCCCTGGCATCACACACCCATGGACATACAGCCCCTGGCCCCACAAACCATGGATGTACAGCCCTGGCATCACAAACCATGGATGTCCAGCCCCTGGCATCACACACCATGGACATACAGCCCCTGGCACCACATAGCAATGAATGTACATCCTCTGGCAGAACACAGTAAGGATGTCCCATCCCTGGCACCACACACCATGGGTGTACAGCCTCTGGCACCAAGCACCACCCCTGCACAGCTCCTGGCACCAAGATCTGTGGACTGAAAGCCCCTGGCACTGCACATCATGGCTGCACACCCCTGGCACCACCCACCATGGACATAGAGCCCCTGGAAACACACACCAAGGATGTACAGACCCTGGAACCACACACCATGAACATACGGCCCCTGGTACACACCCTGTGGACATAGAGCCCCTGGCACCAAGCACTGTTCATGCACAGCTCTAGCCGAAGCGCCATGGTCTTGCAGCCTCTGGCACCCCACATCATGGATGCACAACCCCTGGCACCAAGCACCGTGGACATACAGCCCTTGGAACCACACACCATGGAAATACAACCCCTGGCACCATCCACCATGGGCATACAGCCCATGGCATGACACACCATCAGTTTCCAGCCCCTGGCACCAAGCACCATGGACATACAGCCCTTGGAACCACAAACCACAGAAATACAACCCCTGGCACCATCCACCATAGACATACAGTCCATGGCACCAAGCACTGTGGACATACAGCCCATGGCATGTCACACCATCAATGTCCAGCCCCTGGCACCATCCACCATGGACATACAGCCCCTGGCACCATCCACCATAGACATACAGCCCCTGGAACCACACACCATGGACATACAGCCCCTGGCAACATCCACCATAGACATACAGCCCATGGCTCCAAGCACCGTACACATACAGCTCTTGTAACCACCCACCATGGACATACAGCCCCTGCTACCACACACCATTTACATACAGCCCCTGGAACCACCCACCGTAGACATACAGCCCATGTCACCACACACCATGGGCATACAGCCCCTGGCACCATCCACCATGGGCATACAGCCCATGGCACCAAGCACCGTACACATACAGCTCTTGTAACCACCCACCACGGACATACAGCCCCTGGAACCACACACATGGACATACAGCCCCTGGAACCACCCACCATGGGCATACAGCCCCTGGAACCACACACCATAGACATACAGCCCCTGGAACCACCCACCATGGAAATACAGCCCCTGGAACCACACACCATGGAAATACAACCCCTGGCACCATCCGCCACAGACATAGAGCCCATGGCACCAAGCAGCATGGACATACAGCCCATGGAACCACACACCATGGACATACAGCCCCTGGCACCATCCACCATGGGCATACAGCCCATGGCATGACATACCATCAATGTCCAGCCCCTGGCACCAAGCACCATGGACATACAGCCCTTGGAACCACACACCATGGACATACAACCTCTGGAACTACACACCATGGACATACAGCCCTTGGAACCACCCCCCATGGACACACAGCCCCTGGCACCACGCACCGTGAACGTCGACCATCATGTGCAGACCACAAACCTCCCGTTCCCAGCAGGAGCTCAGCAGGGGCAGCCGAAGCTCGATCTCCCGGGGCCCGGCTGGTGGTGCCAGGGCCAAGCCAGGGGCTCTCTCCGCTCCGGAGGGATAATTTGAATGCAGCCCCACGGCTCTGGAGTGAGGGACAAAACCCTCCCGCGCGGCCGCCGTGGCCGGGCTCCAGTGCGGGGGTTGGCTGCCACCCCCAGGGCGGCCAAGCGAGGAAGGCTTTTGTCACGGGCACCTTTTCTTCCCCTCCCCGAGGCGCCGCGGTGGCGCGGGCAGCAACCACGAAGCCCCGGGGAGGAAATCCAAGTGATAAAACTCTGCAGGAATGGGGCAAGCTGGGATGAGCGGGTGTCTGCTCCCTTCCTGTGCTCATCCCTGGCTGGACCAGTGTGCTGGCACCGGGAAGGGGATGTGGAGAGGGTTAAACCTCGTTTCACCCTGCCCGTGGGTGATGTCCTGAGGTCCCGGAGTCCCATGATGGCAAAAGATTCTCAGCCATCAAATCTGGGGCTTGAGGTTGGATTTTTGGCTTGGGTTTTTTTCCTGTTTTCCACAGCTGGAAAATCTTTTGACCCACACGTCAGGAGGGAAAAGCTGGGAGCAGGACTAGGGAAGGGCAGCCAAAAAGGTTGAAGAAGGGGAATGGCAGAGGATCAATTGTCTCTGAGGCCTCAGATCTCAGGAGATGCCAGGGAGGGACCGAGACACAGGCACGCACATGGCAGGGCCGGCTAACCTCCATTTCCGTGGGAAACCAGGTGGAAAATGGAGCTGAAGTCTATTTTGGGATAGGAGTGATCTTTCTTTCTCCCCTGAGCTCGGCCCTCCTTTCAGAGGCGGCTCCTTGAACATGGGGCCAGCAGGATTTGGGGCTGCAGAGCCTCATCCAGGGCGTGAGGCAGGAGATGCTGCAAGGGGACGGTCGTGGGAGGGGGTCCCTTCTCATCTCTGAAGAGGGGCTTTTTCCTCCGCATCCCCTCGTCCCCTCCACGTGACGGTTGCTCATCCCGGCTCCCAAGGTGCCCTGCCAGCCCGCAGCGAGCCGGAGGAGGGGGGAGCTGAGCGGTGGCTTTCCAGGGATGCTCAGCTGCAGAATGAGTCAGCAGCCGCCGGCACAGTCTGGCCCCGCTCCAGCCCCATCCCCAGCAACGCAAAGGGCTCCGGACACCCCGCTGCCGCCCCGGCTGCCGGGCGGACCCGCAGCCACGGCTCGCGTGTGGCTGCGCCGTGTCCGTCCATCCCCCCCGCCCCGCGGTGCTGCAAACTGGCGCTGCGTCCAGGATTCGTCCCCACCCCCGCGGGTGGGTGGGGTGCGACCATCGGAGGGGTCCCCGGAGCGGGGCAGTGCCAGGGACATGCCAGCTCAGGGTATGCAGCGGGAAGAGCCCGGCAGCCTCTTGGCAGCAGCTCCTGGCAGAGCTTAAAGGGCCGGAAGCAGGTGGGGAGAACGGGGCGGGGAGGGGTCCCTCCAGCTGCCAGAACCCCCCGCCCCCTCACCCCAGCAGGGAGAAAGGGGGTCCTTGTTGCAGGGCTGGGCTGTGGGAAGTGGCCCCGCTCCGCGGGAGCCCAGGGAGGGTCCCTGGGGAGATACAATCCCGCACGGAGGGGTGGGGGCGGGAGCAGACCCCGCAGGAACCCTCCAGGGACACGTGGGCATGTGCACCCCCCGGGAAGCGTGTCACACACACACGTGAAGGTTTGCACACCCGTCCCCGGCTGGGGGGCTCTGGTGGGGAAACTGAGGCACCAGGTGGGACAGAAGCGAGGGGTGGAGGATGGGGGACCCCAGACTTCAGCGCTGCTGCTCAGGTGGGACCCAGCCCCGCTGTCGCTCGCCAGCAAACTCGCATTTCGCCGTTCCCAGCGCAAGATCACCCGATCTCCCAGTTTTCCCAGCCTAAATCCATTCCCTGAAAAGCAGACCTAAAGTATCCTGATCGCCCTCTCCCTGTGCCCGGGAGCTGGAAAAGGCTCCGGGCTGGGGCAGAGGGAGTTTCTCCCACCCCCCGGCAGCTAAAAGGAAGAGCAACAGGTTCTGGGGTGGGCTGAGACGGGAGAAGTCGGCGTGACGGGAGCAGCGCTCCCTGGCAGGGATGTTCAAGGGCAGCCCCTTCGTCCCGAGGACGAAATGCTTTGGCTGCGGGAGGGGAAGGGGATTGCGGCAAATGCTCCCACCTGGGGCACCCCACGGGGCACCGGGGGTTCACACTGGGGCTGCTCGGTTTGTAAGAGCCATGAAAATCCTCAAAAATTTTCCCCCGACCCCTCCCGTCCCGCTCACTGGGACAGAGCCAGAGATCGGAGCCGAACGAGCCGGGGGAGGACAGGGAGACCCGGCGGTGCCCTATGGCCACCCAAAACCCTGGGTTCGTCCCCAGCCCCCCCGGCAACGGGTAGCTTTGCCCCTAAACCCCCCCACCTCCACGGGGAGTAGCGACACGGCCGGGCAGGAGCGGTGGGAGCCGGACCCCTGCCCAGCTCCGTGCCTCAGTTTCCCTTTCCACTGCTCCCCTGACTGCAGCCTCCCTGGGACAAGGACCCCACGAGAGACTCTGCAGGACAGACGGGGAGGGCTCCCCCGTGACGGGACACCCCGGACCCACCCTGGATCCCTGTCCCCTCTCCCAAAACGAGGGTCCCGTGGGGGCAGCTGCTTAAACAGCCCGGTAAATCGCCCCTATCCCCAACCGCTTCGAGCCCCGCTGCGGGACGGGCTGGGCTCCAGCCTGCAGCAGCCGGGCAGCACCAAAGTCCTTTCTCCTTCCAACTTCGCAAGAGCCCCCCCTAACCCCCGCTCTGCCTCCGGCGCTGCGGAGCCGCTACAAGCCGATCCCTTAGAAAAAAAACTTGCAGAGCGATGCTGTGCTCGGGGGCGCCGGTGACAAGGACAAACCTTCCCGAAGCGGCACCGCGGGGACCCCCAGGTCCGAGCGCCCCCCTCCACGGCTGCAGGGCAGGAGGATGCCCTGTGCCCCCCGAGGGTAAATAGCACGGGGAAAGCTCTCGGCATCCCCACGCCGGGTCGGCTCCCGTCTCACTTTCCGCCCGTGCGGAGGTGAAATGCGATACCGAGATGAAAAGCGCAGTACGGCAGCGCCCCGGGGACATCGCAGCGCGCGGGGCACCGCCGGCCCCGCACCCCCGGGGGACACCGCGGGCCCCACGCGCTCCCCGCATCCCACCTGGCTCCGTGCGTGGCGGCAGCCCCGCGGCGGGGGCCCCTCTGTGCGGCGTGGGGAGCGGGGGGTCCCCTTGCCCGTGGTCCCGGTGCGGGGCTGAGCTGCGGCTCCTCCGGGGCAGCGCGGGCAGCGGGCGGCAGCAGGTTGGCAGGACGGCTGGGAAAGGGCTGCACCAGGCATAAGTGCAGGCACCGAGAAAAGAGACTTCTGTGTGTGTGTGTGCCCGTGTCCTCCACTCTTCTTTTTTTTTTTTTTTTTCCTTCCCCTTTCCCTCCTCCTTTTATATTTATTCCTTCCCCTAATTAAGAAGGGAAGAAAAAAAAAAAGATATTACGGTGCTGGCAGGCGCCTCGTCCCTCCCCGTCCCTCCCTCCTGGCAGCTGGCAAACCCCGCACGAGAGGAGGATGCTCAGCCCGGGCACGGTGTTAACCCAATGCAGCAGAAGTGGGCGAGCAGCCGGCACTGGGTGCCCCGGACCCTGCCGGAGACGGGGGGTCCCCCAACCGCAGACCTTGCTGTGGCACGGGAATGCCCTTGGGGTGGTTATTCCTAATATTTGGCAGCTTCAGCAGGACGGAGAGTGGACCGCAGGCGGGGGTCCCAATACCCAGCGGGGGCTTTGTTACGCAAAAGCCCCTTCGCTGGGAGGGCACAGTGGGTGGAGGCGCCATCCGGGGGCCGCAGGGACCCTTCGCCAGCCCCAGAAGTGTGTTGGGAACAGCCAGATCCCACCCCCCGGCACGGCACTCACAGCCAAGCTTGGTACAGCAGAGAGACACGCCGTGCCTCAGTTTACCCGCCGGCGTCCGTGTCAGGGTTAATTTATGCCGGGATAATTGATGCATCTTTAGGCTTGAATGCTTGTTCCTGGAGGGATGTGTGGGGACCTGGGCACCCGGTGGGGTCCTGGGGCAGCCGGAGCCCCTCAATCTGCAGACCCAAGCCCCTTGGCAGAAGGGCAGCTCAGGCATTGGGGCTTTTTTTAACCAGATTTCGCTCAAACTTTCCCTGGCACGGAGCACCCCCTGCCTGGGGGGGAGGGGGGGGCTGGCACGGAGCCTGCCAGGGAATTGCTCGGGTGAGTTTGCAGAAAGCCGCAGCTCCTGAGCAGAATTAATCACTCGTCGCCCTGGGAAATAATTGCAGGCGGCAGAGACGGTCTCGTTAGCGGAGCAGTTGGGTGGGGGATGCGAGTCCAGCGGGTGATGCTCCTCCGGAGGGGACACACACACACTGCAGAGCTCTGCCCTGCCGGCGGCTGCATCGCGAGGCAGGGCTGCGATGGGCACCGGCACGGGCAGGGGTGAAACCCACAGGCTGCCCCAGCCTCTGTCCCCCAAAAAACCCGACCCATGAGGTCACATCCTGCACCAGGAGCTTTTGTGGGAAAGGGCTCGAGTCCGGGGGAACCGCGGAGTGCCGGCTCAGCAAGGAGCGTCCCCATCCTAATTGGGAACAAATGTTCCCGGCGTGGCTGGGGTTTCCTTGCTGGCTCAGAGCAAATCTTCCAGGGCTGCTGCTCTGCCAGCTCCTTCCCTCCTGGTCCCTCCTGGCCGCTGGAATCTATGGAGCAAAGCACTTGGGACATCCAGCTCCTGGAATGGGCAGGGGAGAAGGGAGAGGAGCAAGACAGCAGCAGGGATTGTCTAACGCTTGTTAGACACCAGAGAATATCCATCCCTGCCTGCAGCTCCAGAGGTGCAGGGGGCATCCCAGTCCTTCCCAAGGCCCCAGGCCCAGCTCCAGCAGCCAAGGGCATGGAAAAGGGTCTCAGCCTCATGGGGACTCCCACAATTGCAACCCAACCCCCCCAGTCCCAGCTGTGTCCAGTCTGGAAGGGCCTCAATGCCCAGCTGTGCTTCCTCCTCCTCCTTCTCCTCCTCCTCCAGCCCTGCTTGGAGTCACGTACCAGCTGCTGCCACGCACCCTGTGCCAGGCACCACAGCACCCACCAGCCCCCACCCTGAGGCAGCTGGGACACCCTCAAACCTGCTGCCCCCACAAACCTCTGCTGCTGCTGAACGGCCACCCTCGAGCACCCCACGGGGACAAACATCCCCATCCCAAGGGGTCCTGATCCCGAGCACCCCCCAGGGACACAGACACCCCCATCCCAGGGGATCCTGATACCAAGAATTCCTGGATATCTCCCTCCAGGAGGGCTCCTGACTCTGAGTGTCCCCCAGTGACACAGACACCCCCATCCCAGGGGGTCCTGACCCCCAGTGTTCCCTAGGGACACAGATGATCCCATCCCAGGGGGTCCTGACCCCCAGTGTTCCCCAGGGACACAGATGACCCCATCCCAAGTCACTCCCAAACCCGAGCACCCAGCAGAAGGAAGGGATACACAAACATGCCCACCTCAGGGTGCCCCCCAGCTCCCCCCAAGGCAGGAAGGCACCAGGACCCCTCAACACCCCTGGGGACCCCAAGTCCTCCTTGGGCTGCAGGATTTGGTCTGTCCCACCGAGCCCTGGCACTGGCTGAGGGAGAGGGGCCCGGGCACAGTGAGGAACCCAAAGCAAAGGCATGAGGAGGAAGAGGGGAGCAAGGCCAGGGAGGAGGGAAACGCTCCCTCCCAGGGCACGTCCTGGTGTAACCACAGGCACTGGGAGCTGTCTTGTGGCAGACATCAATATTGGGGGCACCCAGACACCCCAGGGGCACCTGGAGACGCTGCAGGCTTCTGGACACCCCCGGAGGAGGAGAGCAGGAGCAGCCAAGCAGTGGGGATGGCCAGCTCTGGAGCAGATGGGCTGTGAAAATGAAGAGGGGGAGGAGGAAGACACACAGCAAGGCTTCACCCCTCCCGCTGCCCGGGGCTCCGGGGACCCCGGATGAATTATCCGACCTTGGAGATCCCTGTGCTCTTTAATGGCATTTCAGTCGTGGCTGTGAGAGGCAAAGCAGAGCCGGGGCCAGGGAGCCAGACAGGATGTCTGGCCGGAGATGAGCCGGAAAGGCAATGCCTTTGGGGACCCCCGAGCCGGGTCATCCCCCCTTCCCCACTATCCAGGCACCAGGGGAGAGCCGAGTGCTGGGACCCCGTGACTGCTGCTCCCAGACGTGGGCGGTGTCGGGCGCCCCCCACCAGCTCCCGGATGGTGCGAGGCTGGAAGGAGCTCGGGGACGGCTCTGGGTAGCTCTGGGCGTCCTTTGCCAGTAGAGGGGACTGTTGCTTGTCTCTCCAGAAACTCTCGTTTGGAGCCTGTCGCGTGGGACAGCCCGGGAGGGGACATTCTTGTCCTCCTCGCCATGGTGAGGGCAGAGCACGGACCCTCTTGTGGGAAAAAAACACCGTCTCTCGGGAGAGGGAGGACCGGGAGAAAGCTGGCAACAAGTCTCTCCCCAAGTGATGTTTTCCTGCCTCTTTTGTTCACAGAAACCTCCCGAGTTTGAATTTTTAAATCTCCTCCTCTTTACCAACTCGCTGCCCTTCCCCCAGATAAATCAGCTGGGGAAAATAAAAAAGGCAAATCAAAACTCCTAATCCCCAAACGCTCCCCGTGAAGCGATTCTTATCCCGACCGTGACGGCTTGACCGCGCGGGTGGAAGCTGTGAAGGAAATCAAACGCTGAGCCGGCGCTTGCCAAGTTTCAGAGGCTGCCGGCGGAGCAGCTCCCGTTGGGCTCCCGGCTGCGCTCGGCACATCCCACCGCCAACATCTGGAAAGAAGGAGGGTTGCAGCTGGACGCAGCTGGATGCAGCACCACGGGGCGGGGGAAGGGGGGAGAGGGGGGTGACCAGGATGACGCTCCGTGTCCCCCCACTGTCCCCCAAGGCGGTTCTCCCTCTCTCCTCTCTGATGGATCCCGGGCAAAGGATCTGCCGTGGTTTGTGCTGAGCCCAAAACAGCCCCGGGTCTCGAGTGGCACCGGTGTTCTCGGTGCAGCCATCACCTCCCCAGGACTGAGAGACCCTCGGTGGGCTCCCCCTGGGCTCCCTTGCACCCTGGTTTCAGAGCACGGGGCCGGCCAGACACTGCAGAGGAAGGGATGCTGCAGCCAAGCCCTCCGGGATGGGCATCTGCCAACTGCCCTTGGACATCTCCCAAGCTCCACGCCGAGCCCCACGGCAGCCCTCCAGCTCCCTGGCATCGCACTCAGGCTTTGGGGAGGGCATTCCCAGCCGAGCCACGCCGGGGGAGGATCCAACCCCTCAACTCACCCTCCCAAAGTGTAAAGGAACACCTTGCCCCTCCCCAGGGCTGGGACATCACGGTGCTGGAGCAGAGCTCAGCGTCGAGCCCACGTGGGCTGGAGCCAGCCCGGCTGTGCAAGAGTTAAACCCGGCTGCTCGCCCGGGTCCCGGGGGCCTCCCACTCGTCCTCGCAGAGTATGAATAGCTGCGCTCCCCTCTGCTCTCAGCCACTCACTTCCCTCCCTGCCCTCCCTCTCCTCCAGAGCCTCGGCATCCTCTCCGGCATCCTCCTCCCCGGCGTCCTCCTCTGGCAGTGCCGGCTCCAAAGCCCCGGCACCCTCCGGCAGCGCCGATGCTGAGCACGGAAAGTTTCGCCGGGGCGAGAGCCCTGGGAGAGGAATCGCTACAGATGTGGGACCTCAACAAGCGGCTGGAGGCGTATCTGGCCCGCGTGAAGTTCCTGGAGGAGGAGAACGAGGTGCTGCGAGCTGAAATCCAGAGCGCCAAGGGCAGCCCGGCCGGGGACTCGTGGCGGGTGAAGTACGAGGAGGAGCTGCGAGCCCTGCGGGATGCGCTGGATCACGCCTTCAGGGAGAAGTGCACAGCCGAGCTGGCCAGGGACAACCTCTACGAGGAGGTCCAGCAGGTGAAAAGCAGGTGCCAGAAGGAGCAGGCAGCCCGAGAGGAGGCCAAGAAGCAGCTGTCCTTGAGCAGGAAGGAGCTGGAGGAGGAGAGGAGAGCGCAGATCTGGCTGAAGGAGAGAGCCGTGCAGCTGGAGAAGGAGGTGGAAGCCTTGCTGGAGGTGCACGAGGAGGAGAAAGCGGGGCTGGACCAGGAGATCGCCAGCTGCTCGCAGAGCCTGGAGAGCTTCCGCTGTGCACCCGTGGCTTTCCAGCCCGTGGAGGTGGAGGACTATTCAAAGAGGCTCTCAGAGATCTGGAAAGGGGCAGTGGAGACCTACAAGACGGAGGTGTCGCAGCTGGAGGGCTCCCTCTGCCAGGCCAAGGAGAACCTGTGGAAAGCAGTGGAGGACAACCATCAGAGCCAGCTGCAGCTGCAGCACCTGGAGAAGGACCTGGCGGGGCTCAAAGCGCGGAAGGAGATGCTGGAGGAGAGTCTGGCCCAGCAGTGGCAGGAGCAGCGTGGGGAGGCAGAGAAGTTCCAGGTGAGCGAGGGCGGTGAGGAGGCACTGGGACCCTGGGGAGGGGGAGAATGGGGGGCTGTGGGTGCCTGGGAGGGGGCTCAGGGCAGACCTCCCCCCTCGAGCAAAGGGATGGGGGAGAGAGATGGGAGAAGGCAAGATGAGGGAGCAAACCCCAGGGCAGGGATGGACCGTGGCCCTGGAGGAGCTGCAGAGGGAGATGAAGCTGGGGAGGGTGGGAGATAGAGCAGAGCAGCTTGGGGACATCCCTGTCCCCATCACAACAGGGACCTGGGCCCCCCCCACTGTAGCGAAGCAGCACCCAGAGGCCTCCCCCAACACCTGCCTGAGGCCACTCACTGCTCCATGTCCTGCGGGGCTCCAGGGTCAGGGTGCCTGGGGAAAGGCAGCCCCTGCCCGTGGCCCCCTGGCAGGGGGTGCAGGCAGCGGGGTGCAGGCAATGGGGTGCAGGCAACGGGGGGAGGGGGGGTTGTGGGCAGGATAAACTCCGACCGACTTTGCTGCAGCTGCAACTCAACAGCTGCAAAAGTGATTCAGCGGAGGGAGGTGGAGGCGGGGGGGGGCTGGAAATGCGGGAACGGTGGGAACGCTGCCCGGGGAAGGGTCTCTCTTTGTTCCAGGTCCTGGGACCAGCCATGGGTGTCGCGGGGCAGAGGGTGCTGCGGTCTCGGCCGCTCGGCCGAAAGTTGCTTCTTTCCCATGCTGGCACCTCACAGTCCCAAATCCCCCCCGGCCTTTCCTCCCTCCTCTGGCAAACGTTTCCCCATCGCCTTTCAGCCCTGCCCCTCTCCTCGCCCCATCCTCAGCGTCCCCCCCCCGCCAGTGCCAAAATCCAGTGCCCAGGACTCCTCTCCCCGCAGCATCCTGAGGGGATGAGCCACCTGCCTGATCCCGGGTCGGTAGGGACCAGCAGGGCTCGGGTGAACCTGGGGCTCCCCTGACCCCCCTGTGCTGCCCACAGCTGGCAATGGAGGCCCTGGAGCAGGAGCAGCAGAGCCTGCGGGTGCAGATCGCGCGGGTGCTGGAGGACAGGCAGCAGCTCATGCACCTCAAGATGTCCCTCAGCCTGGAAGTGGCGACCTACAGGTGAGGCTCCCGATGGGATTGGGGCCGGGGAGCTTCCCCAACGCGCAGGGAGCTGGGGCCGAACCTCGGCGGGCACAGGAGGGTCTCGGGCGCAAGGGAGGTCTCGGTAGGGGTAGCCCTGTGCCCCTTCTGCAGCCCTTCCAGATGGCCCCACACAAAGGCCGCCTGCCAGGGACGGGGGGACAATTAGCATAAGAATAGGGGCTGTCCCAGCCCAGGCGAGGGGCCTCCCCGGCAGAGCATGATGTCACCCTGCGAGTACACTAATCCCGGGCACGGGGGGATGGGAGGGGAGACAGGAGCGAGGGGGGCTCCTCCGGTCCCCCAGTCCCCTCACCGAGCCGTGACAGGGCAGCACAACCATCTGTAGCCCCTCCATGCCTCAGTTTACCTACTCCCTCACCTGCCGTAGCCCAGCAGGGTGAGCTGGGGGTGCACAGGGAGCACCCACCCCCCCTGCAGCACCCACCCTGCGGCACCCATCACTCTCCTCTCCTCGCAGGACGCTGCTGGAAGCAGAGAGCACCCGCCTGCAAATGCCAGCCGGGGAATTCAGGCTGGCCAACGGCGTGCGAGGTAAGAAACCCCCAGCGCCAGCCCCTGCACCGCCACTGTGTCTCCCCGGGGCGGTGAGAGGCTCGATATAGGCACATTTCCCCGCATTTTCCTGGCAGCGGTTTCCTGGCTGCGATAGGAAGGTGTGAAGAGCGGCCGGGGGGCTCCTGGCACGGGGCTCTCAGCCCAGATAAGGCTTATCTGCTTCTTTGCCTCTTTTTTTTTAATGCCTGCCCTGCACGGGCAGGGCAGGAGCGGATCCGCCCAGCAGGACAACAGGCTGTGGTAACAAGCTGAGCATTTCCTTTTTCCTCCAAAAAAAAAATAACAAGGAAAGCCTCCCACCTGCACACTTTCGCCAGCAGCAGGACCCGGCTGTGGGCTGCAGCCGGGACAGAGCATTGTCCCGGCCTGATGCCAAATCCCCTGGGAACATCAGCATCCGCTGCGCTCAAGAGGGAGGAATTTCCCACTTTCCATGAAGGGGCTGTTTAAAAATAGGAGAGGGGGCAGCGAGAGGCTGCCAGGCGGCAGGGGAGGGCTGAGGGAGCCACGGAGCAGCTTCTCGAGCCGCTCACCGCTCCAACTCCCTCTTTGCAGATCTCAAACTGGAAGTGAGCAGCAGCAGCAGCAAACTGGTACCAGCAAGCCCTGAGCCCAGGCGGCTGCTGCCCCGGGACCACTGCACCAGCCCCTCTGTCTTTCCCAGGGCAGAGGGGAGGGCCCAGCCAGCAAAACCTCCGAGCGACGCCCTGACACCCAAAAGCCAGAGCCCCGGTGCCAGGGAGCTCCAGAAAATCAGCTCGGTCCTCCATGGCGCAGCTGCGGGCAGGGCTGGGTGTCCGGGTGCCCCCGGGTGCCCCACAGCGAGCCCCTCCCAGCCCAGCAAAGCTGCCCCTCCTCTCTCCCCGCAGCCCCCCAGCCCCTCGTTACCGGAGCCAGGGAGCCCCGGGGCAGAGGGTCCTGCCTGGCCGGGGGGAGCAGGGGGGGTGACGAGCCAAGGGACGGAGCATCCCCTGCCCGGAGCCACGACAGAGACCCCCGAGGATGGCGTGAAGCCCCTGGGGACGGGGCCCACCCGCAGCCTGCAGTACCCGGCCCAGCTGGTCAGCGAGGCCCTGGAGGACGCGCTCAAGGAGATGGAAGATGACGCTCAGCCCCAAGAAGAGCCCACCCTGAGCGCCACGTGGGCCCCCCAGGATGCCCGTGCCCCCAGCCCCGTTTTCCCCACAGAGGCTTGTGGAGGGGCTGGGGCAGAGGGGACAGGGGAAGGGCAAGACCCCTCTGAGGCCCCTGGGGATGGTGATGGCCCCGAAGTGGAGGAGGAGGCCGGGGAAGCCGAGCTGCAGGGGCTGGGTGTGGAGAGCGGCATCCTGGGGGACAGAGCCACGTCCCCACCGGGCACGGCCGATTCTCTGAGTGACACAGTGAGCCGGGAGGAGATGGGAGCGTGGGAGGAGGAGGAGGTGCCTGCTCTGCTGAACCCAAGGGATCCAGGAGCAGAGGTCCAGGAAGAGGATGTGAGTGGTCCTGGACAGACAGTGACCAGCTGGGAAAAAACAGAGCGAGAGGAGGATGGGGAAGAGACCCCGAGCACGGAGCCATCACAACCCTCAGAAGATGAGGAGGAGAGGGGACCCCACAGTCCCTGTGAGGAGGAAGGAGATTTCCACGGAGAAGGAGGGGATGAGGCAGAAGAGGAGTCCCCAGACAGGGAAGTGGAAGCTGTTTGTGCTGTCCTCGTGGAAAGCCACCTGGTTTCACCCACAAAGAGTCACCTGGAAGAGGACTTTGTTGATGCAGAGCAGGAAAAGTCTGAGCATTGGAAAATGACTTTGTGTGAGACAGAGACTGCAGAGCAGGAAAGGGGACAGGAGCTGTGCCCAGAGCAGGAGCCCTCAAGTGTCCACAAGGCCATCCCAGCAGAGGAGGCTTCATCCGGAGCTGAAGAAGATGCTGTGGGAGGGGAGGACACAGGCAGAGTGAAGGATGGTGAGGGAGAGGCCAGCAGGGAGATGCTGGGAGGAGAGGACCCCAAGGCAGGAGAGGACCCCATGAAAGGAGAGGATCCTGGGGCAGGAGAGGATCCCGAGGCAGGAGAGGACCCTGGTGCAGGAGAGGGCCCCAGGGAAGGAGAGGATCCTGGGGCAGGAGAGGATCCTGGTGCAGGAGAGGACCCCATGAAAGGAGAGGATCCTGGGGCAGGAGAGGATCCTGGGGCAGGAGAGGATCCCGAGGCAGGAGAGGCTGCAGGGTGGGAGAGCAGAGCCCCAGAGCAGCCTGAGGACCTGCAGGAAGTCAGAGCTTCTGTGGAAGAGGGGAGGGAACAGGAGGAGCTGGAGCTGGAAGAGGAGCCCTGGGGCGAGGGGGATGATGGCAATGGCCAAGGGCCCTGTCCAGAGGTCTGGGAGGTGACAGCAGAGGACACGGAGGGGCCTGTGGGCACAGAAGAGCCAGCCTGGGCAGATGACACCCCATCCAGCACAGGAAGGCTGGAAAGTGAGGAGAGAGATGGCACATTGCCAGCAGAGCTGGAGGAAGCCCAGGAAGACGATGAAGAAGATGCCAAGAGCCAGGGGATGAGCCAGCAGCAGCCACTGCCAGAGGCTGAGCCAGCACCGGAGCTGGCAAGGGAGGAGCAGGAGGGCACTGCAGGGCAGCCTGACCCAGCCACCCCATGTGTCCCTGGGCAAGGGGACAGCCAGGAGCCATGGGAGGTGCAGGGTGAGGATGCTGAAGAGGGGCTCAGCTCAGAGCTGGGGCAGCCAGAGAGCAGCAGCTCCGGCCTCGTGGCACTGCAGGAGGTGTTGGGTGAGGGCACAGAGAGCGGCGAGTGGATAGAGGAGGATTTTGGGAGATCGGGAGACTCGGAGCCCATCCTGAGCACCAGCAGGAGGGTGGAGCTGGAGGACACTCTGCCAGACAGCACACCCTTGCACCTCTACGAGGGGGAGATGCTGGCTGGGGGTGCACCCAGTCAAAACCCCTCAGAGACCGAGGAGACCACGGAAACAGACCCTGTGACCGGAACAGCTCCAGAGGGGGAAGAGTGGCTGGAAGGCAGGGACAAGCCACTGACTCCCACCTTGCCAGAGAGCCCTGAAGAAGAGGCAGAGGTGGCCCCTGTGGCAGAGGGTGCTGAGGAGGAGGAAGGATATTTCATGGTCTCTGCTCCCAGCCAAGAAGTGTCCAGCTCGGAGGAAGCTGAGATCTCCGAGGACTTTGAAGAAATTAAAGTGGAAGCAACTGAAGGCAGCCAAGGAGAACTGGGAGCTCCCAGAGAAGCATCTCCAGTGCCAGAGGGCAAAGGGCACCTCGAGACTTCTGTTGGGGAAGCAGAAGAAGACATGGAGATGCCCATAGAAGAACCTGAGATGCCACAGGATGAGGAGGAGGATGACACTGCTGAGCTGGAGGAAGGCCCAGCTATGCCTGAAGCAGATCCCAGCTGCCCTGGGGCCATGGGACCATCAACTGAGCAGGCAGCCCAGGGTGCCACAGGCACCGGAGCACAGGAGGGACCCGAGCACTCTGAGGGTTTGGCTGCTGCATCGGACGAGGAGCTCCACGGCACAGTCGAGCTGGAGAGCGATGCCAGGGGAGCCACAGCGCTCCCAGACTGCAGCCTGGGGCTGGTGGGGCAGGAGGAGGAGAAGGAGGTGGATGAGGATGAGCCTGCCATGGCTGACCACGACACGGCCGAGGCCAGCCCTCCGGCAGAGCTCCAGGCCCAGGCAATGTCTGAGCAGGCGGAGCAGCCGTCGGATGAGCAGCCGCCCGTGGAGGAGGAAGCAGCAGACGGTGACAACCCTCCCTCAGCAGGGGAGGAGCAGCCCCCCGAGGCCGACCCACCCCGGCCGGGCTCTGCGCTGGAGCAGAGAGGTTTTCCAGAGGTGATTACGGACATCCCTGACATGGCTGCTCTCCCTGAAAAGGTGCCGGTGGATGTCATGAAGGATTCCGATATTTTGGAAATAGTTGAGCAGGCCCTGGAGTTCAACCAGGAGCTGGTGATGGGGGGGAGGCCGGCCGAGGGAGGGCAGCAGGGTCCTGGCAGGACCGAGCTCCCCCAGGATGCGGGGGAAGACTCCTCGCCCGCCTCATCCAGCGAGGAGGAGCCAACGGTGCAGGAGGCGCCGGGAGACGCGGCCCCGGAGACGGAGGGTCGGGTTCAGGCTGCGAACGGGCTGCACCGGGAGGCCAGTTTGGAGGACCTGGCCGAGTCCACCGAGGAGGTAATGAACGGCATTGCCAGCATGGCCCCGGCACGGGAGTTCCCCTCGGGGACCGCAGACCCCTCCGCGGTGGCGCCGGCACAGCCCCCCACTGCCAGAGATGCCACCACGACCAAGCCGGGAGACGCCACCCCGTGGGGCAAACACGGCAGAGCCGACCCCGTGTCCCCCGCTCTGGGGGAGGATGTCCTGTGCCCCACACCCGACCAGCCACCAGCGTGTCGCCTGAGAGCCGAGCAGGAGCCCTGGTCCTCGGGGGACGAGTGACAGCGGTGGGGGGACACCCCCCCACCCTCGGCAGCCCCTTCCCTGCCATGACCCAGCACCCCCCACTTCCCCCACCCACCCTCCTAATGCTTCCCCACCTTCTTATGGTTTTTAACATGTTTGTGTGGATTTTTTGCACCCCTTTTCAGAGTGAAGAACCACCAAGCTCCGTTCCACCCCACAGCCTCCCCCCCCACCCAAATCAAATTCGCATGCTTGCTTTGGGACCCCCCCCTCATTTTGAGCCTTCTCTGGGTGGGTTGCCATGGCTGTATTTAATTTAAACTCTGTGTTTCCCCCTTCCCTGCAATCTCCTCTCCTTCTGCCCCAGGAAGTCCAGCTGGAGGTTGGGGACCCCCCCATGCTGCACCCCAGGACTCGGGGTGATGTCCCCCAGGGGTCCCCAGCCCCGACCTGTCGACAAGGGGGCTGAGCCAAGCTGGATGTTTCCGCTGCCTTGACGTTAATTTAATAAAGCCTCATCCTCCCACTCAGAGCTCCAGCTCTCCTCACTCTGGGGGGATGGGAGGGGAGGGGGCAGCAGCCCTGTGGGGTGGTGGAGAGCACGGTTTGGGGTGGGACCTGCATTTCCAGGTTGTTTTCTGCTAGGAAATCGAACTCGGGGCCATCCATCAGCACGGCTGGGGTCAGTGTCCCCGGGATGATGCTCCCCCATCCCCGGGGCAGTGTGTGTCCCATCAGTCAGCACGGGCTGGGAACAGGGTTCCCGGGATGATGCTCCCCCACTTCCAAGACAATGCACATCCCCGGGGCACCGCGGCCCCACCCTTAGGGTGACGCAGCCCCCCGGGGCAGGCAATGCCCCCTCATACGTGGAGTGATGCTCCCCCACTCCTGTGGGGACGCAGACCCCGCGGGTGATGCAGCCCCATCCCCAGGGTGATGTTTCCCCACCCCCAGAGAGGTGCAGCCCCCCGAGGTGATGCTCCCCCGACCCCGGGGCCCCGCAGATGCCACTCAGGATTCGCTGTTGGCCAGGCACTCCCCCAACCCCGGCCTGGGCTGCCGGCAGGAATGGGGCGGGACGCCAGCCCACCCCGTGCCCATGCCAGTGCCAGTGCCTGGAGCCAGCAGCACCAGCCGCTGTTCCTGCCCGGGCTGGGCAGGATGCCCACGGGACAGCCCGTGGCTCCCGGGAGCTGCGGGAACCCCGGAATCACGCTGGGGACCCCGGCAGATGAATCTTGGCCCCCTCACCCAAAGGGTGCTGGGCTTCAGGGGGGGCTGTGAGAGGAGCCGGGGCCTCAATCACCCCGTTGTGCAGCCGGGCGTGGGGACGGCGCGGGAAGAGCCGCATAAATGAGGCTCCGGCCGAAGAATGGGCTCCTTTATGCCGGGCAAAGGGCTGAGTCACCCCAGGCGAGGGGATGAGGGGACCTGGGTGGCCACGGCATCCCAGGGGACCGCCGGCCTCGCACCCACGGGTGTGTTCAGCCCCGCTCCCGCCTGGCTGGCCCCGCCGCTTGCCCACGCACCGGATTTAGCCCGTCCGTCCCCGTGCCAGCACCCAGGGATGCTCAGAGCCAGGGACCGATAAGGAGCCAACACTTATCTGCCTGCCTCCGTGCAAAGCCCCCGGCCCCCTCCCCTGCCCGGAGGCGACAGTTTCCTTTTAAGGTTAAACTCCAACGGATCCAAACACCGAAATAAAAAATATCCCCCTCCGATGAGTTTAATCAGGCGCCGAGCCTGCGTTCAATCAGCCCCCGGCCCAGCACACCCTCCGGGCGTCTGGGCAGCATCAGCCCGGCAGCAGCTCCAGCAGCCGCTCCCCTCGAGCCTCCCAGTGCCCCCCGAGGGGTCCCCAAAGCCGGGGGTCTCTGGGCCGGGAGGAGGGTGGAGGATGCTGCGGCGGAGATGGAGATGGCGCGGGCGAGGCTTCGCCAGGCGGGGGGTGACATTCCTCCCGAAATTAATCCACATTCCAGCCGGTGCTGACAGAGTGATGAGGGGGGACAGATGGTGGGGGGAGGGGGAGCCCCTTCCTCCCCGCGAGGAGAAGGAGGAGGAGGAGGAGCAGAATGGGGTGAAGTGCAGCGGTCTGGGAGTCACCCTGGGCGTGGGGGTGGCCGCTGGAGCCTTTGGAGCCTCCTGGGGCTGCAGCCTGGAGAGCAAAACCCCGATGAGGTTCATCCACACCCGGCAAGTGCCCGAGGGAGTGAGCAGGGACAGGACAAGAGTGTCCCTGGTGGGACCAAGTGTGTCCCCGACAGGACTGTGTGTCCTTAGTGGGACCACGTGTGTCTCAACAGGACCTGGTGTGTCCCTCATGGGACTGTGTTCCCAATGGGATCCAGGGTGTCCCCAATGGGATCCAGGGTGTCCCCAAAGGGACCGAGTGTGTCCCAAACAGGAACAAATAGGACTGACCATCTCCTCAATGGGATCAAGTGTGTCCCCACTGGGATGAGGAGCGCCCCTAAGCACTGAGTGTGACCCCAGTGGCATCAAGTGTGACCCTGGTTGGACCAAACACGACCCCAGGGGGACCCGAGTGTGCCTGGGTTCCCCCACGGGGGCTGCAGCTTGGACACCCACCAGGCACACCCACACCTTCCCTGAAAGACCAAACTGCCACATGAGCAGCACCCACAGTCCCATCCCCCGAGGGCACACAGTGTGATTTTGGGGGCTGGAAAGAGAAATGGAGGTGCCAACCCCACCTTGAACCCTGCTCCACTCCCAGGCAGGAGGCCCATGGGGGCTGCAGCGATCTTGGGGGTGCAGCTATAGGGGAGCTGCCAGGGACTGGCCAGGCTGGAGGTTTAAGAGCCCCTGGAGCCCTTCATACCCCTCTGCAGCCCCCCAGAGTCCCCCCACAGCCCCTGCAGCCCCCCACAGCTCCTGCAGCCCCCACACAGCCCCTGCAGCCCCCACAGCCCCCCCAGCTCCTGCAGCCCCCCGCAGCCTGGCCCCCCGCCAGCCAGGGAAGGGTTTTGTTTCCTCCCGGGCTGGGTGAGGGGGATTTCAATGGAGCCCGCACAAAAACTCCCTGTGGGGTGAGCCCGCGCCGGACAGGGAGGGGGGACGAGGCGGGATGACCTCAGCGATGACTTCATTCCGCTCTCAGCTCCCAAAATTCATGGGAACCTTATAAGGAAAGGACTAAAAATACAGCCAGAGGGGCGCGGGCAGCCCCCGCTCCCCCTCCCCAAAATAAGCCCTTGGAGATGCTAAATGTGGGCAAGCAGGAGCCACGCCGGGGCCACCGGTGGCCTGGGGCTGTTCCCAAGGGGGATGCACTGTGGGGACAATCGATAGGGTCCCCAAAACCCCCACGGGAGGGGCGGGCTGGCCCCCCACGCCAGAGCAGAGCAGCGATGTGGGCAGTGGGCGTCCCCCCAGGGAGGCATCGCCTTCCCCCCCCCCCACCCCCCGCATCGTCCCGTCCTGTGACACTCCCAGGGACATGCCGGGGACGGAGGGGGGGTGGCTCGGCCACCCTCTCGCCCGCCCTTCACCCGGGTCAGACCCCCGGGAATAGCTCCCGCCGGCTATAATCAGCTCTGCCCCGGTCTGGGGGGCTCGCCCAGCTGCCGGGTCGCGACCCCTCAGCAGCGCCCGTGCCCGAGCGCTGCGACAGCTGCTGCCAACCCGGGGCTGCGTGGATTCCTGAGGCCGAGCCCGGGGGCAGTCCCGCCGGGAATGTGTGCCTGGGGCCGTCCGTCAGGACGCGGGGAGGATGGTGGGGTCCCTGGGGCGGTGCTCCCCCCACCCGCGGGGGGATGAATCCCCCTGGGGCGATGCTCCCCAATCCCTGGGGCCACGTTCCCCAAGCCCCGTGTTGATCCCCCCTCCTCCCCGGGGCGATGTCCCCCCAGTTCCACACTCCCAGCCCACCCCAGAGCTGACCTCTATCCCCCCACCATCACTTGCAGGGCACGCGGGCACGGGCTGTGGGGCAGGAGGGGACGGGAAGGGGCCCTGGCTGGGAAGCAGCCCGGCCAACACCCCCACGCCCGTGCCAGCGCCGTGCCTCAGTCTCCCTTCTCATCCCGCCTGCCACGGGCCGGCCACAGACGGGAAGGCGATGAGCCAACGACGGGGAGCACCCCCTCCCCGATTTTGGGACACCCATCTGCACCCCAGCAGGAATAGGAGGTGACCCAGCCCTGGAAGCAGCTCCGTCCTGGTGGCACAGCCAGACCCTGGTGGCACAGCCAGACCCTGGTGGCAGATCCGACCCCTGTGGCCAAACCTGCCGTGAACCGGTGGGACTGAGCCCCGGGATGCGGCCCCGGTGCCCACGGGAGGTTTGGGGCGCGGTGCCAGGCCAGGGGCACACGGGGGAGGGGGACAGGATGTGACCGTGGCCGGTCCTGAGTCACCACCAGTCACCGGATCCGGCCCGGCAAGGGACAGGAAGGTCCTTTGGCTCCAGCACTCCTTGTCCCAAACAGTCTGGGGACTGTGTGCCCTGTTTGGGGACCCCCTTCCCAGTTTGGGAACCGTGTGCCCAGTCTGTGGACCCCAATCCCAGTTTGGAAATTGTGTGCCCAGTTTGGGGACCCCATTTCCAGTTTGGGAACTGTGTGCCCAGTTTGGGGATCCCACTCCCCGTTTGTGTAGCCTTTTCCCAGTCTGGGGAAACTGTGGGGCAGTTTGGGGACCCCATTCCCAGTTTGGCAATTGCGTACCCAGTTTGGGGATCCCAGTGCCCCTTGTGTAGCCTTTTCCCAGTCTGGGGACTGTGTGGCCAGTTTGGGACCCCATTCCCAGTTTGGGTACCTCTTTCCCATTCTCAGTTTGGGAACCATGTGCCCAGTTTGAGGGTTCTGTTCCCAGTCTAGGAACCCCATTTCCAGACTGGGAACTGTGTGCTCAGTTTGGGGATGCCGTTCCCAGTTTGGGGACTCCATTCCCACTCTGGGGACCTCATTTCTGATTTGGGGACCGTGTGATATTTGGGGACTCTATTTCCAGTTTACAGGCCATTTCTAATTTGGGGGTTCCATTCCCAGTTGGGGAACTGAGTGCCCACTTTGGGGACCCCATGTGCAGTTTGGTGGCCCCTCTCCCAGCTTGGGGATTCCATTCCCAGTTTGGATGCCCTCTTCCCAGTTTGGAGACTCCATTCTTCATCTGGGAACTGTGTGCTCAGTTTAGGGACCCCATTGCCACTTTGGGAACCACGTGCCCAGTTTAGGAACTCCATTCCCATTTTGAGGACCCTATTCCTAGTTTGGGAACCATGTGCCCAGTTTAGGAACCCCATTCCCGATTTAGGAACCCCATTCAGAGTTTGGGGATGCTCTGTCAGACCCTGCTCCCAGCCTGCAGCCTCTCACTGGAATTCCAAGCAGATTCCAGGGGCAGGTGGCCCGGGGGTCTCTGACCCCTGGTGGGGCAGCAGCTGCTGGTTGGGGTTGGGTTTCGGGGTGGGGGGAGGATTTATCACCTCCAGGCTCGCGGGACCCCCCGGCCCTGCCCGGGAGCCCCCCGGGAGCCACAGAGGGGCCCAGAGTGGCCAAACATGGCTGGGGGCAGCAGGGCTGGACCTGAGCACGGGGAGGGGGGGCCACGGCGGGGATCCTTGTGCCCCCCAAACTCCACCATGTCTCCCCAAACCTCACCATGTCCTCCTCTTCCTCCTCCTCCTCCCCCCCCAGGGGTTCACTGGCCACGGCCCCCCAGGGATCCCCGGCGGGACCCCCGGGCAGGACTGACCCCCCCGGGGCCGGGGTGGGGCCATGGAAACCCCTCCCTGAGCAGCCCTGGGTGGGGCTGGGGGAGGAGAGACCCCGACCCCCCCCCCCGTTCAGAGCCCAGACCCCCAGATCAGACCCCCAGGTCAGACTCTTGGCCCCCTGGGACAGACCCCAGTCCCCAAGTTCAGTCCCCTGGTGCAGACCTCAAACCCCCCCCAGTTCTCCTCTACTGGTCCCTCGGGACGACCCCGGACCCCCCAGCACACACCCCACACCCCCAGGTCAGACCCCAGACCCCCAGTTCAAATCCCAACCCCCCAGTTCTGACCCCCAGCCCCCCAATTAACCCCCGGGGTTCAGACCCACCCCCCCCCAGTTCCCCCCACCAGCCAAGCCCACCAGTGGTGCCCCCCCCAAAT
>JAWWLV010000078.1:2582797-2592985 GCA_035041135.1 Platyrinchus mystaceus
CTCTCTGGATCCTCTCCCTCTCCTTTCCCAACCCCCTCTCTCCTCTCTGACCCTCCCTCTCCTCTCCTCTCCCCCAGGTTTCCACTGTGCCCTCGTGCCCCTCTTCAACCCCCGGTTCTCTCCACGGAATCTGGTGCTCGTGGCCGCGCGGACCCCGCTGGCCGCGGTGCTGGCCGGGCTGGCCGAGGACGGGGACAGCAGCGAGGACGAGGACCCAGGGGGCTGAGAGCCCCCCGGGGAGGGGCAGAGTCCCCCCAGCCCCGGGCACAGACCACAATAAACCCCGGATTTTTACTGCCCAGGGCTGGGTGTGAGCGAGTCGGGGCTGCGCCGAAAGCACCACGTGCCGCAAACGTGGAAAATCAAGGGGTGTGTTTATTGCAGAACCCGACCCGGGGGAAGTTTGTCCCCCCCAGTTAATACCAGTAGGATTTCTTGGCCCGCCGTGTCTCCACAATCCCCATGGCGTCCATGATCTCCTCCTCGAAGGTCTTCAGGGACGGCTTGTACGTCTTGGCCAGCGCGTCCTCCACCGACGTGTCCTTGGGGCCGTCTGTGCGGGCGAGGGGACAGCAGAGCTGAGCCCCCCGTGCCTTCCTCACGTCCCCCCAGCCCCGCTGCCACCCTGCTCACCGATCCAGTTCTCGGGCACGATGCCGTCCCGGCGTGGCTGCGGCGGCACGGGCAGGATGCGGCCGCTGCGCAGGGACACGCGGACGCGCTCGCCCTCCGCCGTGTATCTCCACTCCACCTCCGTGGGCTTCCTGCGGGCACACGGGCGGTGGGAGGGGGCAGCGTGGCACGGGGGGGCCTCAGCGGGGTCCCCTCATCCCCCCCACGGCTGTTACCTGTCCTCAGGGTCCACCAGGCTGATCTGGCTGAGCAGCAGCGGCGCCTCGCTGGCGATGTAGGTCCCGGTGTACTTGGCCGTGCGGTTGATGTAACGGTAGTGCTGCGAGGGGATTTGGGGTCACCGACAGCCCGTGACCCCCCCCAGCCTCTATATCCCCCCCAGAGACCCCCCCAGCCTCACCGTGTTCAGCCCTTCCACCACGACCCAGTTCCGGGGACGCACGACCTGGGTGACCCTCCCCTGCTTCCCCGCGTCCTTCCCGGCCAGCACCTGGACCTGTGGGGGGGGGAAAGGGGGGCACAGCTGGGACCCCCAGCCCGGCCACCAGCCTGGAGGGGGGCCCTGGGGAGGGGGACACTCACCGTGTCACCCCAGAACACCTTCCAGTCCTCGTCGGCGATGGGCTCCACGAAGACCTTGCGGCGGCGCCGCCCGGGGGGGTTGCGGAGCCGGGCGGCCGCGCTGTCGGGCGGCCACGTCCCGTGCCGGTAGCCCAGGGGCAACCGTGACCGTGCCGCGCTCAGCAGGGCCGAGAGCCGCATGGTGCTGGGGGTGGGGGGGGTCAGGGGGGGGCCCTGGGACCCCCCGGGGACACCCCTCGTGCTGCCGGGGGTGATGGGTGTCCCGGGGTGATGCTGGAGCCACCCACTCCCAAAGGGGAGCCGGGCCCTGGCAGAGCCCCCCACCAGAGAGGGTCCAGGTGCCTGGTAGAGCAGCCCCCCCTCAAAGGGGATGTGACACCCAGCAGAGCCCCCACTACCCCCAGAGAGGACCCAGGGGTCCCGCAGGGGCACCCCCCATCCAAAGGGGGTTCTGAGGTCCCCCCATCCTTAAAAGGCGATTCAGGGATCCCGCAGAGTCCCCCCACGCTCCTCCAAGGGGACCCAGGAATCCCACAGACCCCCCCACCCCCCAAAGGGGACTCAAACGCCGGTGGAGCACCCCCAAAGTGGAGCCAGGACTCAGAAAACCCCCAAAAAGGCCCAGGAATCCCGCAGCGTTCCCTCTCATCCCCAAAAGGGGCCCGTACATTCCCCCCTCACCCCCAGAAATGGCACCCAGGGGTCCCGTAGAGCCCCCCCACCCCTAAAGAGGGCCCAGGGGTCCCGCAGGGCACCCTTCATCCAGAGGGGATTCTGCGGTCCTGCAGAACCCCCCCATCCCTAAAAGAGGGTCCAGGGATCCCGTAGAGTCCCCCCATACCCCTCCAAAGGGGACCCATGCATCCCACAGACGCCCCCCCACCCCCAAAGATAACCCAGGAATCCCCCAGACTCTTCACCCTCCAAAGGGGATCCAAACCCCGGCGGAGCACCCCCTGCTCCCAAAGGGGAGCCAGACCCCAGAAGACCCCCCTTTCTCACCCCCAAAGGGACCCGCAGTGCTCCCGCAGAGCCCCCAGAGCGCACCCGTGGAGTCGCCCACCCCGGAAATGGCACCCAGGCGTCCGGCAGAGCCCCCCCTGCTCACAGAGGGACCAAGACCATACAGAGCCTCACACACGCCCCAAAAGAGCCCCACGGACCCCCCAAAATAGTCCCGGACCCCCTCCCCGCTCACCTGCGTGTCCCGCGCTCCGGGGGGGCGGGGCCTCGAGGGGGCGTGGCGCTGCTATGTGGGCGTGGCCTGGCGCGGTGCAGGCCGGGCCGTGCGGGCCCGCCAGGGGGCGCTGCGGAGCCCACTGTGGGGTCGCGATGCATGCCGGGAGTTGTAGTCCTGCCGCGCTGCCCACCGGGAGCTGTAGTCCTGCCGCCCCCCCGGTGACCCCCTCGGTGTCCCCGGTCCCTGCGACCCCCTCCCCAAACCCCGCTGCGGCTCCCGCGGGGTCCCGACCCGCCGAGCAGCGGCTGCCGGGAGCTGCAGTCCCGCCGGGGCCGGCGCCCGGCCACGGTTCCATTTTCTGCTGCTGCCCTGCCCGTCCCCCCGGGGCTGGTCCCTGGGGACACCAAGGGGTCCCTGGGGACACCGAGGGGTCTCTGCTGTCCCCTCCATGGGGAGCCGGGCACGGCCAAATCCTCCCCCCCGGTCTGGCCTCTCCCCACAGGGTTGTGTATGTGAAACAGGGTCATGGCCCTGAGCCTGCCAGAGCTCAAGGAATGTTTGGACAACACTCCCAGGCACATGGTGGGATTTTTGGTGTCCTGTGCAGGGCCAGGGGTTGGACTCGATGATCCCAGTGGGTCCCTTCCAGCTCAGCATATTCCAAGATTCCATTATCCTAGAGGTCAAGGAGTGCTTGGACGTTGGGATTTTGGGACTGGCGAGATTTTGGGGTGTCCTGTGCAGGGCCAGGAGTTCAGTGATCCTGATGGGTCCCTTCCAACTCAGGATATCCCACGATTCCATGGTTTCTATTTTATTAAACATCTCCCCTCTTGAAAACCTCCCCCTGGCTCTTTCCCTTTCCCACTCCCAAATCCCAGTCCCTGCTCTCTCCCAGGAGCAGCCCCAGCCCCACATGCTCCAGCCCCACACCCCAGAGCTGCCAGAGCCCCTCTGGGCAGCCCAAAGGGTCCCCAAAACCACCCAAGGCGTTGGGCAGTGCCCAACCCAGGGCCTGGAAAGCGCTTTAAAAAGGCAAGAATCGCTTTTATTTCAAATCAACTGTTCAGCCCCGAGGAATCACTAATACAAAGCGTTGCACCCACGGCAGGGTGGGCGCTCGGGGTCGGTACCGGGCTGCTCTGCATTCCTCTCTCTCTCTCAATTTTTTTTTTCCTTTTTGTGTGTGGTTTTTTTTTTTCTTTTTTTTTCCTTTTGAAATTTCATTTTTGGGGTCGGTTTCTGTCGTCCAGGAGCTCCGGACGCCCCGAGCCGGCGAAGGCGACGCGGGGGCAGCACCCGGGAGCCAGCGGGGTAGGATCAGCTCTCTGGGGAAGCTGCTACAGGCTGTGGGGACCAAGAACAGACCCGGGCACGCTGTCACACCCCACGGTGCCAGGGATGTCCCCCAGGGCCCAGGGCAGGCAGGAGGAGCCCGGCTGTGGGGCACAGGGATCACCACACCACTCTCACCTCTCCTTGTGGTCTCTGACCTCCTCCTTGCCCTCCTGCTTGGCTTCGTTGGCGTCCGGCACGTCGGCGGCGTCGCTGTTCTTCTCCCCTTCGCCCGGGTTGGCTTTGGGCTCCTCCTTGGGGGCCTCTTCGTTGTCCACCTTCTTCTCCCCTTCCTGCCCCTCCACATCCTTGGGGTGTTTGGGGGAGTCCTGGGCGGGGGGAGAGCTCAGCTCAGCCCGGCCCCCCTCACCCAGGTCCCCATTGTCCCCGGTGTCCCCCCCGCTACCTCCAAAGCATCTTCCGCTTTCCTCTTGATCCCGGCTTTCTCGTTCTTGTCCTTGGACTGCTCGTCGATCACCAGCTTCCCCTCCTCGTCGCTGCTGCCCTCGGCGTTGCCCTTCTTCTCCCCATCCCCATCCGGCTCCCGCTCGGCCGCCTCGGGGCAGCTCTTCTTCTGGGTGGGCTGGGGAGACACAGGGGGTTCAGAGAGGGACACAGAAAAGGGGTCAGGGGGGAAAGGAGGTGCTGGGACCCTCCAGCTCGGGACCCACCTGGTAGCCGGAGGCTTTGACCGTGGGGTTGTTCTCGATCTCCCACAAACCTTCGCTGAACCCTTTCCGCTTGTTGGGTTTCCCGAACTTCTCCTTGCACTCCTCGTAGGGGAAAAGGTCTTTGGGCCCCAGGAATGCCCTGTGCCGGGGGGTAAAGGTGGTGAGGGGGGGGTCTCTCCCAAACCCCCGGGGTCGCCCACCCCGTCAGCACCCCCTGGGCCCCGGCTCCCACTCACGTTTCGTGGGTCCCAAAGAAGAAGACTTGGTACTTATTGGAGGAGGATTTCACTGCAGCTTCTGGCATCTCATCAATCTGTGACAAAAAGGACGGGGTGAGAAGGGAGGGAAGAGCCCCCCAGACACCAGGACATCCCCCCACCCTGGAGTCCCGCCGACAGGCACAGCCTGGGGAGGGAGGAGAACGCGATTCCTCGGGAATTCACCCACGAGCCGGCGAGAGCAGCCAATGGAACAAGTGGCTGTGCCCACCGGAGCGGGTCACAGGGATCCCCTTCTCACACCCCCCCTAAGCCCTTGTCTAGACCAGCTCAGACACACTCAGCAAATTCAGGCGCTGCCGGCAGTGCCAGCAGAGCCGGAGGCGTCACCTCCAGCCGGGGGCACAGGGATCGGGGTGCCCCAGGGGACACCATCCTGCTACTGGGACCCCCCCAGCCAAAACAGGGTCACCAGACAAGGGGACAGCCCGGCAAGGGCTGTGGGGTCAGTGAGCAGCCGGTGCCAACCCCATGGGCAGGTGCTGCTCCACCGAGCGTGAATAATCCCGAGGCGCCAAGCGGGAAGGGAGCGAAAGCAACTCCGGCTGCTTTTTATAGCGTCTAAAAATAACCCCCCCTGCAGCCAGCAGCCATAAATTCCCTGAGAAAGCCTCAAAGGGAGGTGGAAGGAGCCGAAGGAGGATGCGGGTGGGGGTCTCAGGGCGGGCACCAGCACGCCACCAGGCTGGAAGGTGCCAGTGCCGGCACCCAGGGGTGCTGGGTCCCATTCCCAGAGCTCTGCTGACTCATGGCACAACCTTTCCCAAGGCACCACGACCCCCCTGGCTCTCTGAGCCTCAGTTTCCCCAGCCAGCAAGGCCAGGCTGACGGTGACAGCCCTCCTGTCACTGGGGTTTTTCCCGTCTTCCTCCCAGCGTGTCACCAACCCGCCCCAAATGCAATGGAGGGCCGAGATTTTCTCCTGGTTTCATTCCCAGTCCTGGGAACGGAACCAACATGTGCCCCTTTGCCAAGGGGCAATGCTGGCACAGCCCCCGGGGCAGCCGGGCAGGATGAGACACTGGCAAAGGGCTCCGTGTGGGCACTGGGACGTGGTGGATGGTGACATGACATCCCATTCCAGGGCGGGATGTGTCTCTGTGCCATCCCCACTGCCCAAACAGGCATCCAGGACGTTCTGCACCCATCCTCTTGGATCCAGGGTGTGTTTTGGGATCGGTGATGTGCCTCCCCACCCAGCACCCCAGGGCTACCACCACCATCCTGCCCTGATGTCCCAATGCCCCCTGCTCCCCACAGGCACAGGAACATTCCAGGAGCAGGGATGGTCCCTGGAGGTGCAAACATCAGTCTGGCCCTGGCCCCAGCCCCCAGCAGGACCCTGGCCCACGGTGGCAGCCGGGAGCAGCAGCTCCGTCCCCGCGTGGCACCGACAGCGGCAGCAGAGGAGGAGGAGGAGGAGATGTGACTCAGAGGGGCAGCTGCCAGCCCAGCCCAGCCCAGCCCAGCCCAGCCCAGCCCCACCAGGAGATGCTGCTGCCCAGAGGCCTCGTTCCTGCAGGTCACTCCTGGGACGATGTGCCAAAGGCCCCGCCAGCCCCAAAGCTGAGGACACGGGCAGTGGGCAACGGAGCCCCTCGCAGTGCCAGGACCCTGCTGGAGACCCCCCGGCTGTGCCTTTCCCCAGCGAGTTCCCAAACCTTCCTCCACAAGGAAAGGTGGCACACAGCGGGGACAGGGACGGCTGACACATGGCACTGTGTCCCTGAGCCCACTGCTGCCCGTCCCCAGGCCAGGATCTGTCCTTGGCCGAGGGCACAGGGCAGGGGAAAGCCGGGATCACCCCGGCCGCTGGGATCCCCCACACAGCCTGTGCCTCTTATCGGCCCCTTCTGCACCCCAAGGGGACAATGGGGGCTCTATCTGTGAGAGCAGGCGGGGACTGGGGCGCAGGGACATGAGGGAGGCGAGTGACACCCCGGTGGGGACACCGATAGCACAGGCGGGCACGAACCCACCCAAAAACCCCGAGAGGACTCACAGTGCCCAAAGCACGTCGCCACGAGGGGCCTTGGCTGTTTGGAAACCCCTCACCCCTCTGGACCCCCCCAGGCTGCCCAAACTGCCACGTGATGGGGGCCCAGGGCTCGAGGCACCACGGATGTCTGTTTGTCACTCGCTGGACGGTGGCACTGGGGGTGACAAGGTCAGGGTAAAGTCCACGGTGCCCATCGCTGTCCCCCCGCCAGCTCCTGCAAACAGCACCAGTGTCACAGCCAGGCCTGGCCTGGGGTTCTGTGTCCCAGGGGCTGAGGGGGGGGGTTTGAAAACGAGAGGCTGGGACAGGTCTCCCGGGAGGAGAAGCTCTGGAGCGTGGCAGGGGAGGGACAGGCATGTCTGGACTCTGCCCCCAACCTCTGCACTGCACCTTTGCAGCTGGTCCATGGAGCAGGGCTGGATGCAGCCACCCTGCACTGGGAGCAGCCCCCTCCCTGCCTCAGTTTCCCCACAGCAGGACAAGGCTGGAGCGAGGAGCTGGCTGTCAGGAAGGGGAATTAATGGAATTAACTCATGTGGGTCACACACGGCTGACGAAGCACGGGGCGGGGGAGGGCATGCACTGGGCTGGTGGCCTGTGCCATCCCCAATGCCACAGCTGCACCCATAACACCCTTCCCAGGGCTCTCCTCAGGCCTGGGGCCATCACTGGGCACCAGGCAGCAAACTGCACGGAGTCTGCTCCAAAGGGTCCTGCTGGCAGGATCCCGACCCCACCACACACCCAGCCATGGGAACAGGAGGGCGATGCCAGTGATGCTGGGACCCCGGCGTGGTGCCAACCCTGGGCTGGTGCTCTGTCCCTTGCTGTGCTCCCACGCTGTCCCAAAGGGCTGTGTGGAGGAAGGGCTGCAGATCCAGCCACTGGGAAGCGTCCAAGGGCAGGTGGAAGCGAGGCTCCTGCATCAAGAAACCTGTGGAGACGGGATGAGGGGAAGAGGGAGACAGGGACCCTCTTCCAGGTGCTGGTGACTCATCTCTCTGCTCCTGTGCCTCAGTTTCCCCTCTGCTTAACGCTGCCCCTCTCAGGGAGAGGTTTCCACTGGAGGTGGGGGCTGAGCTGCTGGTGTTGGGAAACCATCCCCAGGGAATGGGACGGGGGAATAACCCCCCTCCTTGCAGTGCCACCGGCTCCCCCCCTCCATTTCTTCCCCGGCCCTATCTCTCTGCCCCAGCCACACCTGGTTGGAAACAAATATCCCAGCCAACGCCACGCGTGGCCGGGTAACGTTTCATCACAGCACCTGATTAGTCACAGGCAAACCCTGCCTGCTTCACCCGGGCCGATTAGTCACCGCGGGGAGGGCTGTGCACCCCAAACCCCCCGGTTCAACCGGCACCCTCCCCGGGCTCACCGAGGGCTGCCCAGGAGGGGGAAAACCCCTGCCCGCCTGAGCAGCTCCTGCCATGATGGTGGGCAGGGAAACCAGGCCCTGGGAGCAGCGTGGGGTGTGAAACCCGAGCGGCCCCGGGCACATCACAGGCGCTAATTCGGTCGCCGGGAGCTCAGCCCCGACCCAGCGTCACCCCCGGCGGGGGCACCCATCGAAAGGGGCTTTTTGGGAACTGGGGCCAAACCCCGCCGGGATGGGATGGGTGGAGGAGGATGATGAGGCAGCAGATCTGTGCTGGGGGCCGAGGGGAGCATCGATCTCCCGCCGGGGAGAGAAGCAGTGGTGGAAAAGCAGGCGGTGGTGGAAAAGCAGGCGGTGGTGGAAGCAGGCAGTGGTGGAAAAGCAGGCGGCGGTGGAAGCAGGCGCCGGGCTCCCAGGGATCCCTCTGGCTCCTCCTCGCAAAGCCGCTTTCAAATGCGCGTTGGGAGGCCAGTGCCAAATCCGAGCGGCTCCCAACCCCCTCCCGGCCTCCCCGCCAGAACCCGACAAACCAAACAAAAGTTATTCAAACCCGAGAGGGGAAGGAGGAGGGGATGGGGGGGGCGGGGGGGGATCCTCGGCCTTTTAAAGCCCACCGCGCCATTCCTCCCCTTTTCCGCTCAATTTGGGGTTTCCAGGCGGCCCCAGCGCCCTTTGCAGCAAGGCCGGGAGGGGAGGCGAGGCGAGGGGGTGGGGGGGGAAACACTCCAAGGAAATTTTAAACTGCATCATCAACCGCTTAAAAATAAACCAGCGCCGCGTTGTGTAGCCAGAGCTCCCCACGGCCCCCGGCCGAGGACTCAGCCCCCCGATGGCTCCGGGCGAGTGCGGCCGAGGGGCTTCATTTCATCCCGGGGGGGGTGTGCTGGGCTCATGGCACTGACACCCTCCCCCATCCCCACGAGAGGCTCAGGGACCCCCACATCGGTACAGCGCCCATGGCCGTGGCTCCATGGGAGCCGGGGGGACAGCGGTGGGGACAGCGGTGGGGACAGTGGCGGGGACAGTGGTGGGGACAGTGGCGGGGCCGGCACGCGGCGGGGCCGGCACATGGTGGGTCCTCGACGCCCCCACCCCCTTCCCCGTCCTAAGTCCTCAGTAATTATATCGATTTTCCAAAGCCAAACTCCCGCCGAGCGCTGGCACCTTCTCTGGCACCCGTGGCGAGAGGTAAGGCCACGCAAAGCCGGGGACACACGGTCGGGGACCTGCCCGCCAGGCCAGGCCTGGGAGGGGGTGTTCGGCTGAACCCCCCCGCCCCCACCCCCGGTCTGCCCCAAATCAGCGGCGAAGCAGAATGGGAGCGACGTGACCCCTCCCCGGGGTCTCGCAGTGGAGCGGGAAAGGGGTCGTGGTGCGGCCCCCACGTGGAAAAGAGACCTCCCGGTACCGGGGGTCACCCCGAGGGGGGGTCTCCCCCGGCTGGCCCAGCCTCGTGTCCCGGTGCACGATGCGGCCCCGGTCACCGACCGGCCCGGGGGGCCGTCCCCGCTCCCACGCGGTGGCAGAAGCCACGCGGTCCCCACCCGTGACCCCCCCACCCCCCCCGGGAGGGAAATGAATAAACAGCACAAAAGGGGCCCGGGGGAGCCCGGGACGTTGTTTCCAACACATTAAATCCCTCCAAACCCAACGAAATGACCCGAAAGCGCCTCCCCAAAGCCTCAGCACCGAGTAACCCCCGTGCCCGCCGGGCCCGGCCTTACATAAGGTGCCGGTAAAGTTGGATCCCCCGGTGGAAGCGCGGGCTGGGGGAGGTGAAGCCTGACCCCAATGTGGGCACCCCGTCCGCCCCCCGACGCCGTTACAAGGGGGGAGCCTGACCGCGGTGCGCTCCCCCCACGCCGCGGGACACCGCGGCCGCCCGCGTTATGCAACGGGGAGCGCCGTGGGGAGCACCGGGGGGGCTCCGGTGGGTCCCATCTCCCCCCCCTCCCCCTTCCCCGGCTCCTTACCCGGGCAGGCCAGTGCGGGTAACCCTTCATCTTGGCGAAGACCAGGTCCCCGCATTTGTATTCCTTCTGCCGGTTGGACCGGGACATCTTGGCTGGCGGCTCCTCCCGGGACCGGGGGGGGCGGGCGGGCGGGGAGGGGGGGGGGGAGGAGGGGGGTGGGCA
>JAWWLV010000078.1:2593085-2619587 GCA_035041135.1 Platyrinchus mystaceus
CCCTCCCCCCCCCCTGTCCCTGGTCCCTTCCTCCTCCTCCTCCTCCTCCTCCTCCTCCTCCCGGTGGATGCGCTCGGAGGTTCGTGCAGCGCTGCCTTGGGCGCGCAACACCCACCGCCCGCCCACGGGGCCGCGTGTGCGAGGGGCGGGAACGCGGCCCCAAAAAAAACCCCAAAAACCCGAGAGGGGATGGGAATGTCCCCCGAGCGCAGGTGGCACTGGGGGCTGGGGATGCTGCCAGCCCGGGGGTGTCACGAGGAGCAGGGACACGGCCCGGGGTGGCAGCCGGAGGGACGCCCCGGCCGCGGGCTGGCCGTGGAAATGGAGGGATCTGGCGTAAAATCGGTGTAAAGCCGTGCGAAATCGATGGGAAACAGTGCAAACTTAACGTGAAACACTGCAAAATCAATGGAAAACAGTGCAAAATCAATGGGAAACAGTGCAAACTTAACGTGAAACAACGCAAATCAGTGGGAAACAGTGCAACAGTGGTATAAACCCGTACAAAAACTGGTGTAAACCCGTACAAAAACTGGTGTAAACCCATGCAAAATCTATGGGAAACTGGTGTAAACAGTGCAAAACTGGTGTAAACTCGTGCAAAATCTATGTAAAACATTGCAAAATTGGTGTAAATCTGGCATAAGCCAGTGCTAAACTGGTGTAAACCCGTGCAGAATCAATGGGAAACAGTGCAACAGTGGTATAAACCCCTACAAAAACTGGTGTAAACCCGTGCAAGATCTATGTAAAATTGGTGTAAACAGTGCAAAACTGGTGTAAACTCTTGCAAAATCTATGGTAAACAGTGCAAAATTGGTGTAAAACTGGCATAAACCAGTGCTATACTGGTGTAAACCCGTGCAAAATCAATGGGAAACAGTGCAACAGTGGTATAAACCCCTACAAAAACTGGTGTAAACCCGTGCGAAGTCTATGTAAAACTGGTGTAAACAGTGCAAAACTGGTGTAAACTCGTGCAAAATCTATGGTTAACAGTGCAAAATTGGTGTAAATCTGGCATAAACCAGTGCTATACTGGTGTAAACCCGTGCAAAATCAATGGGAAACAGTGCAACAGTGGTATAAACCCGTACAAAAACTGGTGTAAACCCGTGCAAGATCTATGTAAAACTGGTGTAAACAGTGCAAAACTGGTGTAAACTCATGCAAAATCTATGTAAAATAGTTCAAAATTGGTGTAAATCTGGCATAAACCAGTGCTAAACTGGTGTAAACCCGTGCAAAATCAATGGGAAACAGTACAAAATTGGTGTAAACCCGTGCAAAATCAATGGGAAACAGTACAAAATTGGTGTAAACCCGTGCAAAAGCAGTGGGAAACAGTGCAAAATCAACGGGAAACAGTGCAACAGTGGTATAAACCCATACAAAAACTGGTGTAAACCCATGCAAAATCTATGTAAAACAGTGCAAAATAAATGTAAAACTGGTGTAAACAGTGCAAAATTGGTGTAAACCCGTGCAAAATCTATGTAAAATAGTTCAAAATTGGTGTAAATCTGGCACAAACCAGTGCAAAACTGGGGTAAACTCGTGTAAAGTCAATGTAAACCAAAGGAAAATTGGTGTAAACCGTGCAAAATCAGTGGGAAACAGTGCAACAGTGGTATAAACCCATACAAAAACTGGTGTAAACCCATGCAAAATCTATGGGAAACAGTGCAAAATCAATGTAAAACTGGTGTAAACAGTGCAAAATTGGTGTAAACCCGTGCAAAATCTATGTAAAACAGTTCAAAATTGGTGTAAATCCGGTGTAAACCAGTGCAAAATTGGTGTAAGCCCGTGCAAAAGCAATGGGAAACAGTGCAAAAGCAATGGGAATCAGTGCAACAATGGTATAAACCCATACAAAAACTGGTGTAAACCCATGCAAAATATATGTAAAACAGTGCAAAATCAATGTAAAATTGTTGTAAACTCGTGCAAAACCTATGTAAAACAGTGCAAAACTGGTGTAAAACTGGCGTAAACCAGTGCAAAACTGGAGTAAACCCGTGCAAAACTGAGGTAAACCCGTGCAAAATCTATGTAAAACAGTGCAAAATTGGTGTAAATCTGGCGTAAACCAGTGCAAAACTGGTGTAAACTCGTGTAAAGTCAATGTAAAACAATGCAAAATTGGAATAAACCCGTGCAAAAACTGGTGTAAACCTCTGTAAAATCAATGGAAAACAGTTCAAAATTGGTGTAAACTGATGCAAAATCAATGTAAAACAGTTCAAAATTGGTGTAAACCCGTGCAAAGTCAATGGGAAACAGTACAAAATCAATGTAAAACTGGTATAAAACAGTGCAAAACTGGTGTAAACCTGACTAAAATCAAGGTAAAACAGTGCATAATTGGTGTAAACCCATGCAAAAACTGGCGTAAACCCGTGCAAAATCAATGCAAAACACTGCAAAATTGGTATAAACCCGTGCAAAAACTGGTGTAAACCCGTGCTAAATCTATGTAAAACAGTGCATAATTAGTGTAAACGAGTACAAAGCTGATGTAAAATCATATAACAGTGAAAAACTGGTGTAAAACAGTGCGAAACCAGCGTAAAGCAGAGCAAAACTGGTGTAAAACTACTTAAAACAGTGCAAAACTGGTGTCAAATAGTACAAAACTGATGTAAACTCATGTAAAACCAGTGCAAGATTGGTGTGTAATGCTTCAAAACTGGTGAAAAACAGCACAAAAACAGTGGCAAACCATGTAAACCTGCAAGAACGGTGTAAAACTGTGCAAAACCGGTGTAAGATAGTGCAAACTCAGTGTAAAACATCACAAAAATGGTGCAAACCCACGTAAAACAGTGCAAAACTGGCATCAACCATTAGAAAACAGGTGTAAAATCATGTGAAACAGTGAAAAAGTGATGTAAAACTGATGCAAAACGCTGTAAAAGCTGTGTAAGACAGTACAAAACTGGTGTAAACACACATTAAACTGGTGCAAAACTGGTGAAAAGTGGTGCAAAACCGGTGAAAATAGTACAAAAGGGTGAAAAACTGGTGTAAAACACCACAAAACTGGCGTAAGACCATGTAAAACAGTGCAAAACCGGTGTAAACCAGCACAAAAGTGTTGTAAAAACACGTACATTTGTGTAAAACAGTGCAAAACTGGTCTGCACCCATGTATAACAGTGCAAAGCTGGTATAAAACACTGCAAAAACAGTGGCCAACCTTTAGAAAAAATAGAGAAAATCAAGGATTAGGAGCATTTGGTGCCCACCCAGGGCCCCCAAGGGTTTTTTCTCAGAACCCCCCTGTTCTGCAAAGGTGTTGGATTGCTCAGGGCTCATGGAATTAAGTGTGTAGGGAAATCTCGGGGTGTCTGGGCAGGGGCTTGGGGTCCCATCCAGCCTCCGTGTGGGGTTATGGGGTGACAGAGTCATCAGAGGAGTAAATAAATCGTCACCTTGGTCCCAGTTTCAGACCAGCCCCGGGCACTGGTGTCCCTGTCGGGGTGAGGGGCTGCAGGCCAGGCCCCTCCTGCAACCAAACACCTGGGATTAAATGAAACACAAATTAAGCCCTTTCCAAGACCAGAACCTCCACCCTGACCTGGCAGTCGGGGTTCCAGGGCTGGGCTCCTTTCCTTCCATCCCTGCGTGCTTTCCTTGGCTTAATTTCTCCTAACGAGCCGCAAAAGTAACACAAATAAATAATGCTCGGGGTCACAGCTGACAGCAGGATCGTGCTGCCCGGGGGGAGACCAGGCCTGAGGAATCTCCACCTTCAACAGAAAGATGGACAAACGCCGAGGGAAACAAAGATTCCTCCCTCCTTCTGCGCAGCAGGAGCTGGACCTTGTTTAAACTGGGTCCCTCCTCTCCCCAACAGGGTCCTTGCTGATTTTCCTTGGCAGAGGACGAGGGTGGCCTCGCATCGGAGCTCAGGGTGGTGAAACCACTCTGTGCTTCTCGAGGAATTGCCTGTTTCCCTTTCCTAAATCCTAAAAATTTACAGATCTAGGTGCTTAGGAAGGAGTGGGGGAAAAATAAAAACCACTGGGGAGATCCTAACCCATCCCCAGGATGGCAGGAGGGTTGGAAATAGATGGTCTTTAAGGTCACTTCCAGCCCAAACTATGACTCTATATGAGCCCAAGGGATGTTTTGCTGGGGAAGTGACAGCAACGGAGGGCCTGATCCGTAAAAATCCCACAAATATCCCCATCTGTGTCTCAGTTTCCATTGGATTTGGAGAGAGTGTGGGCAAAGCTGTGAAGGGAAAGGGCTTGGACACCTCCATGACACTCTTTGGGGTTCAGACCCCTGTGACGAGGGGTTCACCCTACAAGCGGCCACACACAGGTGTCACAGCCAAGGCAACGTCTCACTGTTTCTGGTGGTCACAGAACCCACATTTCCAGGGAAAAGGATTCCTGAAGTGAGGCTGGTACAGATGGGACCTTCTGTGAGCCAGCCCAGCCCTGCCAGGAACACTCTCCTCCTCTTCCTCCTCAGTGTCCTTGTGCTGGGATCACTTGGCTTTGCCCTCACGGATCTTGGCCGTGAAAAGAGTGGGGGGAAAACGTAACTCCTGTGTCCCAGCTCCCTGCAGCCTCCCATGCCCTCCCTCCGCTCCCCGAGGCCTCCGTGCCTATTTTTAATAGTGTATTTTTAACACTCCTCAGCCCTCCGGAGCAGGGCAGGAGGGGCGGCACAGGGCGCGTTGGCTGAATTTCACACCATTCCAAATGACAGAGGATTCAGGACACGCTCCTCGTTTACCTCCATTTTGCTTTAATTACTTGTGCAGTGCCTCTGCAAATCGCTTCCCTGGGTGTCCGGGACCCATATTCGAGCCCAGCTCGCTGCTTATTAAGGCCAGAACAAGCCAGAAGGAGGTCAAAGGAGTCAAACCGAAAGTCAGCGGGGCGCTGGAGGGATAAACCGGCTGCTCGGGAATCCCGGCCGGGGGCTCCTGCATGCCGCTCCAGCAGCCTCCAGCGGGGCTTTGCAGGCCTGATCCTACGCCGGAATTACCCCGGGATGAAAGGACGGGAGGCAGAAGAGCCTCCCAGCCCCTCGGTCTGCGCGCCGGTGACACCGCACCGGCCGCTGGGGACACACCGGGAGCCGCAGTTTGGCGATGAACTGCGCGGCCTGGCCGGGGCGGGGCGGACCCTCCCGCCTCCCCATCCTCATCCTCGTCCCCGTCCGCATCCCCGTCGCGTCCCGGTCCCCCCCGGGGGGACCCCAGTTCCACATCCCCCTGCTCCGGTGCCGGTCCCGCGCGGGGGGTCCCGCCGCGTGGCACCGCGGACTACATTTCCCGTGGTGCCTCGCGGCGGGGCCGCCCCGGGAGGCGGGCTGGGCGCCGCGCGCGGAGCACGCCGGGAGTTGTAGTCCGGCGGCGGCGCGGCGCGGGGAGCGGGGCGCTGCCGGCAGCCATTACCGGGGAGCGCGGAGCCGCCGCCGCCGCCTCGCCGAGCTCCGCGGCCCGGCCGCCGGCACGGAGAGGGGCCGCCATGGCGGCGTAGCCTCCCCTCAGCCCGCCCCTTCCTCCCCGCCGCGGGCGCTGAAGGCGCGGCGGCGGCGCGGCCTAGCGCGGAGGGGCGGATCCCCGGCCTCGCGTAGCGGCTGTTGCCCGCCGAGGGCCGCCCTCCCCGGGGCCATGTCCCTCGTGGCCTACGCCAGCAGCGAGGAGGACAGCGATGCGGAGGAGCCCGCGGCCGAGGAGGAGGAGGAGGAAGCCCCCGCTTCCCCTCCGGCCGCAGAAGAGCTGCCCCCGGCCCGGGGGGGGCTTTTCGCCGCTCTGCCCCCGCCCAGAGCCCCCGCCGTGCCCCCGCCGTTCCTCATGGGCCCCCCGCCCGCCGTGAGGGGCTTCGGGACTGAGAGCCCCCCCGAGCCGGCCGACAGCGCGGACGGGGCCGAGGAGCCCCCCAGGCCGAGGGGGCTTCTCCTGCCGCCCCCCAGGAACGCGGCGGCCGCCGCCGCCTCCCCCCCGGGCCCGGCCGGCCCGGCCGCCCCCGGCGCGGCTTTGGGCCTCCCCAAGCCAAAGAAGAGGACGGAGCCGGTGCGGATCGCGGCGCCCGAGCTGCACAAGGGAGATGTGAGTATGGAGCAAACATCGCCCCCCGCTCGAGCCCTTCGGGGGTCAGACCTCCCTCCCCCGCCGTCGGGCTCTTTCCCTCGCTCTCTCTCCCACCGTAACACACCGAGCTCTATTGTTGTGGCATCCACGGGGAGGGTTGTCCTGGCTGCCTGCCCTAATCCTAAAGCGCTTTGCAGAATTAAACTGATATAGAAACCTTATTTATAATCATAATGCAGCAAAAACCAGATTATCTTCACCCTTCTTTACTGCTGGAGTTAACGAGTTGATGGTGTGGAGCTGCAGGGCCTCGTAGCCCAAAAAAGTCTCTCTTGCCTGCTGTGCAGTTGATAGGTTTTCCTGTCAATTTATTGCTTATTTATCTAAAGGCTTCAGGCAACTTCTAGACTTTTAGGTGACCATTTCCCTCTCAGCTTGTGCTTTTTTGGTGTTTACAGTTCCCTGTGCCTCACGGGGCTCCTGAATCCAGGCAGTGAGAGCAGGGACAGGCAGATCCCTGCCCGTCTGTTTTTTGACTCCGGGTTCCCATGGATCAGGTTCCGTCCACTTCTCGTTCTCTCTGTGACAGCACTGTCATAGAAGCCTGGAATGGTTTGGGTTGGAAGGGACCTTGAAGTTCATCCAGTTCCACCCTCTGCAGGGACACCTTCTATTAGACCACGCTGCCCAAAGCCTCATCCAACCTGGGAGAACACTTCCAGGGATGGGGCAGCCACAGCTTCTCTGGGCAACCTGTGCCACGGCTTCAGCACCCTGGCAGCCAAAAATTTCTTCCCAATATCCTAATTTAAACCAGCACATGGAATCCCAAAGTGGTTTGGGTTGGAAGTGACCTTAAAGCTCATCCCATCCCACCCCCTGCCACGGGCAGGGCCACCTTTCAGTAGCCTAGGTTGCCCAGAGTCCTGTCCGGCCTCACACAGAGGTGAGAGTGGTGCCATTGGTTCTGGTGTGACAGGAGCACCTGTGGCTGTAGGAAGAGCTGAACTGGAAGCTTGGAGTCATTTCCCTGGGGATAGGTGGCTTGAGGAAGAGGTTTGACTGTGCATTTATAAACAGTGTCCACTAACAGTGGTCTGGAAGAACCTTGGGGGAGACCAGATAAAATCAGCACTGCTGCTTCTCTGGGAGAGTCTGCAGGGTCATGGGAAGAGGGGGGAAAACACGGGCTTCCCAGCCTTCCCTGAACCACACTCTGCTCCCAATAACCATCCCAGTCTGGCAAATTCCAGAGCCAGAGCTCCCTGTGCCGTGGCTGCCAGAGGCACACCGGGCAGTGGAACACAGAGCTCAGCCTTTGGGGCAGAGGGATGAGGGATATACCGGTCCCTCATACCCACTTCTTGCTTCCTCACCTCCTTGCAGCTCTGTGGTGTGATTCCAGGCAGCTGGAATGAACAGGGATTTGTTCTTCCCTTGCTCCATGCTCCAGTGTGTGGGCTCTGACCACAAATCCCACAGGTCATTGATGCTGCGTGAGTGAATGAACATTGAAGGGACAAAAAGTACCTTAAACTGGAACTTGGGATTCCTGGAAGTCCCTGGGCCTGTGACTAACATCCTTGGTTGTTCCCTCTTTCTTCTTAAAATCCCTTCCATCCCTGTAGTTCATCCCATGGAGATGCTCCAGGGCTGCTGCAGTGTCTTCTCTCTCCCAAACCAACACGTGGGTTTATGGTCTCTCCTGATTCCTTTTATTTACACACATTCCTTGTCTTTCCCTGGTTTATGATTTGGGGATAAACTGGCACAAGCCCTCGACTGCTGTCACCTCTTCCAAGTCCCCTGCGAAGCCATAAATATATTGAGGGCCTTTTCTGATGCCAACCAGGCCTTCCACTGAGATTTTAACTGGATATTTAGCAGTTCCAACGTTATTGGGAACGATTCCCCATGTCCCAGCAGTGAATTTTACACCCTTTGTGCGATTTGTGCTTCAGTTACTCCGTTGTTGTCTGTCCCTCTGAAGGAGAGCCCTGACCTGCTGCTGTGCCCCTGGAGTTCTTCCCTTGGGTTTATTTTCCTGGGATTTATTAATAATACTTTTTTAGTTCAGTATCTCAGGTTTTGCTGAGCTCTGGTTTTCTCTCTCAGTCAGATTCAGAGGAAGATGAACCAGCAAAGAAGAAAAATACTGTTCAGGTAAATACCAAGGGCGGTCGATTAAACAAGTGCCACGGGAAAAAGCGTTTGACTGTGACCAGTCTTGGCCTTCCACTCATGTGAATCAGCCCCTCTGATCAGCTCATGGCTTTAGGGATATTCCTGAAATCCTGTGGGCTGTCAAGTTCCCTTTTTTGGGCAATTTAAATCTTGGAGAAAGAGGCATCAGTTTGGGAATTGGACAGATATTTGCCAGTACCACGTTTCCCTTCAAAGTGCCCCTGGCCTTTTGTGCAGTGTGTTCAGGGTGGCCAAGTGTTGGGAAACCCAGGAATGTTGTAAGAACTGGGGGGGGATAATCAGCAGGTAATCAGGACGAGTGAATAGTCTGACTCTTTTCTCTTATTCCTGTGATCCACTTGTCCCGCACGGACCTCCCCAGGGACGCGGCGAGGGCTCCGGCTTGTCCGCTCTGCTCCCTCAGCCCAAAAACCTGCCAGTGAAAGAGACCAACCGGCTGCTCCTGCCCTACGTGTTCTCGAGGAAAGCGGGAGACAACCCCGACTCCAAGCCTGCCAAGGCCCCGACCTCTTCCTCCTCCTCCAAAGCCAAACCCGCGTCCAAGCCGGCCGTGCCCACCACTCCGTCCCCGTCGGCCATCAAAGCCGCGGCCAAGAGCGCGGCGCTGCAGGTAACCAAGCAGATCACGCAGGAGGAGGAGGACAGCGACGAGGAGCTGGAGCCAGAGAACTACTTCTCCTTGTCCGACAGGAGCGAGCCCAGCGCCGCGGGCGCCGAGCCCTACGTGTACCCCGGCCCGGCGGGCGCGGAGGACCCGCCGCCCGGCACAGAGCCCGAGCCCCAGTTCCAGGACGCGGCCGCCAACGCCCCGCTGGAGTTCAAGACGGGCGCGGGCTCGAGCGGGGCTCAGCACAGCTGGGCGCCCAAACCCGGCGAGGACTACGGCAGCCACCCCTACGGCCAGTTCCCCCCCGCCTACGGCGAGCCCGGCGCCTACTACCAGGTGGGTTTGCTGGCTGGAGGTGAAGGGAGAGGATCTGGACAGGTACTTGGGTGAGGGGCTTGAGATAATTACTGGAGCAGCTGCTCCTGGGAATCCAGCCCGTGTGAGGTACATGGGACATGGAGCAGGGAATCCAGCCTCTGACCTGGCCAGTACATGGAGCAGGGAATCCAACCTCTGACCTGGCCAGTACATGTAACAGGGAATCCAGCCTCTGTGACCCTGGACAGTTCATGGAACAGGGAATCCAACCTCTCTGACCTGGCCAGTACATGGAGCAGGGAATCCAACCTCTGTGAGCTGGACAGTTCATGGAACAGGGAATCCAACCTCTGTGACCTGAGTGGGACATGGAGCAGGGAATCCAACCTCTGTGACCCTGGACAGTTCATGGAACAGGGAATCCAACCTCTGTGACCCTGGACAGTTCATGGAGCGAGGAATCCAACCTCTGTGACCTGGGTGGGACATGGAGCAGGGAATCCAACCTCTGTGACCCTGGACAGTTCATGGAGCAGGGAATCCAACCTCTGTGACCCTGGCCAGTACATGGAACAGGGAATCCAACCTCTGTGAGCTGGCCAGTACATGGAACAGAGAAACAAGCCCATGTGGGCTACCTGAGACATGGAACAGGGAATCCAACCTCTGTGAGCTGGCCAGTACATGGAGCAGGGAATCAAGCCCATGTGGGCTACCTGAGACATGGAGCAGGGAATTCAACCTCTGTGACCTGGACGGTACATGGAACAGGGAATCCAACCTCTGTGAGCTGGACAGTACATGGAACAGGGAATCCAACCTCTGTGAGCTGGGTGGGACATAGAGTAGGAATCCAACCCACGTGGATTACCTGGGACACGAAGCAGGGAATCCAGCCTAGCCAGGACATGGAGCAGGGAAACCAACCCATGTGAGTGGCCAGGACACAGAGCAGGGAATCCACCCCATGTGAGCTGGGTGGGACATGGAGTAGGAATCCAACCTTTGTGAACTGCCCAGTACATGGAGCAGGAAATTCCATCCTTTGTGAGCTGGCTGGAACACAGAGCAGGGAGCCACAGCACTGGGCACAAGGGGGGTTCCTGTGGTGCAAGAGCTGCAGATGTTCTTTGCTGGACAGATGTTGGACAGCTGCACTCCTGTGAAAATGTCCCTGGTGTGAGGGTGCAGAGTTGGGGCTCACCAGAGCTGGTGTTTGAGCCCACGTTGGTTCTAGAAATTCATAAAATCACAGACTGGTTTGGGTTCAAAGGGACTTCAAAGCCCATCTTGTTCCACCCCTTACCATGGGTGGAATTCCACTATCCCAGGTTGCTCCAAGCCCTGTCCAACCTGGCCTTGGACACTTCCAGGGATGGGACAGCCACAGCTTCTCTGGGCAACCTGTGCCAGGGCCTCACTGTCCTCACAGGGAACAATTTCTTCCAAATATCTCGTCTGACCCTCTGGCAGTGGGAAGCTGTTCCCGTGTCACGTCACTCCAGGCTGTTGTGAAAAGCCCCTCAAAGCATTTATTGGTTTGTACCTCTGATGAAATCCCTTGGGCAGGATCCCTCCTGCTTTGCTCTCGTGGCCAACTGGCTTCCCTTTTCCTGCCAGGATTACTACAGCAGCGGGTACTACCCGGAGGTGGAACCAGCCCAGGCGCCGCCGCAGGAGACGAGCACCGACTCCTCCTTCATCGACGACGAAGCGGTTGGCACTTTGTCTGTCCTGCTGTGGAATTTGGCTTTGAGCTCCCCCAGAACACAGAGGGCCCATTTGGCAGCCACGGTCCTGCCCCCACAGCACGTCCTGTGCTTCCCCTGGGTTGGGCTGGGTGGTTTTGTTCCGTGGGGTCTCGTGCTGTGGTGTGGACGTGTGAGTCCTTCCCGCAGTCTGCTGAGCTCCTGCTCCAGCCAGGTCTGCAGGCTTGATGAGAATAGAATTAATTGTTGGAGTTGGAAAAGCCCTTCAAGATCATGGAGTCCAGCTGTTCCCTCAGCACTGCCAAGGCCACCAGTAAACCCTGTCCCGATGTGCTGTTGCATCCTCCAGGGATGGTGACTCCACCACCGCCCTGGGCAGCCTGTGCCAGGGCTGGACAACCCTTTGGGTGTAGGAATTTTCCCTATATCAAACCTAAACCTCCCCTGGCACAACTTGAGGGCGTTTCCTCTCATCCTGTCCCTTGTTCCCTGGAAGCACAGCCTGACCCCCATGTGGCTCCACCCTCCTGTCAGGGAGTTGTAGAGAGCGAGAATGTCCCCCCTGAGCTGCTGTTTCTCCAGGCCAAGCCCTCCCAGCTCCCTCAGCTACTCCTCAGAAGTCCCCCAGACCCTTCTTGTGCTCCAGACACTTCCCCACCTCCATTCCCTTCTCTGGATACGTTCCAGGCCTTCAACAACTTTCTTGTCATGAGGGGCCCAAAACTGACCCCAGGACTCAAGGTGGGGCCTCATCAGTGCCCAGCATGGGGACAGTCACCACCTGTGGCCATGTGGCCACACTATGGCTGGTGCAGGCCAGGTGCCTCCCTGGCTCTTAAAACTCAGGGCTCTGGGGGTCTCCTGAGCCAGGCTGGAAGCAGGAATAAATGCCTGCTTTCTGTGTAGGAAAATGAGATTATAACCTTCATGCTCAGCAGCTTTAGATACTCCAATACTGCAGCAAAGCAGAAATCTCCTGAAGATAAAAATGCTGTCTGGAAACCTGTTTGTGGCTGTGCCGTGTCCCTCACTGGGGGGAGCAGGGGCTCAGCCCCTCAGCCTTGTGTTTGGGTGTGATGGGGGTGTAATTCCAGCTGTTCTGTCCTTCCCTCAGTTCAAGCGTCTGCAGGGCAAGCGGAATCGTGGGAGGGAGGAAATCAACTTTGTGGATATCAAAGGTGATGACCAGCTGAGCGGGGCCCAGCAGTGGCTCACCAAGTCCCTGACAGAGGAGAAGACCATGAAGTCCTTCAGCAAGGTGGGGTGGAGGGCAGGGGCTGGCTGGGGTTGGGACCCCTGCTCAGTGCCCAAATCGGCCCCAGCTGGAGCTGTGTTGGGTGCTGGGCAGTCACCAGGGTGGGGACAAGGGACCCTGGTAAATGGTGACATGTGAGAGATCAGGAGAGCTCAGAGCATGGTGTGTGGGTGGTGAGGACCAGCCAGGAACTGCTTCAGACAAAGGAATCTGCCATTTAATAGGGAACAAATGGTGCCTGGGATGGCTGTGGGCAGGCCCTGGCCTTGGTCTGCTGTCCAGCAGTGTCTCTCCAGGCTGAACACTTCACCTCTTTTTGCTTTCCAGAAAAAAGGAGATCAGCCCACGGGACAGCAAAGGAGAAAACACCAGATCACGTATCTGATCCATCAGGTGAGTGGCTTCCCCTGGTGGGGGAGCCAATCCAGGTGGAATTTCAAGGCTTGGCAGCACGAGGCCAGGGTGGTGGAGCTGCTGTTCCAGCAGCTGGAGACCAGGGGATGTCCCTGGGAATACTCTGAGCCCTGGGTGAGACCCACAGTGGGACCAGAGCAGGGGCTGTCTGAGCCCTGGGTGAGATGTGCCGTGGCTCCAGTGGGGCCAGAGCTGTGTCCTGGCCCTGAGGGGGTCCCAGCCCTGAGCTTTCAGCTTTGCTTCCCCCTCCCCACGCGCCTTCCCAGGCTCTGGGATCCCGTCCATGTTCCACCCCGGGGTTGTCGAGCGGCTGCTGAGCCCGTCCCACAAGAGAAGCTGCATTTCAGCATGAATGAAATGCCCCTGCAGCCCAATTAATCCAGGCCTCTGTCAGGACGATTGTGCGAACTCCTGTAACGAGGCTTCTGGCTGAAGGGCTCCGTAATCCGCGTGAGCGGGGCCGGAGGAGGCCGGAATGCTGCTGAGTCACTGAAACCCAGAGCGTAACAGCATCCTCTCTGTGTCTGCAGGCCAAGGAGAGAGAGCTGGAACTGAAAAACACGTGGTCTGAAAACAAGCTCAGCAGACGGCAGACTCAGGCCAAATACGGATTCTAACACATCTGTCCCGATTTCTGGCCGGCGTCCCGCGCGACCTGCGGCGTCCGACGGCTCCCGGGAGACGAGCCGGGCCCTGCATGGGCCGGGGCCACTCGGCCGGAGGGAGGGAGGACGCTGTGTTGCCTTGCCCGGCACGAGGAAGGTTCACTGCAAGCCGGCCCTGATGAAACTCCACCTGTAATCCTTCCCTTCCCTCCTTGTAAACGATAACGTGGAAGGTTCCGACCAAGCGAGGACGGTCCCGAGGTGCCGCAGGGAACGTGCCGGGAGCGAGGCTGGAGCTCCTGTCCCGTGGGAGCAGGGGCTGCTCCTCCCGCTGCCAGACCCTCCGGCAGAGGCTCAATAAACTCCCAATTCCCACTTTTGCTCTCCTGGACTCGCTGTGCGTTGAGGGTGTCGTTTTTCTTTCTGAGAGACGGTGAGTTCCGAGAGCAAGCCTGGCTTTGGATTTTTTATTTTGTCCTTGTCTTTGAGACGTCCTCGTGGCTTCTTCCTCATGTCCGAGCCACTCCAGCTCTCCTCTCCTGCTGATGATTTTGATATCCCGGTTTTTAAGGTGGTGTCCACAGCCTCAGCCACGCTGAGGGGACACCCCAGTGCAGGGCAGAGTCTGTGAGAGGTGTCCATGCGTGCAGGACACACACAGTGGTGAGGCTCTCCTGCCTGGCACACTCAGGGCTTTGGGATACCCTGAGCCACGTGTGTATGTATATTGTCCTTCCTTCTTCCCCCTTCTTTCCTCCTCCCCCTTCAGTGGTGCCCCAGGCTGTTCCCAGACTCATCAAACCGAGTGTCCCAGTGTGCTGCTGGGAGTGAGCTCGGCAGTGTTTCCTCTGGGCACACACAGAGGAGAGCTGCCAACTGTACAGTGGGGGCTTTTTCCAGCTTGTTTGTATCAGTTCTGTTCCAATTAAGTGCTGACTTTACCCTCCTGGCTGGGAAGAGGAGACCATGTCCAGCCCCAACTTCTTAAAATTAAACCTTTTTTTTATTTAAGGAATTCCATCAAGGTGAGGCGACTGCAAATCCTGTGCAGCCCTGCTGGCCTAAGCCCCGGATCCAGATCTCTGTGGCATCACTTTGTTCACCAAACCATGTGATGCTGAGGGGAGCAGAGAGCTGGTCTGGTTATTTGACTTACATTCCCACCACTCTGGGTTATACTTCTTGTAACCACAGCTAAAACGGCCAATATTTGTTATTCCAGGAAGAAAAACTCCCAAGAGGGGTTTTTTCTCCCATGTTGCCTGTTAAAAACAAGCAAACCCCCCATGACTGAAGTCTTTTCTTAGAACACTTTAAACTAATCTCATTTCTAGTTTAGTTCCCTGGATGTTTAGTACTTTGCAGAGCCCGTTTTGAGTATTTGAATGATCAGAATAAAGTTACTGTTGAGTAATTTATTCATATCTTGTATGTACAGCGAAATCCTCCCAGAAGAGGTTTGATAAAGGAATAAACTTTTGAATGAAGCCATCCAGCCCCGTTTCCATGGTGAGGGGCTCAGCCCCTCCCCCAGGGTGTTTGCTGCATGGGGCACAGCCTGTGTGTGCCCAGACTGCCCTTTATCAGGGATTGTGGGGTGCTGGAGGGGGCTGGGGGAGGCTGGAACTCCCCTTTCCACTTCCCGTTGTGGTAACAGCTCAGGTTTAGCACTAAGGGGAGTTCCGAGGGCTCATGCTCTGCTTTCAGCCTTTTAAGAGCAACAAAATTCAGGTTTGTGAGCAGTGAAAGTGGGTTTTTTCCCAGAGATAAAACAGCTACAGCTGCCCCAGTCCTCCTTTTCCCTCTGGAAAGGAGCTTTGGCTGTCCTGGCTCTCTGCTGCCGTCGAGCTGGGCACACCAGGGCTGCCGATGGCACTGATGTGGCTTGGTGTCATTCCAGCTGGGATTTGTGCTCTACCAGGTATCCCACAGGGCAGTCCTGGCTCTGTAGCATCCCACCAGCCAGGGTTGGTCCTCAGGTTTGGTGCTATCCCAAGTTTTGTGGCTGAGGAAGCAGGCAGGACTTGGAGTGTGAACTCCAGGCTGGGGAGGTTCGGTGTCGCTCTGGCTTCCCAACCATGCCAAACATGGCCCTGTTTTTCCTATAATAGCCTTTTCCACCCTCATTTAATGAACAGAAGTCTCTTGGAATGTGTTCACACGTGAGTTAACTCCAATCCCCTGTGTGCTGTCCCTCAGGGCTTGGGAAGAGTGTGGGGCTCCCCACGGAGCAGATCAGCATCATGGGGCTGCTGGGGCCAACAGCAGCCTTGGATGTCTCCTCCCAGGGCCAAGGGCTTCCTCCAGTGGGATGGAGGCTGAGGTTCCTTCTGCCTGGGAGCCAGGCCTTGTCCTTGGCCCCCGTGTGCCGGTGGCTCAGGGCTGGTCCCCAGGCAGCTGCTCGTACACGTTCTCGTCGGTGGCTGCGCCTCGCTGGGCCCTGCGTGTGCTCCGGCTGTACACGGGGTCATCCAGCTCCAGCACAGGGCTCAGCACACCCTGGGGAATCCACAGGGAGAAGAGGTTGGATTGGAGAGCCAGGAGATGGCTCAAAGTAGGTCCTTCACCCTCCCAGCCCTCGGCTTTGCTCGAGTTACAAGGGCCTGGAGTGCCAGGACAAGGGGGAATGGCTTCCCAGTGCCAGAGGGCAGGAGTAGATGGGATATTGGGAAGGAGTTCTTCCCTGTGATGGTGGTGAGGCCCTGGCACAGGTTGCCCAGAGAAGCTGTGGCTGCTTCCTGGGAGTATCCAAGGCCAGGCTGGACAGGGCTGGAGCAACCTGGGCTAGTGGAAGGTGTCCCTACCCATGGCAGGGAGGTGGAGCAAGATGAGCTTTCAGGTCCTTACCAACCCAAACCATTCCCAGGTTTCTTTGCTTCTCCCTGGGCTCCTGGTGTGGAGCAAACCCTGACTCCCCCAGACTCCAGGAGGCCTGGAGACTCCTCAGTCCCAACGTGACTCTGATGTCCTGTTGGGATTGAGCTCTAGAGCAGCGACCTGCCCTGGGGACCCACCTCCGTGCCCGGGCTGGACGCTCCTCTCTCCTCCCCGTCTGCAGTGGGAGCCGCCGGGAGCTGCCGCCTCTTGTAATCCTGGCTGGACAAGCTGCGGAAGAGCCGGCGGTGGGGCCGGGATTTGGGGGGCAGCGTGGAGAAGGCGCCTTTGGGCTCCCTGGGGTGCGGAGCGGGCGGGTCCTGCCGGGCCAGAGCCACCTCGGAGTAGATGTTCTCGTCGGGGGCCGCGCGGGGGCTGCAGCTCCGGGCCATGGCGTAGAAGGGGATGGGCTCCTCCGGCTCGCAGTGGGTGGGGGGGCTGGGGGCGCTGCCCTCGCGGGGCTCGGCGTAGATGTGGAAGCACATGAGCTGCTGGTACTTGGCCTCGGCGGACGCGGCGGGAGCTGCTTCCTTGTGCACCTGAGCGTAGGCACCTTCGGGAGCTGCGGCGCTGCCGGCGGGGCTGTGCGGCCCCTGAGCCGCGGCCCGGGAGCTGCTCTTGGCCGGGAGCGATGGAGGGGCACTGCGAGCCTGGGCGAGAGGTGGGACAGGTTGGAGGTGAGGGCCTGTGGTAGCTGTGGCCGCGTCCCCCGTCCTGGCTGCAGCCCTCCACCTGGTGAGAGCTGTGGCCAGGCTGTGCCCTCTGTCCTTCGGAAAAATGCCTCCACCCGCCCTGCTCTGCGCTGTTACCTCCCTGGGGGAGCCCCCATCGGCGCTGGGGTCCGCAGGCTGGGCGGGGACCGGGGCTGCTGGCCTGGCTCCCGGGGGCTCCAGGGACACAGGGCTGTACTCCGGGAGCTTTGCGGGTGGTTCGCTCGGCGGGGAACGCGCGGCGCTGCTGCCAGCCGGGCTCTGCGTCCCTCCTCGGGGCTCTTCCTGCAGGGAGAGCAGAGAGATGCCGGCTGGTCTGGTGTGCTGCCCGTGGGCTGGCTTCTTGCTCCCCATGGCCAGGGTGGCTCCAGTCCCAACCGTGACTTTCACGATGCTTGGGCTTCCCTTGGCTTCTCTCGCCAGCTTGGGAAAATCACCCCATCCGCGGCAGCCGGAATGACTCCAGGGCTGCAGGGGCTCACGAGGGGTTGGGGTCTCACCCGTGTGCAGGGCACGGGCGCGGTGAGGAACTCGTGGTACGGCACGATGGGGGCCGTGGTGTGGTGCCGCAGCAGCTCGGCCAGCTCGGCGTGTGCGCTCTGCTCGCCCAGGATCACGTACCGCCCGTCCGGCAGCTGGTCCAGGACGAAGTGCCGGCAGCGATCCCTGCCCCTGGAGGGAGAGGGGACGGGATTGGCACAAGGTGAGGGAGGGAGGGAGGGGACCCAGAGCGTCGGCCCCTCGGACGGGGGCGGGATCCCCCACCTGTAGGAGAGCACGAAGCCGACGGTGCTCTCGCTGAAGCGGACCAGGAAGCAGCCCAGGGGCTGATCCTGCAGCAGCTGCTCTGCCTCGCTGTGGAAAGGAACCGGGAGCCACTCACCCTCAACCCCTCCATGGGATCCAGGGATCCAGCTCCCTGTTTTGGAGCCCAGGGATGAGGATGTTGAAGGGGTGAAGGGGCCACCCTGTTCCCTGCCTCGGCCTGCCCCCTCTTGCCTCCGACTGATGAAGCCATGGAACCAAACTGGGAGCTTCCCCTCGGGCCTCAACCTGCAGGCTTGTGTCTGCTCGAACCACAGCCTCGTCCGGGCACGCAGGGCCACCAGCTCTGGTGGGGACCAGCCTGGTGGGGGTGGCCAGAAGGAACCTGGTGGGACCTGGAGGGAAGGGGACAGCAGCCAGGGCTCGGGTGAGGACGTGCCCCAAGGTTGTTCTGCTCTGGGCAGGGGGCTGCAAGTGCAGCCCAGAATGACACAGCCCCTACAGGTGTGTGAGCAGTGGTGGGACGGCCCAGGGGGGCAGGACCCCTCGTGTCCCCCCCCATGTCCTACCCTGCCATGAGTGTTGTGGTGTCCTGGGGACTGCTCTGCTCCCTGGGGCTGGATGGGGGTTGTGTTGCCTCCTGGCTTGGCTGTGTTGTCCTCACTGATGGGTTTGAAGGTGATGAAGAGGGGACGGTCGTCATCCATGGAGTCCCCTGTCCCAGGGAACAGGGAGAAAGGTTCAGGGCAGTGAAGTCTCCCCCAGCGTCCTGAGCTGCCCTGTGCCCCCTCACTACCTGTAGGGCACTGGGGGGTGTGGGGGCTCCATGACCCCCCCCACAGGTGCTGCTCTCACCAACAACCTGGGTAAGCATCACCTTCACCTTGAACCCCTCAACCTCGGGCTCATCACCCTCCTCCTCCTCCCCAGGGACACCACCCTGGGCCCACCCCCAGTGTGGATCCACGTGGCAGGAAGGGACAATGACCCCAGCACCCCAGAGGAGAAAAGCCCTGGGGGTGGGTGAGCTGGGTGGGAGGAGGTGAGGACAAAGTGTGTGAATCCTCCAGTCCCCACAAAGTCCCCAAAGGTTCCAGGTCAGTGCCAGGAAGGGGAGAGAGAGGACGAGCAGCTCCCAAGGGACCCTGAGCTCCACCCCAAGCCACCACCACCTGGCAAAGACACGTGAATCCCCAGCAGACGCTTGAGGGAGTGGAAGATGCTGGGGCTGGTTGGATCTGGGAGGCAAAACTGAGTCAGAGGAGCTGGTAGAGGCTTGTCTGAGAGCAGGGGGACCCAGCCGGGGGAAAGGCACCCCGGCCCCACCTTTAACCCGCGGCAGCACCGAGCCCTGCCCTGCACCCCCGCGGGCAGGGGGAAGTGGAGAAAGTGCTGACAAAGTGAAACAAAACAACCCAAACTGCAGCAACTCAACTCGAGGAGCACTGAGGAGGCGAATTCGAGGCAGGTTCTGCCTGGGCATGGCGGGGCAGCTGGGGACAACGCCACTGTCCCCGGCTCGCTGTGCGTCCCCCGGTCGGGGGAGGGGCCTGCGCGGAGGAGGGGGCTCATCCTTCCTCCCCCACCCCCAGCACCTTTGCCTCGATGGGGCAACTCGCGGGGCTCTGCAACTCGGGGCAGGATGTGCCTTCGAAACTCTGCGCTCCTGAGGTGGGAACGGCTCAGATCAGACTTGAAACGGGCTGGAGGCTTTGCCCTGAGAGACCTTCCTGGGCTGGACTTCCCCCTTTAGAAAGGGGAAGATCTGGCTGGTTGGGCTGGGACGGGCAGGGGGCACCACTCCCTCTCTTTGCACCCCTTTGTCGCGCCCACCCTCCGTCGTGCCTTGGGGTGAGGGGTGTCCCTGCACCGCCTGGCGCCGGCCCGGCCCGTGTCCGTCCCCCTGCTCAGGGTTCCCTGCTCGGCCTCGGCACAAATCCAACCCCGGCCCCGACCCCCAGCCCACGCTCCTACCTCTGTCCGACCACGGAGGGCCCGGGTATCCGTGGCTGGAGGCGATGGGATGGGCAGGGGACCAGACAGGGGACCGGGCAGGGGGTCGGGCAGGGTGGGCAGAGCCCCTGCTTTGCCTGTGCTCGCGCCTTCACTGCCTGCGACGGGCAGGAAGCGGCAACCGAAGCTGCAAAGAGCCTTCGCGTGGTGGGGACACGTCACGGGAAGGTGGCAGGGTGGCACTGGGGTGACATCCAGCTGACACCGGCACCCATGGGACAGGCCGGGCTGCGGCGAGGAGGGGGGTCCGGCCTCCCTCTCACCGGCACATCCACACCTACAAAGGGCTCCCGTTCCTCCCATCCGCATCCTGGGACCTCGCCGGCTGCGCGGGCGGCGGGGCTCGGAGTGCCCAGTGTCGTGCCATGAGCCAAGGTTCCGTCCTGGCATGGTGGAATCCAGCACCATCCCCCTTCCTCCAGCTCCAGGCGCATTCCTGGGACGCGCCGGGGGCATCGGCACAGCGAACAATGGCCGAGCTGCCAGCGCTGCTGCTCTGCCCCGTACCAGCTGCCACCCTCGCTCCGGGTGGTGCCAGGCTCCAGCCGGCCCACGGCGACAGCGGTGCCAACCCGGCCGCGTCCCAAGGGGTTGCAGGGATTTAGGGATTAGGAAAGGGGATTAGGGCTGGGGCCAACGCATCCGTGCACCGGGACAGGTTGGGTGGCTCTGCAAGCCCCGCGGTGGGGATGGTGCCCAGTGCCCCGGGCAGCCCCCGGCACGCAGAGCCGGCTCTCTCCACCTTAAGAAACCTGTCCCTCCCCACAGCCTTCACGCCCTCCACTCACTTCCCCTCCACAGGGTTGGTGTCTTGTCAGCCAGGTTTCCTGTTTGCAACGCTCACCGGCACATCGGTGAGGGGACATCGGTGAGGGGACATCGGTGAGGGGGTCATCACTGAGGGGACATCATCTTCCAGCACCTTGTCCCACCTAGTCCCGGCCAATCCTCAAGGAGCTGAGGTGCTGGAACTGCCAGGACTTGTCCCTAAAAGGCGTTTTTTGGCTCCTCTCGGCAGCTGGGGGGGCTCCTCCAGAGCGCTCAGGAGGAACGCAGAGAGCTTTTCTCACCCCGAGCCATCGTGCTCCAGCACCCCGGGAACGCCAGAACTGCGAGGCAGAGCCTGGAGCTGCCGGGGGCTGCTGGAGGAAGGTCAGAGCTGGAGGTGAGGGGTCCCAGCACCCCGTGACTTGCCAGACTTGGGGGCTGTCCCGGTCAGCTGGGGGGGTTTGGGGGTCCTGTGCGGCTTTTTGGTAGTTGGATGCTGACCTGGGAGCACATTTTCCAGCAGCCAGGCTGATTTTCCTGGTGGACAGCAACAGGACGTGGTGGGACAGGACAGCCCCTGCAGGTCCAGCTCTGCAACCCAGAGCTCAGCAGTGGCCACTGAGCCTGGGGCCATCTGTGCCTCAGTTTCCCTCCCTGCAGAAGCAACTCTGGGCTCTCCAGCGAGGGATGGGGGGATTGGCTGCTTGTGTCCATCCCAGGGGACAAACAGACACACTGTCACCCCACGGACACATCACGTGCCGGGGATGTTGGCCCGGCTTCAGCTGCAGCCGCCCCCGTGCACGTCCCAGCCCTGGGACCAGCCGGCTCCGTGCGGTGCCAGGGCCGGGCAGTGCCTGGCCCGGTGCCCTCACCAACCCCAGGGGTCCCCCCCAGCCCGGGGGGGCCACAGGACGGTGCCCGTGAGCAGTGGCTGTGCCCTGTCCTGGCCCGAGTGAGGGAGAGGCGCCGCTGGGTGCGGAGGAAGGCTCGGGGAGGGTAAGGGGGCACAGCCGGGGTGGGAGCGGGAGACAGCGAGGGGGGACCGGGCTTGGGGACCACTCACTGTCCCTTGGGGCCACTGTGGGGGGACAGGAAGGGTCCCAGCCCCTGTTTGGTGCAAGCAGAGCCCTGTGGGGCTGGGGATGTGCTGCCAGGCTGCATCCAACCAGTCCCCCCAGGGTCTCAAATCCATCCGGGATCCCCTCTGTTTTTCCTGGGAAAGGACCCCACCTCAGGTCGGTATTGCTGTCCTCATCCCTTTCCTGGTGGCCTTGGACACCCTTGGCCCAGGAAACCTCCTGCTCTTGGGGACACAGCTCTGGGGACATCGGGGTGGCCCCAAGGCCAGGGCTGAGAGCCCCACTCACTGTTCTCTGCATCCCTGCTGGTCGCCACTGCTGGAGCATCACCCACCCCATCCTGCAGCAGGGGAAACTGAGGCACGGGAGGGTTGGGTCCTGGTGTTGGCCTGCTCTGTGTGAGCCCAGAGAGGGTGGTTTGTGGCTTGGAGCTGCTGGGGATGAGAGATGTCCCCCTCCCCGCCTCAGAGGGGGACAGTGCCAGGTTCAGGCAGGTGTCTGTCCCTCCCCAAAACCCCTCTCCCCACTGTGGTGGGCTGACCCTGCCTGCATTCCAGGTGCCTCCAAAGCTGCTCCATCACTGCCCTCCTCACCTGGACAGGGCAGGGGGAACGTAACCAAAGGCTTCTGAGCTGAGCTAAGGGCAGGGAGGGGTCACTGTCCCCTTAATGTCACAGGCAAAACTGACCTGACTTGGGGAAATTAATTGAATTTATTATCAACCAAATAAGAGCAGGATGATGAGAAGTAAAACAAAGCTTCAAAACACCTTCTCCCACCCCTCCCTGCTTCCTGGGCTCTACCTCCTCCTTCCAGAGGTGCAGGGAGATGGGAATGGGGATCCCAGTCAGTTCAGCACAGGTTGTTTCTGCTGCTGCTCAGGGAGAAGAGTCAGTCAGTCCTTCCCCTGCTCCAGTGTGAGTCCTTCCCACGGGCTGCAGCTCCTCAGGAACTGCTCCGGTGTGGATCCCTTTTCACGGGTTGCAGTTCCTTAGGAATTGCTCCAGCCTGGGTCCCTTTTCATGGGTTGCAGTTTCTTAGGAACTGCTCCAGCCTGGGTCCCTTTTCATGGGTTGCAGTTCCTTAGGAACTGCTCCAGCCTGGGTCCCTCTCCACGGTGTCGCAGGTCCTGCCAGGACTCTGCTCCAGCTCAGCTTCCCACAGGGTCACAGTCCCCTTCGGGCATCCCCCGCTCCAGCGTGGGCTCCTCCAGGGCTGCAGGTGGTCTCTGCTCCCCCAGGGACCCCCAGGGACTGCCAGGGAATCTCCTCTCCTGCACTGGAGCAGCTCCTGCCCCTCCTTCCTCGCCGACCTTGGTCTCTGCAGGGCTGTTTCTCTCACACAATCACTTTTTGCCCTCCCGTAACTCTTTTATCCCGAGGTGCTGCCGCCGTCACCGCCGGGCTCGGCCTTGGCCAGTCCCGGTCTGTCCCGACTCTCTCAGACACGGGGGAGGCTTCTGGCAGCTTCTGACCCCTGCAGCCCCCCTGCCCAGGACCTGCTGCTCAGACCCGATGCATCCCCCTCACCCTCTGCTTTCTTGTCTTGGCAGCGATGGCCGAGGGTGGCCGGGACGGGGTCCCGCCTGGGAGGGGGCCAGGGGATGCCCCTGACAGCACCCAGGTGAGCCACGGCCATGGGTACGTGTGGGGGGCCCTGCCCGGGGCCCGGGGGGGTGACTGGGTGGGACTGCCATGGCTGAGCTCACGGTGGTGGCTTCATCTGCTGTTAATCCCCCTTTTTTTTTAAGAAACCAAACCGCAGTGTTGGTTTTTAATCTGCATTTTGCACTCCCAGCACAGAGGGGGCAAAGGGGCTGCTGTGAACCCCCCTCCCTTCCCACCACTGCCCCATATCCAACCCTGCAGCTCCTGCAGGGCCCTGATCAAGGGGTGAGAGTGTCCAAGTTTCCCCATGCTGGCGAGTTTTGTGGGAACTGCAGGAACTGGGAGAACTGGGCAGGGCTCAGCTGGGCACTGGAGAGTCCCCCAGTGTGTGCAGGGGGGGGTGGGGTGCTCTGTGGGATGGGGGTCCCTGCACCCCCAGGTCTGGCACGTCACCACACCCTGGGCAGGCGGCTGAGCCGGGTCCTGGTGCCACCCCACAGGATGAGGCCGAGCCCAGGGGGGCTGCAGAGAGTGAGGGGCTGGAGGCTGCCCCGAGCCCCAATGTGGAGGACCTGTATGAGCTGCTGGAGAAGCTGGGCAGGTGAGTGGGGTCCAGGCAGGTGAGGAGGAATCCAGGCAGGTGAGTTCAGTGCAGGCAGGGGAGTGGGATGCAGGCAGGTGAGCAGGGGATCCAGGCAGGGATCCAGGCAGGTGAGTGCAGTGCAGGCAGGTGAGTGGGGCACAGGCAGGTGACATCCATCCAGACAGGCAAGCACAGTGCAGGCAGGTGAGAAGGATGCAGGCAAGGATCCAGGCAGGTGAGAAGGTCCAGGCAGGGATACAGGCAGGTGAGCAGGTCCAGGCATGTGACTGCAGTGCAGGAGGGTGGAAAGGATACAATAAGGGATCCAGACAGGTGAGCGTGGTGCAGGCAGATGAGTGGGGTGCAGGCAGGGATGCAGGCAGATGAGCATGGTTCTGGCAGGTGAGCACAGTGCAGGCAGCTGGGCACAGTGCAGACAAGAATGCAGACAGGTGAGCAGAATGCAGGCAGGGATGCAGACAGGTTAGTGCAGTGCAGGCAGGTGAGTGGGGTCCAGGCAGGTGAGAAGCAACACAGGCAAGTGAGCAGTGTGCAGGCAGGTGAGCAGGTCGAGGCAGGTAAGCAGGTTGCAAGCAGGTAAGAGGGGTGCAGGCAGGGATCCAGACAGGTGAGAGTGGTGCAGACAGACGAGTGGGGTGCAGCAGGTGACTGCAGTGCAGGCAGGTGAGCAGGTCCAGGCAAGTGAGCAGGGTGCAGGCAGGGATACTGGCAGGTGAGTGTGGTTAAGACAGATGAGCAGGTCCAGGCAGGTGAGCAGGGTGCAAGAAGGGATCCAGGCAGGTGAGCAGGGTGCAAGAAGGAATCCAGGCAGGTGAGCAGGGTACAGACAGGTAAGCACAGTGCAGGCAGGTGAGCAGGGTGCAGACAAGGAACCAGGCAGGTGAACATGGTGCAGACAGGTAAGTGGGGTACAGCAGGTGAGCGCAGTGCAGGCAGGTGAGCACAGTGCAGGCAGGTGAGCACAGTGCAGGCAGGGATCTAGACAGGTGAGCAGGATGCAGGCAGGTGAGAAGGTCCAGGCAGGTGAGTGGGACACAGGCAGGGATCCAGACAGGTGAGTGAGACACAGGCAGGGGTCCAGGCAGGTGAGAGGGGCACAGGCAGGGGCACAGGCAGGTGAGCGGGGCACAGGCAGGTGAGCGGGGCACAGGCAGGTGAGAGGGGCACAGGCAGGTGAGAGGGGCACAGGCAGGGGCACAGGCAGGTGAGAGGGGCACAGGCAGGGGTCGCAGCTGCCCCGTGGCCCCAGAGGTGTGCGGCCCCCTGGCTCCTCCCCCGCTTTGGGGTCAGCCCGGCCGTGCCCAAGCCCGGCCTCTCCCCACAGCGGACACTTCGGCGTGGTGAGGCGCTGCCGCCAGCGCGGCACCGGCACCTTCTACGCGGCCAAATTTGTGAAGACGCGGCGCTGCTGGGGCAGCCGCCTGGGGCTGGAGCGGGCCCAGGTGGAGCGGGAAGTCGCCATCCTCCGCCAGCTCAACCATCCCAACATCATGCGGCTCCACGACCTCTTCGCCAGCAGAGCCGAGGTGGTGCTCGTCCTGGAGCTGTGAGTGGGCTCCTGGGGCAGGGGGGACTCCCTTTCTGTGCCCTGTGTCGCAGGCGGCCGAGCTCCCCCGCCCCGCCGTGCGCAGGATCGGCGGGGGGGAGCTCTTCGACTTCATCGCGGAGAAGGAGATGCTGTCGGAGGAGGAGGCCATCGAGTTCCTGGGGCAGATCCTGCGCGGGGTGGAGTACCTGCACGCCCGCCTCATCGCCCACCTCGACCTCAAGGTGCCCACAGAGACGCGCTGTCCTTGCTCCCTGAGGATCCAGGGGCTGCATCTGCCCTGCCAGGCACCTCTGGAGCCTTGGCCACACCCTGCCCAGCCTTCCGGGGTGCTGTTGCACCCCCTGCCACCCCCCCCTCCCTCCACCGTGTCCCCACAGCCCGAGAACATCATGCTGCAGGAGAGGGACGTCCCCAAGCCCCGGATCAAGATTATCGACTTCGGGCTGGCCCAGCAGCTGGAGGATGGTGTCACCTTCAAAAGCCTCTGCGGGACCCCCCAGTACATCGGTAGGGGGCTGGCACGTCCCCGGGGGTGCAGGGAGGGAGGTGGCAGCTGGTGCTGTCCCCTCTAATGTCCTGCCCGGGCTCTGTGTTCGCCCCCAGCTCCTGAAGTGATCAATTATGAGCCGCTGAGCTCCGCGACTGACATGTGGTGAGGAGCCGGGACCTGGGGGCACCGGGCTGAGCTGGTGGGTGGGGAGGGACCCCCCCCGGGTGCCACGGGCATGGGGGGACCCCGGGGAGGGCAACACCTGACGCCCACCTCTGCCTTTCAGGAGCATCGGGGTCATCACGTACATCCTGTGAGTGTGGGGCGGTGCTCCCTGTGCCTGGGGGACACTGCGGGTGCTGGGCTGGCCAAGCCAGTGATGTCCTGGCATTCAGTGGCTCTGTCGTGTCCCCACAGGCTCAGCGGATTGTCCCCCTTCCAGGGTGAGACGGATGCTGAGACCCTCTCCAACGTCGTGGCCGGTGCCTACGAGTTCGAGGAGCGCTGCTTCAGCCAGACCTCCGACATGGCCAAGGACTTCATCCAGCAGCTGCTGGTGAAGGAGCCAGGGTAAGGCCCCAGCCCAGCCCACCAGGTCTATATCCATCTCCTTCCCATGCTCATCTTCTTCATCATCATCATCATCCCCATCCCCATTCCTTCTCCATCACCACCTCCATCCCATCATCTCTGTCTTCACTTCCTTCTCATTTCCATCCTCACCTCCATAATTACTACCCTCAGTTCCATCCCCATCCCCACCTCCATCCCATCCCATCCCATCCCATCCCATCCCGTCCCGTCCCGTCCCGTCCCATCCCATCAACCCCATCTCCATCCCATCCCCATCCCCATTTTCTTCCAAT
>JAWWLV010000078.1:2619906-2642539 GCA_035041135.1 Platyrinchus mystaceus
CTGGCCCGCGGGCCGTAGTTTGACGATCCCTGTCTTAGATGGATGGCCTTAGGGGCTGACGAGCTCCATCTACCCGGGGGACCCTGAAGCAGGACCGGTGCTGGAACTGCCAGGACTTGTCCCTAAAAGGCATTTTTTGGCTCCTCTCCACAGCTGGGGGGGCTCCTCCAGAGCCCTAAGAGGAACGCAGAGAGCTTTTCTCACCCCGAGCCATCGTGCCCCAGCACCCTGGGAACGCCCTGTGCCGCAGGCAGCGTATGATAGCGGCCGAGTGCCTGGTGCACCCCTGGATCAAGGTGAGAGGGACAGGCGGGGCGGTGGCTGCCGGGCCCCTGGAATCCTGGTGGGGGCGCGGTGATGGTGCCGTGTCCTCGCCCCCACAGCCCCTGAGCAGGAAGCAGGTGCTGAACCGGAGCCGTTCCTCCATCAACATGAGAAACTTCCGCAAGTTCAACGCTCGGAGGAAGTGGAAGGTGAAGGGCTTCCCGGCCGTGGGGGTCCCACCACCCCTGAGGCCCCCGGGGAGCTCGGGCTGGGCTGCATCCCAAGGCTGGCTCCAAATCGGGGGGGCTGCAGTGTGGAAGTGTAGTGCTGGGGGGGGAGGGCAGATCTGGGGAGGGACCCCCACCTCGGACCCCCTTCCCTCCTGCCCCCCCAGCTCTCCTACAACATGGTGTCCGCCTGCAACCGGCTGTGCCGCACGCGGCTGCTCTGCGGCCTGAGGAAGGAGGATGAGGAGCTGGTGAGCGCCCAGGAGCCCCCCAGAGCCCACCCAACACGGGCTGGGGAGGGGGAGAGGGGATCTGGGAGGCCTGACCCCCCCAGATGGAGGGGGTGCTGTGCAGTGGCTGTGCAAAGGGGGTTATCTCCACCTGGGGTGCCCTCTCCTCTGGGGGGGGGGGGTCCCCCTCCCCGGGGGGAGTCCTGTGCCTGCCCTCCAACCCCGCCTGTGCCCCCAGCGCTGCTGCGAGAGCGACCAGGAGGAGGAGAGCAGCCCTCCCATCGCGCTGCTGCGCCGGCGGAGAAGCAGCTCCTGAAAGAAGACAGCAGCCCCCCTGAGAGGAGCCCTGGGGGTCCCCTCATCTCCCCAGCCCAGGAGGCAGGAGCACTGTCTGGCCCCAGTGCTCCCAGTTGCCTGGTGTCGGGGGATCACCGAGACAGCGGCACTGCCCTCCTGGCCCCCTGGTGTTCCTGCAGCAGGGCTGGTGCTGCCCCAGGGCTGGGACCCCCCTCCCTGCTCTGTCCTAGTGAGAAAAATCAACATCGCTCCCTCCTCCATCCTCCTCTCCTGCTTCTCCTTCCCCTTGAGGTTGGGTGGTCACAAGCAGCTGGTGCCGAGTGCCCGCAGCTTCCTCATCCTCCTCCTCTCTGCAAGGCTGCAGGGCCGTGGGGACCCCGGGGCCACGCCATCCTGGCACCCCCAGGTCCACCCTGTGAGTCGTCCCTTCCCTTCTGTGCGGCTCTGGGGGAGGTCTCCGTGTGTTCTTGGCTGCTTTCGTGGCATCCCCGTGCCAGAGCAACCTGGATCCTCCCGCTCCAGCCGGGGAAACTGAGGCAGCCCTTCCTTCCCGCCCACTCCAGCACGGGGGCCGGGGGGGCCGCCCTGTTTTCCCCCTCTGTATTTCCCAAACAAGCCCTGGCCCCGGCCCTGACAGTTGTCAGGCTAAATATTTTGCGTGCGGCAGCCGAAAACAAAAGTGAAGGGGCCGCAGTGTCCGGGCAGGGGCCGTGGCCCCCCCCACCCCCCATCCCGGCGTGCCCCAGGTGCCGCTGGACACGGCGAGTGGGACCCGACGCGGTGCAGCAGCGCCCGAGGTGGGACAGGGACGGGACCCCGGGGGTCCCGCTCGGGGATGGGGCCGCGGGCGCCGGGTGCCCTGCGGCTGGGGGTGATGCTGCTGGTCCTTGGTCCCCTCCCTCTGCCCCCCGTGTGGGCCCCGTCCGAAAGTAAGTGCCTGGGAGGGGGTGGCCGGGAGAGGGGCGGGGGTGGAGCGCTTGCCTGGGGGGGACAGTTCTGGGGTGCGGGGGGGCTGCGTGGTGATACCTGTGCTCGGGGGATTGCGAGAGCCAAATTCTGAGGCAAAGCTCTTCGGGTGCTCCCTCTGCCTCGCTACCCCCCCCCCCCGATGCTGCGGACCCCCCCGGGCCCCCCGTTTTGGGCAGGAGGGGCAGAGTGTGAGACACCCCCCCACACACACACACTGCTGGGATGGGATGAGGGGGGGACGTGGTGGGGGGCTCAGCTGGAGCCGGGGCCGTGGATTGCTCAGCCCCGCTGGGATGGTGCGAAATGGTCGCGGGAATTGGGAGCGCTGGTCCCAGCACGGCCGCTGGGGTGGGAAAGGGTGGAGAGGGGTGGCACGGTGGGGAGGGGGCACAGCCACCGCGGGGGATGGCCGGGGACACCAGGAGGGTCTGTCGGTCTATCGTGCCTTCCCCTCTCCCTGCCACCCGAGCCTCAGTTTCCCCAAGCACCGAGGGGCTGTGCTGGGGGGGTGGCAGCAATGGAGGAGGGGGATGAAGCATCCGGGAGCTTCCCAGAGGACACACCTCGCTGTGCCAGCTCCCACCTGGGATCCCTGTCCCCCCTCTGTCCCCTCAGGGGCACGGGGCACCCCTGTCCCCTCACAGGGTGATTTGCAAGGTCAGGGAGGTGATGGTGACAGCGGGGGCTGCAACCCCCAGGGTTGGTGCTGCATCCAGGGAGAGTTTTGTGGAAGGATGGAGGACCCTCCTGTCCTGACTGGGGTGGGACAGGGCTCCCAACGAGGGGCTGAGCCCTGGTGTGGTGTTGGAGTGAGCGGGCACAGACACTGCCAGAGCCTCAGTGCCCACGGGATCAGGGTGCCCGCAGTTCATGAGTGACACTGAGGGGGGAGAAATGCCACCAGGCACAAGGTCACAAGGATACAGCCCTGAGCCACCGGCCCAGGCTGGCTGCACCAGACAAGGGGTGAACCACACCCCGACCCCCTCCAGGCCCTGGACAGCACTTTTGGGCTGGGGATGCTGCTGGTGGGAAGCTCTCTGCTCATCCTGACTCTTGCATCCTTGCTGGGCTTGTGCTGCCTCAGTTCTCCTGCTCCCTGCCTGAGCCTTGGGGGAAGAAGCCCTGGGACAGCAAACGTGGCCCAGGCTGTGCCACATGGGCACCCGTGGCAGCCTTGTGTGCCCCGTTACCTGCCCGGGCACCGCTGGGGAGTTAATGGGAACAACCGTTCAGGGGCTGCTGCTCACTGGGTAACGGTGGGTCCGCGACAGGGGGCAGATGCCGTGAGCCCCCCGTGTCTGTCCCACAACCCAGGGAAGGGGAAAGCTGTCTGCACCCCCCAGCTGGCTTCCCCTGGGGGGGGCAGCAGGGCTGGGACGTGGTCCTGGGGCTGCCATGGGGCAAGGCAGGCGCCAGGGCTGCCAGGCCTCGTTAGCGTCCCGCTGACAGACGCGTTGTGCCCCCGAGAGCCGCAGCGCGCCGGCTGCCTGTCACAGCCACTCGCGTCTCCCCGGCTGCCCAAACCAATTCCAGCCATATTTGACAGGCAGTGCCGGGATATTCAACCCCCCCGAGCACCCCCTCGGGATCCCAGGGTGGGGGTGGGGGTCATCTGCCCCGTCCCTGCCTCCCATGGGGTCCCCCCTCTCGCCACCCCAGTCTGCGGCAGCATGGACATCCGCAACGACGTCTCCCAGCTCCAGAAGCTGGAGAACTGCTCCATCATCGAGGGCAACCTGCAGATCCTGCTGATGTTCACCACGGGCGCCGAGGACTTTCGGGGGCTCAGCTTCCCTCGCCTGCTCATGATCACCGAGTACCTGCTCCTCTTCCGCGTCTACGGGCTGGAGAGCCTGCGGGATCTCTTCCCCAACCTCTCCGTCATCCGCGGCACCAACCTCTTCTTCAGCTACGCCCTGGTCATCTTCGAGATGCCGCACCTGCGGGACGTGGGGCTGCACAGCCTGGGCCACATCCTGCGCGGCTCCGTCCGCATCGAGCGCAACCAGGAGCTCTGCCACCTGTCCACCATCGACTGGGGGCTGCTGCTGCCCGACAGCGGGGACAGCACCTACATCGTCGGCAACAAGCTGGCCGAAGAGTGCGCCGACGTCTGCCCGGGCATCCTGGACGTGGAGAAGCCGTGCGTGCAGACCAGCGTCAACGGGCAGCTGGATTATCGCTGCTGGACCTCCAGCTACTGCCAGAAAGGTGGGTGCCCGTGGCACAGGGCTCGGCTGCGCCGGCTGCTTTTCTGGGATGGTGATGGTTTGCACCGTGGGGTGAACTGGGAGGGCACCGGGGAAGGCTGGTGGAGCCACAGGCCCTGGCACGTGGTTGTGGCTCTGCCGTGCCGTGCTGTGCTGGCAGCGTGGTGGGGTAACCGGATCCTCGCTGTATCATCCTCGGGAGGACAGCCCAGCTCCCGGCTGCTGTGTTTTCCCAGCGGCGAGGTAAATATGGGCCCCTCCTGGGCTCGTTTGCTGTAAACAGGAGACCTGGTAATAAAATCTGTACTATAAACACAGATCCTTATCGGGGCTGCAGCCTCGGCCCCAGATGCTCCGGGCATCTGGGGCTCAGCTGGGGCTCAGCTGGGGGTCAGCACAGGCTGAGCCTCACCTCGTCCACCCATCTGTCCCGCTGTCCCTCCATCCAACCCCTCATCCGCCCATCCCAGCAGGTCACTCAGCCACCCGTCAACCCACCTGCCCGAGTTGGCCGTCCATCCTTTCCTCCACCCATTCCTGCATCCCTCCACCTGTGCTTCCATCCCTTTCCCCATCAATCCATCCCTGCCTCCGTGTATCCCTCCCTCCCTCCATTCCTACATCCCACATCCCAGCATCCCTCTTTCTGTCCCCGCATCCTCCATACCTTCATCCTTCCCTCTCTTCATCCCACCATCCGTCCCTGCATCCCTCCATCTCTGTGCCCATCCCCACATCCCTCCATCCCTCCTTCATCCCTCCATCTCTGCATCCCTCCATCTCTGCATCTCTTCATCCCTCCATCCCTCCCTACACCCCTCTTCCCTCCCTTCATCCCACCATCTATCCCTCCATCCATTGCTACATCCCTCCCTCTCTGCATCCATCCCCACATCCCCACACCCCTCCATCACCCCATCATCACTGCATTCCTCCCTCCCTCCTTCCTTTCCTCCCTCCATTTCTGCATCCCACTATCTCTGCATCCCTCCATCCATCCCAACACCCCTCTTCCCTCCCTTCATCCCACCGTCCATCCCTCCATCCCCACTTCCCTCCATCCCTCCTTCATCCCACCATCAGTGCATTCCTCCCTCCCTTCCTCCCTCCCCTCTTCCCTCCATCCATCCCACCATCTCTGCATCCCTCCATCCCTCCCCACACGCCTCTTCCCTCCCTTCCTCCACGCCCGGGGGTCTCCCCTGCCCACGGTCTCCCCTCGCAGTGTGCCCGTGCGGCGCGGGCTCGGCGTGCACGGCGGGGGGCGAGTGCTGCCACGCCGAGTGCCTGGGGGGCTGCGGACGCCCCCGCGACAGCCGGGCCTGCGTCGCCTGCCGCCACTTCCACTTCAACGGGCACTGCCTGCCCTCGTGCCCGCCCCGCACCTACGAGTACGAGGGCTGGCGCTGCGTCACCGCCGAGTACTGCGCCAGCCTCCGCAAGGTCTCCGACAACCCCCGCGACGCCTCCAAGTTCGTCATCCACCAGCGGCAGTGCCTGTCCGAGTGTCCCTCGGGATACACCAGGAATGAGAGCAGGTGGGGGGCGTTCCCGGTGCCCCCCGGCAGGGGTACGGTGGTGGCGCGGTGCCCGGCTCACGTCCTGTCCCCGTCGTCCCGCCCGCAGCATCTTCTGCCACAAGTGCGAGGGTCTGTGCCCCAAGGAGTGCAAGGTGGGCACCAAGACCATCGACTCGACGCGGGCGGCGCAGGAGCTGGTGGGCTGCACCCTCATCGAGGGGAACCTCATCCTCAACATCCGCCGGGGCTGTGAGTGCCACGACTGGCCCCCACTGCCCGCCCCGGGTGGGAGAACGGCTGTGGGTGGTGGGGTGTGAAGGCAGGGGGGCTTTTCCCTTGCAGAGCGAATTAATGGAGGTGTGCCCCCCTCCCTGAGCTCACGCCGTGGGTTGTCCCCAGATAACCTGGCCTCGGAGCTGCAGAGCAGCCTGGGGCTCATCGAGACCATCACGGGCTTCCTGAAGATCAAGCACTCCTTCGCCCTCGTCTCCTTGTCCTTCTTCAAGAACCTCAAGCTGATCCGTGGTGACTCCATGGTGGACGGGTGAGGACAGGGTGTGTCTGGGGGGCACGTGTGGCTCTGGGGGTGCCCATGTGGCTCTGGGGGTGCCCGTGCCCACCCCCTCCATCTGCATCTCCCCCCCCCCAGGAATTACACCCTGTACGTCCTGGACAACCAGAACCTGCAGCAGCTCTGGGACTGGAGCCACCACGTCCTCTCCATCCCCGTGGGCAAGATGTACTTCGCCTTCAACCCCAAGCTGTGCCTGGCTGAGATCTACCGCATGGAGGAGGTGACGGGCACCAAGGGGCGGCAGAACAAGGCCGAGATCAACCCCCGCACCAACGGGGACCGGGCGTCCTGTGAGTTACGGGGATGGGGACAACCGGCAGCGCCGTGACCCCCTCCCTGCCCGAGCCCTGCCTCTGCTCCCCAGGTAAGACCCAGACCCTGCGCTTCATCTCCAACGTCACCGAGTCCGACCGCATCTTCCTCAAGTGGGAGCGGTACCGGCCCCCCGAGTACCGGGACCTCCTCAGCTTCATCGTCTACTACAAGGAGTCGTAAGTGGTTACCATCCCCCACTGGGGGGGTCGTCCACTGTCTGTGGCGGGACCCAGTGGTGGGAACCCAAGCCAGGACAGGAGGTCTGGGGGGTCCCCTGTGTCTGGGGCAAGGATCCAGGGCAGAACGGGTGTCTGGTGAGGGGGGTACCTGATGTTGGGAAAGGGATCTGGGGCAGAATGGGGTGTCCTGGGCAGTCCTTGGTGTTCTGGGTGATCCCAGAGCAGGACAAGAGAGCTCGGGGAAGGGTTGTCCCAGTGTCCAAGGGGGGCCTGGGGCAGGATGGGTGAGGTCTCCAGTGTCCAAGGGGGGACCTGGGACATAACTGGGGGACCCAGGAGTGTTCCTGGTGTCTGATGGGACTCAGTGTCAAGGGGGGAACCCTGGGGACGAACCTGGAGGGGTTCCCAGTGTGGAGAATGGGGACCCCCACCCATGATGTCCTTGTGCCCTGGTGGGCTGCTGGAACCCCCAGGGGGTTGTGTGGCCGGGAAGGGTCCCAGGGCCTTCCCTGATTCCCAGTGTGGGACAGACCCTTCCAGAACGTGTCAGAGTACGTGGGGCAGGACGCCTGCGGGGCCCAGAGCTGGAACGTGCTGGACGTGGATCTGCCACTCAGCAGTGAGCAGGAGCCAGGGGTGGCCCTGCTTAACCTCCGCCCCTGGACTCAATATGCCATCTTCGTCCGTGCCATCACCCTCACCACCGCCGAGGAGGGACGCAACTACGGCGCGCAGAGCGAGGTGGTTTACATCCGCACCATGCCGGCGGGTAAGGGGCTGGCAGGGGGCTGGGGGTGCCCGTGGGAACCCCCCCAAAGAAAGACCGACACCCTGTGTCCACCCAGCCCCGACGGTGCCCCGGGATGTCATCTCCATGTCCAACTCCTCCTCCCACATCGTGGTGCGTTGGAAGCCGCCCACGCAGCGCAACGGCAACATCACCTACTACCTGGTGCTGTGGCAGCAGCTGGCCGAGGACATGGAGCTCTACATCAACGACTACTGCCACAAAGGTGAGGGCAGGCAGGGCAGGCAGGGCTGCCAGGCAAGGGCGGCGCAGACAGGTCGGGTACAGCAGCCAAGGGCACCGGTGGAACAAGGATTCCCCCCTGAGCCGGGGTCTGGCAGCCTGGCAGCCCTGCCCGTCACTGCCCGCAGGTCTGAAGCTGCCCACCAGCAGCGCGGACACGCGCTTTGGGGACGGGGACGGCCCCGAGGTGGAGCAGGACACGGAGGAGCGGTGCTGCCCCTGCCGCCCCACTGACGGGCAGCTCCTCATGGAGGGCGAGGCCGAGTCCTTCCAGAAGAAGTTTGAGAACTTCCTCCACAACTCCATCACCATCCCCAGGTGCCACCTGGGGGGGTCCCTGCTTTGGGGGGTTCCCCCAGGCTGGGGGGTTGTGTGTCTGCCTGGGTGGGGGGCGAGGGCCCAGTGGCTGCTCCTGGCAGATCCTTTACCTGATTTCCCGCTGTCTCAGGCCACCCTGGAAGGTGACATCCATCAACAAGAACCCGCAGAGGTGAGCGGGGGCCACACAAGCCTGGAGGGTCTCGACCACCCTGGTGCTCTGGCTCCCCCCACCTCCCGTCCCCATCTCCCGCAGGACCCCCAAGCAGCGCAGGGACGTGGTGGCCGTCACCTCCCCGGCCAACACCTCCTCGGCGGAGCCGCCGGCCCCGAGCCGCGCCAGAGGGGAGCCCAAACCCCGCTTCCAGATCTTCGAGGACAAGGTGGTGCGTGACCGGGCGGTGCTGTCGCGGCTGCGCCACTTCACCGAGTACCGCATCGACATCCACGCCTGCAACCACGCCGCGCACACCGTGGGCTGCAGCGCCGCCACCTTCGTCTTCGCCAGGACCATGCCCCAGTGTGCGTCCCCCCTCCGCCCAGGCCCGGCCTGGGCATGTGCTGGGATGTCTTCTGGGTGGGGGTTTGGCAGCGGGTCGCGGTCCAGGTGATGCCCCCAGGAGGTGACCCGCTCCGTGCCCCTCTCCAGTGCAAGCTGACAACATTCCCGGGAACGTCACGTGGGAGCCGGCGGGCAAGAACAGCGTCCTGCTGCGCTGGGAGGAGCCCAGGAACCCCAACGGGCTCATCCTCAAGTATGAGATTAAGTACAGCCGGGAGAGCGAGGTGAGGACCCCTCTGGGACACCCCCTGCCAGCTCTGGTTATAGGGGTACAGCACCCACGCCATCCCAATGCCGTTCCATGCCATCCCATTCCCCACCATGCCATTCCATTCTATGCCATCCCATCCCTTTGCATGCCATCCCACCCCATTCCATGCCATCCCATGCCATGCCATCCCATTCCATACCATGCCATTCCATTCCATTACATGCCATCCCATTCCATACCATGCCATGCCATTCCATGCCATGCCATGCCATCCCATCCCATCCTATTCCATGCCATCCCATCCCATTCCATGCCATTCCATTCCATACCATGCCATTCCATACCATGCCATCCCATCCCATTCCATGCCATCCCATTCCATACCATGCCATTCCATTCCATGCCATGCCATCTCATTTCATGCCATCCCATCCCTTGCCATACCATTCCATTCTATGCCATCCCATCCCATTCCATGCCATCCCATGCCATGCCATTCCATGCCATCCCATCCCATCCCATGCCATCCCATGCCATGCCATCCTATCCTCTGCCATTCCGTGCCATACCATGCCATCCCAATCCCATGCCATGCCATCCCAATCCCATTCCATGCCATCCAAATTCCATGCCATGCCATGCCATGCCATGCCATGCCATGCCATGCCATCCCATGCCATCCCATCCCATCCCATCCCATCCCATCCCATCTCTCCTCCGAGTCTTGCACGCAGCTGGGGGGAGATGAAGCCCCTTTGCCACCCCCTCATTGTCCCCTCCCGTCCCCAGGAGGTCACGACAGTCGTCTGCGTCTCCCGCCATCGCTACTCCAAGTACGGGGGGGTCCACCTGGCCCTGCTCCAGCCGGGCAACTACTCGGCCAAGGTCAGGGCCACCTCACTGGCCGGCAACGGCTCCTGGACGGGGCTCGTCAAGTTTTACATCCTGGGGCCAGGTACCCGCAGGGGACAAGGGGGACATCATGGCAGACAGGCAGGGAGAGGGGGCTGTGGGGTCAGCGAGCTGGAGCAGGGCACTGGGGAATCGGGGGATGCTGCTGGGCTGGGACACAGGAGGGTCACAGAATCACGGAATCGTTTGGGTTGGAAAAGCTCTTCAAGGCTCGATAGCCCAACCAAGGCCACCATGTCCCCAAGTGTCACAGCTACACTTTTTAAAATCCCTCCAGGGATGGTGACACCACCACTGCCCTGGGTAACCTGAGCAGTGCTTTCCAATTTTCCCTAATATCCAGTCTAAACCTCCCCTGGCATAACCTTGGGTCATTTCCTCTTGACCTGTCCCTTGTTCCCTGGGAGCAGAGCCCGACCTCCCCTGGCTCCCCCTCCTGCCAGGGAGTTGTAGGGAGTGAGAAGATCCCCCCTGAGCCTCCTTTTCTCCAGGCTGAGCCCCCTCAGCTCCCTCAGGAGTTCTCCAGACATTTCTCCTGGTGCTCCAGCCCCTTCCCTGGACACGCTCCAGCCCCTCTTGTCGTGAGGGGCCCAGAACTGACCCAAAGATTGGAGGTGCCTCAGCAGTGCCCAGCCCAGGGGACAGTCACTGCCCTGGCCCTGTGGCCACTGTGGCCGGTTCAGGCCAAGTGCCATTGTCCTCCTGCCCACCTGGGCACACCTGGACTCGTGTCCAGCCGCTGTAAACCAGCACCTCCAGGCCCTTTTCCAGCTTTCCAGTCCTTCTGGGCATTCCATGGGGTTGTCGTGACCCAAGGGCAGGACCCAGCACTTGGCCTTGTTGTCCCTCACCCCATTGGATCCGGATCCTCCTGCAGAGCTTCCTGCCCTCCAGCACATCAATATTCTCACACAACTCGGTGTCATCCTCAGACTCAACCCCCTGTCCAGGCTGTCCATGAAGACATGGAGTGGGACTGGCTCTGTACGGAGCAGTCTGAGCTCACCCTGCCACGGAACAGCCCAGGCTGGTCAGGCAGGACCTGCCTGTCACCAGCCCCTGCTGGCTGGGCCTGATCCCCTGGTTGTCCTGCCAGTGTGACAGCACTCAGGGTCATCTGCTCCGTGACCTTCCCTGGTACTGAGGTCAGGATGACAGTCCTGGAGTTCCTCAGATCCTCCTTCTGACCCTTCTCATAGATAGGCATCACTTTGGCTCACTCCCAGTCCACTGGTCCTCCCCAGTTAGCCAGGACTGCTGGAAAATGATGGAAAGTGGTTTGGTGAACCCTTCCACCGACTCCCTCAGCACCCTTGAGTGGATCCATCCGGACCCACAGACTTGTGGGTGTCTCCGTGGTGGTGCAGCAGGTCACTGACCATTTTCCCTTGGGTTATGGGGGCTTCATTCCACTCCCCATCCCTGTCTTCCTGCTCAAGGGACTGGGTTAGGGTCCCACAACAAGTGGTCCTACTGCTACAGACTGAGGCAAAGGAGGCAGGAAGTACCTCAGCTCTTTCTTCAGCCTTTGTCACTGCCCCCCACATCCAATAAAAGATGGAGACTCTCCTCAGCCCTCCTTTGGTTGCTGATGGATTTATAGAAACATTTTTTATTGTCTATTACGGCAGATTCAGTTCTAGTTGGGCTTTGGTCCTTCTCATATTCATCCTTGTAATCCTCCTGGGCTTCCAGCCCCTTCTTCCAAAGGTTTGAACCTCTCCTGAAAAAGGAGAGCTCCAACCTGAGGTGGAGTTCCAGTCCAAGCTCTCTGCTAAGACAGGCTGGTCTTATTCCCATCCTTCATCCAAGGATGCTGCTGGATTGAGGAGCTGGGGGACTGGAGGATGCTGCTGGAGTGGGACAATGGGACACTGGGACACCGGGACACTGGGACACCGGGAGCTGCTGATGGACTGGGGGATCTGGGGGACTGGGGATGCTCTGGGACAGGGACACCCAGAGATCAGTGGGTGCTGCTGGTCTGGGGAGCTGGGGGCTCCCCCTCTGCGGCCCAGTGGTGGTGGTGGGACAAGTGTGGGTGGGGATGAGTGTGCCCGGGCCCTGATCCAGGGCCGCCTGCTCCCGGCAGCCGAGGAGGAGTCCGGCAGCTTCTACGTCCTGCTCACCGTCACGCCCGTGGTGCTCATGGTGCTCATCTCCTGCCTGGCCGTCTTCGTCTTCTTCTACAACAAGAAGAGGTAACGACCCCTCTGCACCCCCAGGCTGGGCTGGGGCTGGGGGAGGGCTGGGGAAGGGCTGGGGAGGGGCTGGGGGAAACTGGGGGTGGGGGCAGCACCTCTGAGCACTGCCCACCCCTCGCAGGAACAACGACGGGTACCCCAGTGGGACCCTCTACGCTTCTGTCAACCCCGAGTACTTCAGTGCCTCAGACAGTATGTGGGGATGGGCACGGGAGGCTCTGGGGGGTCTGCTGAACCCCCTCCTTGCTGGGGTCACACTGGAGGGGACAGGGATGGGGTGGGGTGGGGTGGGATGGGATGGAGTTGGGGATGGGAATGTGATGGGGTGGAGATGGGGATGGGGACAAAGACAAGGATGGTGATGGAGGGAGATGAGGATGGGGATGGGGATGGGGATGGGGATGGGATGGGGATGAGGATAGAGATGGAGATGGGGATGTGGACAGAGATGAGGGTGGTGGTGGAATGGAGATGAGGATTGGGGTGGGGATAGGGATGAGGATGGTGGTGGGATGGAGATGAGGATGGGGACAGAGATGGGAATGACAATGGGAATGGGATGGAGATGAGGATGGGAATGGAGATCAAGATGGGGATGGAGATGGGATGAGGATGGAGAGGGGCACAGTGACAGTGATGGGGTCGGGTGACCCCTGCTCATCCTGCAGTGTACATGCCTGACGAGTGGGAGGTGTCGCGGGAGAAGATCACAGTGATCCGGGAGCTGGGACAGGGATCCTTTGGGATGGTGTATGAGGGGCTGGCAGTGGGGCTGGTCACAGAGGGAGAGGAGACCAAGGTGGCCCTGAAGACAGTCAACGAGTTGGCCACCATGCGGGAGCGCATCGAGTTCCTCAACGAGGCCTCTGTCATGAAAGCCTTCAAGTGCCACCACGTGGTAGGTGGGCAGCTGAGGGAGAGGGAGGGGACATGGGGGGGTCTGGTGACTCACATGCCACCCCTCTTTGTCCCCTCAGGTCCGTCTCCTCGGCGTCGTGTCCCAGGGCCAGCCAGCTCTGGTCATCATGGAGCTGATGACACGCGGGGACCTGAAGAGCTACCTGCGTTCTCTCCGGCCCGAGGCCGAGGTGAGGGGCTGGCCGGGTGCCACCGTGCCCCACGGGCAAAGTGACACCCACCCTGCCCCCAGGGGGGTCCTGGTGTGTCACCCCCCCTCGGCCCTGAGTCTATGCACGGTGCAGAACAACCCCGGGCTGCCGCCACCATCGCTGAAGGACATGATCCAGATGGCGGGGGAGATCGCCGATGGCATGGCCTACCTCAACGCCAACAAGTTCGTGCACCGGGACCTGGCTGCCCGCAACTGCATGGTGTCCGAGGACTTCACTGTCAAGATTGGAGGTGGGTGGGCAGAGCTGGATGGGCTGCTGCCAGCACCCATCTCCTGCTGCTCACGCCCGTCTCCTCCTCCCCCTCCCCTGCCAGATTTCGGCATGACCCGGGATATCTACGAGACGGATTATTACCGGAAAGGGGGCAAGGGGCTGCTCCCCGTGCGCTGGATGTCCCCGGAGGCGCTCAAGGACGGCATCTTCAACACGCAGTCTGACGTCTGGTGGGTGCTGGGGTGGGGGGGAGCGCCGGGGGAGGGAGTTTTTCCTGGGGGGGTTCCTGGCTGAGCAGCGCCGTGCCGGCAGGTCCTTCGGGGTGGTGCTGTGGGAGATCGCCACACTGGCCGAGCAGCCCTACCAGGGCATGTCCAACGAGCAGGTGCTGCGCTTCGTCATGGACAACGGCGTCCTGGAGAGGCCCGAAAACTGTCCTGACAAACTGTGAGTGAGGGGGGGACACCCCCTCGGACCCCCACCCTGCTGGTGGGGGAAATCCTGGTCTCTCCCAGTGCTGGGAGGGCCACAGGGTGCTGGAGCCCCCCGAAACCAGTGGGTGCCCTCTCTTTCCCACAGCCACGAGCTGATGTGCCTGTGCTGGCAGCAGAACCCGCGCCAGCGCCCCTCCTTCATCCAGCTCCTGGAGCGCATCAAGGACCACATGGCGCCCGCTTTCCGCAGCCTCTCCTTCTTCTACAGCCCCGAGAACGGCCACCACGGCTCAGGAGAGCCCTCTGACGCCGAGACGGATCCATCTGCCGGGGAGGACGAGCCCCCCGCATCCCCCCTGCCCACACGCAAGGACCACGGCCCCGGTCGGCTCCCCAACGGGATGGCCTGACTCTGACCCCGGGGTGTCCTCAGACCCCCGCCACGCTCTGCACCCCCCACCCTGCTCCAGCCACGCCCCCACCTCCGGGACACCCCCACATTATTTATTGCTTCCAAGGGCCCGGCTGAGGAGCGGGTGCCCTGGGAAGGGGGTGGCAGCAGAGCAAGGATGCTCCATGGGGTGCATTTCCCCTGGAAATAAATTGGGGTACCACAAATCAGGGGCAAGAAGTGGGGGGCTGCCGGCTGGGAGGAGAACAGCACGGTCTTTCCTTGGGGTTTTTTTTGAGGGGGGGTGGGGGGAATTTGGGAATGGGGATGGAGAGTGGGGTTTGGGGTTCGGGGTCCCCCACCAACCTGCCTCTGCCATCACTCTCCAGCCGCCCGTCAAACAGGTCAGTACCCCCATGACCCCTCTTTTACAGCTGGGGAAACTGGGGCAGCCCTGCAGCGGGAGAGGTCTGGGGTTGCCTTCACGCCTCTCCCCAGTCCCCTGCACTGGGACCAGTGCTGGGGCCGTGCTGGTCCATGGAAGGGGCTTCACTGATCTGCGGCCGTGGGATGAGCGCGAATAAAGGGGGATGAAGCTCAGCTGTGGCGGTGTCTGATTTGGGGAGGGGGGGGGAGGAGGGGGCGGCACACAGGGCTTTTCACTCCCCACCCCTCCAGCCCCGTCCACTTCCTGCGGCTTTGCCCTGCGGTGCCCAAACCGGGGGCGTTTCTGGGGAAAAACGTCAAAGCAGTGGAATTTGGGAGGTTGTGACAGGCCGGGCGGCCCGGCCGGGGGGGGGGTGGGGGGGGTCATCCCAGGGGATTTGTGGCCCTATAGGTGTCACTGGGTTGGGGAATTGCACCCGGAGCTGAGCCATGGGGGAGGAATGCAGGCTGAGAACGTTCTAAACTCAGCGCACAGATGAGCCACCCCCGAGGTGCTTTGGGACAAGCTCGGGGACAAGCAGCAGCCAGGTGGGGAAGGGGAACCCTCGGGGGAGGGCGGTGGTAGCACAGCAGTCCTGTCCTGCCCTCCCCCGGGAAGGAGGAGGAGGGTCCTGGTTGGGGGTGACAGCTGGGGACAGGGCCACTGTGTCACCAAATGTCCCCCCGTCTCCAGCCTCTCTGCACCCCAAAATAACGGGGTGCTGGGGAAGAGCCTAACCCAGGACAACCCATCATGCCTCGACATTTGGGGGCACCGTCGGGGGGTGTGACAGGCTGGAGGGCTTTCGGTGGCCTCAGGGGTGCTGGTGTGACATCCCCTGCCCCTTCTGTTGCAGCGAGCTCCGAGCCAGGTCCTGCGGGGCGGGTGTGTGTGTGTGTGTGTACATACATGTGCCCACGTGTGCTCCGGTGTGTTTAGGGGTGCCAGTGGTGGGATGGGTGTTGCTTCCTGGGGCTGGGGGGTGCCGGTGTGGAGCGCCAGGGCGGGCAGGGCGCAGGCAGAGCGCAGGCAGAGCGCAGGGGTCTAGGCAGGGTGCGGGCAGGGCGCAGACAGGCTCCCCACTCGCTGCCCGTGTGCGGAATGACCCGGGAGGGTCGGGGGCTTCCCGGGTGCCCGTGAGTCACGGCCGGGGGGGGTCTCGGGCCGGGGCGGGGGCGGTGCCGGGGCGGGGGGAGCCGCCGGCCCCTCCCGGGAGGCCGGTCCCTGCGCTGCCTTTAAGCCCCGCACGGACCCGTGCTCGGGTTGCCGGGCAAGTGCGAGGGAGGGCGGCACCGGTACCGGCAGCAGCAGCAGTGGCAGCAGCGGCATCGGCAGCAGCGGCGTCGGCACCGGTCCGGGACCGGGACCGGCCCCGCGATGCCGCCGCTGCCCGCCTGGCTCTGCCTGGCCGCGCTGCTCCTGACCCTGCCCGGCCCGGGCGCTGCCGGTCCCTGCCCCCGGCCCTGCCGCTGCCCCCGGGCCGGGACCCTGCTCTGCCGGGAGCCCGGCACCGTGGGCAGCCTGGCCCCGCTGCTGGGAACCGGCGGCTTCACCGACGTGTGAGTGGGGCTGGGGGTCGGGGTGACGGAGCTCAGGGACCGGGCAGAGGGGCTGGGGGTGACAGGGACGGCAGCGATGGCGCTGAGGGACGGAGCGCTGGGGCAGCGATGGAGTTGGTGGTGGCAGAGCTCGGGGATGGGTGTGATGGGGTTGGGGGTGATGGATTCTGGGGACCGGGTGGAGGGGTTGGGGCTGATGGGGAGGGGGATGATGGGGAAGGGGGTGACGGAGCTCAGGGACCAGGCAGAGGGGCTGGGGCGTGATGGGACTGGTGGTGATGGGGCTGAGGGATGCGGTGATGGGGCTGGGGGCAGCAGGGCTGAGGGACAGGGTGGTGGGGTGATGGGGAGGGAGCAGCAATGAGCAGGGATCACTGGGTGGGCTGGGATCACTGGGTGGGCTGGGATCACTGTGGGGAGCTTGGTAGGAGCCATCGGGGGCTGCAAAGACGGGGGTAGGGGCTGCTGCATCCCCCCAGGGAGTGAATGAGGGTCTGGGGGCAGCCCTTTGCCCTCTCCTGTAGTGGTGCCAGCCATAGTGACATGCTGAGGGTGCAGCAGGGACCCTGGGCAGGGAGAATCCATGCCGTGCTGGGCAGAGCTGGGGTGTGGGGAGCCCCTTGTCCCCATTCTCTCGGGGCTGTCACCCTGCCCTGGGCCTGTGGGTTGGGATGCTGTGGGGACACACCCCAGATTTCTCGGTTTGGGAGATCTCCTCTGCTGCCACTCATTCCCCTGCTCCAGGATGCGTGGTGAGGAGATGAGGGTGGGAGCGAGGGGAGACGAGGAGGGTGCTGGGGGGTGTTGGGGTGCGGGGTGCTGCAGGATACCAAGGCGCCCCAACTCCTGGGTCCTCCCCCCGCCACAGCCCTGGCTGTGCCGCAGTGCTGGGGACTGTCTGCAGGGTGTCTCCGTGCCTCAGTTTCCCCACGTGCCGGGAAAGCTGCGCCACGGGTGCTGCCAGCCCTTTGTTCGCTGGCTGACGGGTGGGGATGGTGGTGGTGGGGATGGTGGTCCCCCAGAGAGCCCCAGCCATCCCACTGCCCCAGCCTCCCTCACCCCATCCCCACAACCTCGTCCATGGCAGTAGGCACTGCCCCACAGGGGTCAATGGGACCAAAACCCCACTAGTGTGGATGTGAACCCCCAGTTAACTCCTGAGGATTTGGGGTTCACAGGAGCAGCCCCTGGGGTGGGGTGGGGGGAAAACCCTGTACCCACTCCCAGAGGGGCTTTTCTTCATTGCCTGAATAGAAGGGGAAGGGGGGACAGTCTGACACCCTGTCACAGCACAGGACACTGTGGGGTGTGAGGAAAGGCAGGGACCCAGGGGTGAGTGGGGCTGAGACCTAAAAAACTCACTCTCTTGGTGAGACCGTGGGCTCCAAGTGGCAGGTCAGCCCCAGCCCTACACGGCTCGCACTGGCTGGGGCTCAGCACCATCAGGATCACCTGCTGCCATCCCCCCCTTTTCCAGCTCATCCCTGTGTGCCTAGGGGAAACTGAGGCACGGTGGGGTATCCCTGTCCCCATCTCCAGCTGCTGGCTGTACTGCAGGCACAGCTTGGGGAGTGGAGAGCACAGCTCTCCCCTTGCCCCATACTCTGCTGTCGGCCCCTGGCATGGGGGGTCCTGGGCTGCTCCCCTGACCCCCCTCGTTTGCCTTCCAGTACCATTGAGAACCAGCCGACGCTGACGACCTTGACCCGGGCTGACACCAGGATGCTGCGGGAGCTCAGGAGCCTGTGAGCACCCCGGGGTGGGGTCCCTGTACAGGGAAATGGGAGGGGGGCGTTGCTGGATGGGGGATCCCCAGAGCTCAGTCTCACTGCAGGGAGGTGCGGGGGGCTACTCCCAGGATGGGGATCCAGAGTCCCCAAATGCGGGTGCTCAGCCCTTCCCTTCCCCTCCCCTCAGCACCATCTCCAGGTCGGGGCTGCAGCACATCTCTGCCGACGCCTTCCTGGACACCCCCAGGCTGAGCCACGTGTGAGTCTCCCCTCCCCCAGTTCCCTCCCTCCACTCCCCCTCCCCCGTTTTGGGGCTTGGCCCCCCCATCCCCGCGGGCCCCGGTGCAGGGTGGCCGGTCCCCGCGCCCGGGCGGGATCGATGGTGTCCCGCTGCCTCTGGGCACATCAGCCTGGCCGGGGGGGCTCTGCCGCTGAGTGGGAAACCATCGATCCAGGCAGGAGTGCAGGCAGCTGCCGGCCCCTCCCTGGAGTCCCGTGCTGCAGTGGTGCGGGAGGGGACCCCCGAGAGCTGGGGGGGACCCTGTTCTGGGGTGTGTGGGGCTCCCCCCTTGCAGGGAGGCACCTGAAGGCTGGTGGCGCCCGTGGCTGAGCTGGATTTGCTGGGTCACGGTGTGACAGCGGCAGCCCTGGTGCTGCCCTGTGCCCCGGTCAGACTCTCTGCAGGGCGGGGTGATGTGAAATGGGGTTTTGGGGTTGGAAGGGGTGACTGATGGGGTTTGTTCCCTACAGGAATCTCTCCTACAATGCGCTGCACAGCCTTTCCTGGAAAACCTTCCACCATCTACCCCTGCAAGAGCTGTGAGTGATGGGAGAGAGGGGGGAGGTGGGTGCAGAGCATCTCCCACTGGTGAGATGCCACAGGCTGGGACAGGCCTGTGGACACAGTGTGATGGTGGGTCTGACAGCCACTGGCACGGGGATGGGGACAGGGATGGCACACGTGGCACAACGCCTGGCCCTGGGTGCGTTCAGGGGCACCAGCCGTGCTTGGGGGCTGGGGGTGCCCTCATCCAGCCCTGGGTGGTTCCGCTGGGACACACAAGTGTGTGGGATCTGGAGCCCTTCTGAGCCCATGGTCTCTTCCTTGCTCTATCTCAGCATCCTGGTGGGAAACCCCTTCAACTGCTCCTGCAGCCTGCGCTGGCTGCAGCTGTGGCAGAACGGGAGCCGGGCCGAGCTGGGGAACCAGTCCCTGGGCTGCTGGGAGGGCAGCCAGATCCTCAGCGCCTGCGGTACGTGGCTGGGAACCCCGCCGGGTTTGGGGCCTGGGTTTGCCCTCCCCCATCCTGAGCCACTTGGCTGGGGACAGTGTGGGATGTGGGGGTCCACGTGGCTCACCCCTTCTCCCTCAGCAGACCCCCCAATTGTCCACATTGAGCCCCCTGAGGTGGTGCTGCGTCAAGGGGACAGTGTCAACCTCACCTGCCGTGTCACTGCCGAGCCAGCGGCCACCGTGGAGTGGGTGGTCCCCGAGGTGGGACCCGAGCCGCCTGTCGTCACCAAGGCAAGCTCAGCCTTACTGGGGCACGGACAGGAACTCTGTGCCCCCACAGCATCCTCCTGCTGGTGGGGTGGGCATGGGGGAATGCAGGAGCTGGCCCTGCTCTGGGGGGTTTGTTTGCTCACCCCATCCTGGTGCTCACCGCAGCTCTCGGACTGGGAGACCATCCTGGAGATCAGAAACGTCTCCTTCATCCTCAACCGCAAGGACCTGACGTGCCGGGCAGAGAACGTGGTGGGACCGGCGGAGGACAGTGTGATGCTCAATGTCACCTGTGAGCAGCCCAGAGGGGACCGGCTTGGGGTGTCTGGGTGAGGGAATCTGACTCAGAGACCCACCCACCTCTGTCTCCTCCAGTCCCCCCCGTGATCCTGCTCCTGCAAGAAGCCATTCCCCAGCACTTCTGGTGCATCCCCTTCTCGGTGGATGGCAACCCCGTCCCCAGCATCCACTGGCTCTTCAACGGCACGGCCCTGAAGGAGGGGCCCTACATCCGCACCCGCATCGTGGAGTACGAGCACAACTCCACCGTCCTGCATGGCTGCCTCGAGCTCAACCGTCCCACCCACGTCAACAACGGCAACTACACCCTCCAGGTGCGCAACGCCCTGGGCTCGGCCACCCGCAGCGTCCAGGGGCGCTTCATGGACAACCCCTTCAGCTTCAGCCCTGAGGAGCCCATCCCCGGTAGGTGCCAGGCAGGGGGGGCTGCCTGGGGGTCCCACAATGGAGATGTGTCATGCTGGGTGTGCAGAATGGGCGGTGCTGGGCTCTGCCCACTGTCCCTGCACAAGCCCTGAGGGTGGGAGGGGGAGGGACAGGGCACTCCCACCTGAGCAATAACGAGTGTTTCTCCTTTCTCTCCCTTTGGGCTGCACCAGTGTCTCTGTCCCCACTGGGTGAGTGAACAGGGAGCGCTGCTGCCCCTGCCCCAGCCCCACCAAACTGTGCATTCCACCCGCCCCCCAGGGCTGATCCCGAGGTACCCAGGGGTACCCAGGTCCTTGCCAGGACCACCTCAGGGGGTGGGGACCCCCCACTGACCCTGCACCTTTCTCCCTGCCCCAGGTACCAGGAACAGCTCACTGGAGGGGCCCGTGGAGACGACAGATGAGCACACGTTTGGGGTGAGGGGATGCTCTGTGGTCTGGGATGGGGGGACCAGGACACCTGCAAGAGGGTGGGACACATCCCTAGGGGACAGCCAAGAGGGATGGGGGCATGTGATGGGGATGAAGGACAGGTGCCTGTGCCTCGGTTTCCCCTGCAGCAGCTCCTGGCGCTTGTGGCCAACTCAGGCCCTGACAGGCTGGGAAAAGGGACCTGGCAGGGCCCCACTCTGAGCCCTGTGCCCCTGCCCCAGGTCTCGGTGGCTGTGGCACTGGCCGTGTTCGCCTGCCTTTCGCTCTCTGTCATGCTCATCCTGCTCAACAAGTGTGGGCGCCGCTCCAAGTTCGGCATCACCCGTGAGTTCCCCCTGCCCGGTGACGTGGGGTTTGGGCTGTGGCACGAGGACACCCCGGTCCCCACACCCCCGGGGCGGTGCTGGGCACCTGGGCTGGGGCAGGGCTGTGGGGTGAGGGACTGTGGGTGGGGACTGAGGGTGGGGGGACACCCGCAGAGAGGTGCCGGCTCCCCCGGGAGCGCGGGCAGCAGCTGCTAATTCACTCCTGGAATGGATTCAGCCTCTAAATGGGTTTGATCGGGCTGCCTGGCCCCCGGGGGCCGGCCAGGCAGGGGGATGCTCGGCAGAGCCTGGCACTGGCTGCACCGGCTGGGGGGGGCTGGGGGACCCCCTGATGGCCTTGTCCTTGTCCCCACAAGGCTCAGCGGTGCTGGCCCAAGAGGACGACCTGGCCATGTCCCTGCACTTCATGAACCTGGGCAGCAGCCCCCTCTCCTCGGCCGAAAGCAAGCTGGAGGGGCTGAAGAGCAACTTCATCGAGAACCCCCAGTATTTCTGCAACACCTGTAAGGGTTGGGGAGGGGGAAGGGGAGCTGTGGTCCCCGAGCACCCTCCCATGCTCATCCCTGACCCGGGGGGCACTGATGGGTGGGGGTCTCCCCAGGCGTGCACCACGTGCAGCGGAGGGACATCGTGCTGAAGTGGGAGCTGGGTGAAGGCGCCTTCGGGAAGGTTTTCTTGGCCGAGTGCTACAAGCTCCTCCCGGAGCAGGAGAAGATGCTGGTGGCCGTGAAGGTGAGGAGGGGGGACGATGCAGAGGCTGGGGGTGGTCTGTGGGGGGTGTCACTGATGCCGTGTGCTGGCAGGCGCTGAAGGAGGTGACGGAAAGCGCCCGCCTGGATTTCCAACGCGAAGCCGAGCTGCTGACGGTGCTGCAGCACGAACACATCGTCAAGTTTTACGGCGTCTGCACCGAGGGCGAGCCCCTCATCATGGTCTTCGAGTACATGAAACACGGCGACCTCAACCGCTTCCTCAGGTGGGCCACGGGGGGGGAAGAAGGGGACCCCCCCATCTGCTGCTCCATCAGCACAGCCAGCCTGCTCCCTGCTAATGCAGCCCTCCTTGCAATATTGATTAGATTAGCTGTCTGAGAGGCTTAAATAGAGAGAGATTGGCCATCAGCTGGAATAAGCAGAGACTTTTCGATTGCCCCCCCAGGTATTGCTGCTAGACGGGGGGGGCTGCCAGAGGCATCGCTTTAGTGGCCGCGCGAGGAGCTCTGAGACGTGGCTTTTATGATTATTGTTATGGGATTTGGCATTAATGGTTCTGCCGAGCAGAGCTCCCCCAGCCCCCGGCCGCGGCCGCCCCGGCCCTGCTGTCAGTCGTGCTCGGCATCAAAGGCACCGAGGGGCTGGAGGCGGCCGGAGCCGCGCTGGCCCCGGCGCGCCCCGCCCGCCCCGCTCCACACGCAGCTTCACACGCACGGCCGCGCTTTCACACCCGCCTGCACCGCCCTGCACGGGCTGACACGCAGCGTCCCGCCGTGTGACAGCCCAGTGCGTGTGCACGTGTGTGCGTGTGTGTCCTGCCTGTGTGCACGTGTGTGCCCCAGCGTGTGTGTGTGTGTGTGCCCCAGTGTGTGTGTGTGTGTGTCCTGCCCGTGTGCACGTGTGTGTGTGTGTGTGCCCTGCCCAGTGTGTGTGTGTGTGTCCTGCCTGTGTGCACATGTGTGTGCCCCAGTGTGTGTGTGTGTGCCCCAGTGTGTGTGTGTGTGGGTCCTGCCCGTGT
>JAWWLV010000078.1:2642639-2653113 GCA_035041135.1 Platyrinchus mystaceus
GTGTGCACGTGTGTGTGCCCTGCCCAGTGTGTGTGTGTGTGTGTGTGTGTGCCCTGCCTGCGTGCACATGTGTGTGTGTCCTACCCTGTGTGCACGTGTGTATGTGTCCTTCCCCATGTGCATGTGTGCATGTGTGCATGTGTGCATGTGTGCATGTGTGCATGTGTGCATGTGTGCATGTGTGTGTCCTGCCCTGTGTGCACGTGTGTGTGTGTGCCCTGCCCATGTGCATGTGTGTTTGTCCTTCCCCTGTGTCCGTGTGTGTGTGTGTTTGCCCTGCCCAGTGTGCACATGTGTGTGTGCCATGCACGTGTGTGTGTGCCCTGCCCAGTGTGCACGTGTGTATGTGTCCTTCCCCTGTGTGCATGTGTGCACGTGTGTGTCCTGCCCTGTGTGCACGTGTGTGTGTGCCTTGCCCCAGTACACATGTGTATGTGTCCTTCCCCTGTGTGCATGTGTGTGCGCCCTGCCCAATGTGTGTATGTGTGTGTGCCCTGCCCATGTTCACGTATGTCTGTGTGTGTCCTTCCCCTGTGTGCATGTACATGTGGGTGGGGGGGCCCTTCTCAGTGTGTACATACATGTGTGTGTGCTCTTCCCGTGTGCATGGATGTGTGTGCCCTTGCCCTGTGTACACTGTATGTGTGTGTGCTTCCCCCTGTGTGCATGGCCACGTGTGTGTGCCCTTCTCCTGTGCGTGTGTGCATGTGTGTGCATGTGTGTATGTGTGTGCTTCCCCCTGTGTGCATGGACATGTATGTGTGTGTGTGTGTGTCCTGCCCATGTGCACGTGTGTGTGTGTGTGTGTCCTTCCCAGCGTACATGTGTACGTGCCCTTGCTGTGTACATGTATGTGTGTGCCCTTCCCTCGTCTGCATGTGTGTCTGTGCCCTTCCCCTGCATTGCATGTACACGTGTGTGTGTCCTGCCTTGGCACCTGTGCACACACCAACCCACACGTGCTTTTTCACACACGTGGGCACACCTCTCCCCTGTGTGCACGCACACACGTGTGTAACCCTTTCCTGGCATGCACACGAGCACGTGCTCTTCCCTTGTGCATGCACACACATGTGCATGCCCTTCCCTGGCGTGCACACATGAACACATGTCCATGCCTTTCCCCTGTGTGCACACACGCCAGGGAAGGATGCACATGTGTGTACATGTGTGTGTTGCACATATGTGCACGTCCTTGCCCCGTGTGTGTGTACACACACGTGCACCCCTTTTCCTTGTGGAGAACACACGTATGCCCTCCAGCCCCCGGCACATGTTCCTGTGCGTGCACAGTCCTTCCCTGTGTCCATTCACACATGTGTGCCCTCCATCCCCTGGCACACATTCCTGTGCCTGCACAGCCCTTCCCTGTGTCCATTCACACATGTGTGCCCTCCATCCCCTGGCACTCATTCCTGTGCCTGCACAGCCCTTCCCTGTGTCCATTCACACACGTGTGCCCTCCATCCCCTGGCACATGTTCCTGTGTGTGCACAGCCCTTCCCTGTGTCCATTCACACACATGTGCCCTCCATCCCCCGGCACTCATTCCTGTGTGTGCACAGCCCTTCCCTGTGTCCATTCACACACACGTGTGCCCTCCATCCCCCGGCACTCATTCCTGTGTGTGCACAGTCCTTCCCTGTGTCCATTCACACACGTGTGCCCTCCATCCCCGGCACACATTCCTGTGTGTGCACAGACCTTTTCTGTGTCCATTCCCACATGTGTGCCCTCCATCCCCCGGCACATGTTTCTATGTGTGCGCAGCCCTTCCCTGTGTCCATTCACACACGTGTGCCCTCCATCCCCCGGCACATGTTCCTACGTGTGCACACCCCTCCCCCTGCCTTTGCCCACCCTCCCCCGTGCCCCTCCCTGTGCCCCCCACTCCAAGCAGCCCCTCTGCCCCCGGCAGGTCCCACGGCCCCGACGCCAAGATCCTGGAGCAGGGGCCGGGGCAGCCCCAGGGGCCGCTGGCCCTGGGCCACATGCTGCACATCGCCACGCAGATCGCCTCGGGCATGGTCTACCTCGCCTCCCTGCACTTCGTCCACCGAGACCTGGCCACCCGCAACTGCCTGGTGGGCCACGACCTGGTGGTGAAGATCGGGGATTTCGGCATGTCCCGGGACATCTACAGCACCGACTATTACAGGGTGAGCTGCCCCCTCGGCCCCCTCCAGCTCTGCCGTGGGCTGGGGGGGCCACGCTCGATTTTCCCTCTTGGATGCTGCCCCCCCATCCTGTCTCCATCCGTGTTCAACCACAGAGTGGGTTGGGTTGGAAGGGACATTTAAAAGTCATCTGGTCCAACCTGTGACCTTCTACTAGACCAGGTTTCTCAAGCCCTGTCCAATCTGGTCTTGAGTGTTTCCAAGGAATATTCCACAGCTTCTGAGGGCCACCTGTGCCAGGGGGTTCACTGCGAAAAATATCTCCCTTACATCTAGTCTGAGGCTTAATGAGTGGGGCCAGGGATGGGGCAGATAGGGGGAGCCCTGCCCTGCTGACAGCCCCGCTGTGGGCAGGTGGGAGGCAGGACCATGCTGCCCATCCGCTGGATGCCCCCCGAGAGCATCCTGTACCGTAAGTTCACCACCGAGAGCGATATCTGGAGCTTCGGCGTGGTGCTCTGGGAGATCTTCACCTACGGGAAGCAGCCCTGGTACCAGCTCTCCAACACTGAGGTGAGCAGGCAGGGGCAGGGGGGATGGTGACAGACCCCCCCCCCCCAGGGGTACCCGGAGAGGGGGGATCCCATCTCCATCCCGGTTCCCGCAGGCCATCGAGTGCATCACTCAGGGGCGGGAGCTGGAGCGTCCCCGCACGTGCCCCTCCGAGGTCTATGCCATCATGCAGAGCTGCTGGCACCGGGAGCCCCAGCAGCGCCGGCCCATCAAGGAGATCCACAGCCGCCTCCAGGCCCTCGTCAAGACCCCCCCTGTCTACCTGGACATCCTGGGCTGAGCGGGGACCCCCACTCGCCCTCCGTTCCCCGCTGCCCCCCTGCCCTCCCTGCTGCCCAGGGGCACGGCTTCCCCCCCCGCACAGCCCTGGACTGATGCCCCAAGGGGGGGAGAGGGCTGAAACCTTATTTATAGTGGAAAATGCCAGCTCATCCCGGAGTGGGGCTGGAGGGCTGGGCTGGGGGACCCCCAGGGTTGGGACCCCCGGGTTTGTGGCCCTGCTGCCTGGCTCCTTGTCATTCCCCCAGTGTGCCGGGATGGAGGTGATCGGCTGAGGTGGGTTGGCTTGAGGGGGCAGAGCTGAGAGCCCCCCAGCACGGTGTCTGTGCTGGAGCCTGGAGGGGTTCAGCTCTCTGGGGGAGTTGGGATGGCCCGTGCTCTGCAGCAAAACCAGTCAATAATAAACTGTCTCTCCCCCGCACTGGGCCCTGCCTGCTCCGGGGTGTCATCGGGGTATGGGGGATGGAGGGATTTTGGGCACAAAGAGGGGCTTTTTGAAGCAGGGAGACCACCCTGTCTGGGGCAGAGGAGCTGGAGGGGAGGTGCTGCACCAGGGGTGCCGGGATGTGGGGACAATGTGTGCCCAAGATGCAGGGATGATGAGTGCCAGGAACCCAGGATGCAGGGATGATGAGTGCCAGGAACCCAGGATACAGGGATGATGTGTGCCGGGATGGTGTGTGCTGGGATGAAGCAATGATGTGCGCCCAGGACCTTGGGCTGCAGGGCTGTGTACCCAGGAGCCTGGGATGCAGGGGTGATGTGTACCCAGGAGCCTCGGATGCAGGGATGATGTGTGTCCAGGGCCTTGGGATGCAGGGGTGATGTCCTCATCCTCAGCCCAGAGGGGGATGTTTTTGGCTGCACTACAGGGCCCACCTTGGGCAGCGCTCCTGGGATGCTTGTGCCATACCCTGGCCTGGGGCACCTGAGTCCCCTCGCCAAGGGGTCCAGGGGAGGGACTTCACAGCACAGCCAGCAAAGGGTGTCATCCCCCAGCAAAGGGTGTCATCCCCCCTTCCCTGTGCCCTCCCATCAGAACCAGGGGTTATCACATGCCCTGTAGCGTCCACTCCATCATCCCTCCTCGGGCTCTCCAGCCGCCTTGGTAATGGTTGAGACCTGGATTTGACCATAATGGAGCTGAATTGATTTCATCTGGATAATTAGGCAGCACAGGCAGGGCCCTGGCAGCTCCTTTGTTACCCCCCGTGACCCGAGATAAGCAGGAGGAAAGCGGGGTCGGGGGGGAAACTGAGGCACAGCACAAGGTGGGAGCAGCTGGGGGGGTGTCTGTGGCAGGTACCAGGGGGCTTGGGGCCAGCAGAGCACGTGGCTGTGCTGGGTGGCCGGGGCTGGATGTGGCACAACAAGAACTGGAGGAAATCAGAGCCATCCCCAGTGCCCCACAGCCTCCAGCCTGTAATCCATCCCAAAACCCTGCAGTGGGGCTGGATCCAGCCCCCAGCCCAGGGCTCAGGCCCCTCTGTCAGGCCCTGGATCTTTGTCAAGGGTCCAGCCTCGAGATGTTGGGAGCTGGCACGGGCAGGGTCTGGTCCTGCTGGAGCTCAGCCTGGCTGGCAGAGCCCCCCACCTGCTTCCTTGGGGTCTCTAATCGCTGACCACGTTGATTTATGGCCTTTTTCCCTCTTATCTAATTTGAGGAAGGAACTAGATTACAACCTTGAGCTTTTCCAGCCCCATGCTGGAGATTGCCGCAGACCAACGCCCCGAAAGGGACCGTGTGCGGTGGTGACAACCCCACCCCCCCAAAACAGGGAGGGCTTCCCTGTAGCCGTGCCTCAGTTTCCCCCGTGGGAGTGGCAATGCCTCAGTTTCCCCCGTGGGGATGGCTGTGCCTCAGTTTCCCCCTTAGGATGGTCAGGGAAGAGTTAAGGCTCCCCCCGCGATCGATCGGATCCCCCCCTCCCTGACTCCTGCAGCAGTTTCTCCATTTCACTGCTCCGGGGGGAGCGGTAATGGACTCTGGCAATGAGGTAATTAACGGCTCCGCTCCCAGGCGGAGCTGCCGCCCCAGCGGCACCGCGCCCTGGCCCCGTTAACCCGCGTTCCTCAGAGCTGGGGGGTCTCGGCCCCGATTCTGGCTCTTGCAGCCCGGCTGGGTGGTCCCCGGCCGCATCCTGCCCGGAGGGTCCCATCCCGGCTGAGCCACCCCCCTGCTCCCTGGCACCGCAGGCTCAGCCCGTGGCAGAGTTAGGTCTGCTTTTTGGGGGAGGTCCCACCCCCCCAGAACCCTCTAAAGCGACCCCAGGTGCCCTCTAAAGGGACCAGACGTGTTTTGGGGTTCCTCCCCCCCCGGCAGGGGTGGATGGGGGGACATTGGAGTTGTGGATACAGTTGTGTGCCGGCCCTGCAAGGGATGGAGCCCGCACAGCCCCCGACCACACCGAAGTGCACTTGGGGGTCTCCGTCCTCTCCGGCCCTGGGGGCTCTCGGGGGGGCTGCAAAGGCATCTCGGCACTGAAGTGCCGCTCAAGTGTCCCCGAGCAATATTTCCACTCCGCACTGGGGACGCCTTAAAAAGCTCTGGCGCGGGGCAGGGGGGGTCACTTCCACACCAGGTCCTCAGCTCCGGATGTCCCCAGCCCGGGACCCCTCAGTGCCCGCAGCCCCCACGGCCTCGGTGCCCAACCCCGCTCCGGGAAGCGCCGTTTTGGGGTGGCCATAGCGGAGCCTCAGCTGCGGGTGGGCTTGATCCTAATGGCCGAGGGAGGTGGGGGGCGGTAGGGGAGGGGGGTGGGCAGCTGAGCCGCCCTGGGACGTGAAAATCGTTGAGAGTGATTAGAGCTGTTCCTGTAACGAGCAGAGCAATTAACGGCGCCTCGGGAGCAGCGCAGGCCGATAATGTGTGCGGGGGGCGGGGGCGGCTGCGCGGGGCGACACGTGGTGCTGAACTGCCCGGCCGGGGGTCCCGGGATGGGAGTGACACGTGGATGGGGTTCCCGGGATACAGGTCAGGAGCTCAGGATATAATTGTGATATATGATCAGGATCCAGGGATGCAGAGGTGATGGATGGCTGAGGATCCCGGGATGTCGGGGTGATGCAAGGCCAGGGATCCCAGGATATGGGGGTGATGTATGGCTGGAGATCCTGGGATACAGGGGAAACACGTGGCCAGGATCTTGCAATGTACGGCTGGGGTGTCTGGCATGCAGGGGTCACGTGTGCCCAGGATCCTGGCATGAAGTGTGCCCAGGATCTTGGGATAAGGTGTGCCCAGGATCCTGGGATGTGGGGATCACATGTGCCCAGGATCCTGGCATGTGTGCCCGGGATCTTGGGATAAGGTGTGCCCAGGATCCTGGGATGTGGGGATCATGTGTGCCCAGGATGCCAGGACAGCATGTGCCTGGAATGTGGGGATGTTGGGTACCTGAGATTTCAGGATGCAGGTTCGGTGTGTGCCCAGGATACAGGCGTGGTGTGTCCCTGGAATGCAGGGGTGATTTACCTGAGATGTAGGAATGATATGCCTGGAATATTGTGCAGGAACAACATGTGCCTGGGATGCAGGGAGGATGTCTTCCTGCGATCCCAGGATGAAGGGATGATGTGTGCCAAGGATGCTGGGATGCAGGGATGATGGCCCAGGATGCTGGGATGCTCTGCCCAGGATGTTAGGATGCAGGGACAATGTGTCTCTGGGATGCAGGGATGTGCCTCAGATGTTGGGATGCAGGGATGCTGTGCCTGGGATGTTGGGATGCAGTGATGATTGTGTTCCTGGGATGCAGGGATGAGTGCCCAGGATGTTGGGATGCAGGGATGAGTGCCCAGGATGCTGGGATGCAGGGATGAGTGCCCAGGGTGTTGGGATGCTGGGATGATGTGCCCAGGATGTTGGGATACAGGGATGAGTGCCCAGGATATTGGGATGCAGGGATGAGTGCCCAGGATGCTGGGATGCAGGGATGAGTGCCCAGGATGTTGGGATGCAGGGATGAGTGCCCAGGATGTGGGGCACCAGCCTGGGTTCTGCTCCCCGACCATCAGCCAGCGCCGTGAAGCTGAAGGACACCCTGGTCCCCTCAGCCCCTCCCCGCAGAGCACCTGCCCCTTGGCTGGGGGGTCCCTTCACCTGCTCCAGCCCTTTGGGACACCCCAGGTCAGGGCCTGCACCCACGGGTGCCCCAGAGCCCTCGGGACAGGGACACCCTGCAGCTGAGGGGTCACACCGGGACGTTCCCACGGGCCCCGTCCCCACCAGCACAGTGTGTGAGCAGCCCCGGTGATGCTGCTGTGCCAAAACCCTGCTGGTTCCTGGACAGACAAGGGAAAAAAAAAAAAAAGAGAGAGAAAATAATTAGGGTTTTTTATTTTTTTCCCTTTTCCGTAGTCGTCTCCACGTCCAAACTTCCTGAGAGCAGCTCCGGGCCCTCCCTCCGCTTCCGACGGCCGTGCTGCGCCATCCCGGCCGGCCGAGCCCACCGGCCAGGCCAGCCCCGCGTGGGGGCCACTGCACCCCCACCCTGCCTGTCACCGCGGCCCCCGGCCAGGTGAGTGTCACCGTGCCCAGCCCGGGGCACCCTGGGGGCCGGGAGGTGGGGTTGGGGGGGTTCGACCGTGCCCTGAGGTGCTGCCGGAGCGGGAACAGCCCCCAGCACCGTGCGGGGCTCGGGAATGGTGCAGCTTCCAAGGTGAGGGGATGGGGGGGGACGGCGGTGAGGGGACAGTGGCGGATGGGGAGTGGGACAATGCTGCGACACCCTGTGGTGACCTCAGTGCTGCCCCTGTCCCTGCCCATGTCCCTGACTCACACCCCTGCCCCCCTCACCCAGCCCCATCCCCGCGGGTCCGCGGTCCCGGAGGAAACGCGTCACCCCCTCGGGCTGTGGTGGAGGAAGAGATAACGGCTGAGGGGGAGCCCAGCGCAGTGTCCCCTGCAGGGACAGGGCAGGGCTGGTCCCTGGTTCCCTGCCCTCACCCCACACACCCCCTCCACCCACATCACCAGCAGCCGATGCTCCTCATCCCACCCGGGAGGTGCTCAGGGACACCGTGTGGAGGGGAGCGCCAGGTCTTGGGGGGTCTCTCATGACTGTGGCGTCCATGGCGGGGCTCTTTCCCGCGGCTGGGCCCCCCAATGAGCAGCCCCAATGTTTTGATGATTCCTCACTTTTCCTGCCAGTATCTCCCAGTGGTTCCTGTTGTTCCCAGCAGCTCTTGGTCCCCCACCCCCCATTGCTGGAGCTGAGGATGAGGCTGGCAGTGGGGCCACTGGGAGGGCCTGGGGGGTTCCCCTGGCTCTCCCCCCCTTGCCAGGGTCCAAGGGAGGGAATTTTGGCAGCGGACGAGCAATTAATTCCTCGCTGCCGGGAGCCAAAGGGAAATGGGGGGAAACTTTCCCACTAAACCTTTTTTCCACCCCAAACCGGATGCTCTGGCCCCAAAACGCAGCGTGGGCTCCAGTGAGGGGGGGGATGAACTCAGGGGGCTGCTGGGGCAGCACCTTTGGGGTGTCCTACGGCCGAAGCAGTAAGGAAACCACCGTAAATCCAGCTGTGCTCACCAGGAAACCTCTGTTTCCTCCCTGGCACTCGCCAGCCCCAAGCCCCGTAACACACGTCCCGGTAAACAGCACCCCCAGCACGGGGGGCTCAGGGGCTCGCCGGCCCTCCCAGCCGGGCCCCCCGGGCTGGCAACGATCCCGGAGCCGCCCCGGCAAAGCCAGACCCTCTCTGGGTTGAGCAAGAAGCCGTTGGATCCGGGAAGCACAACTGGGAATAAACACAAAACGGGTTGAAGCGGGGCCGTGCGGCGCCGCGCCAGGGGCTGGAGCCGCCGTGCCAAACCCCGCCCCGGCACCCCGGGCTCCCACCTCCAGCGGCACCCCGGGATGGGGTCCGGCAGGAGAGGTTGGGGTTGATGGCAGGATGCACCCCGGGGTGTCTGAGGATGCTGGGATGGGGCCGCGTGGGGCCACCCAGGCTGCTGAGCGGATGTGCCTCAGTTTCCCCTTGGCACGGGGTGAGCAGCGGGGCCGGGGCTGGGGCCGTTTCTCGGGATGGAGGAATGCGAAGCCAGCCCCGCGGGGAGGTCGGATCCGGAGCCGGGGCCGGGGGCGGTGGGTGTGGAGCGGGAATGTGTGGAGGCAGAGGGTGCAGCCGTGGTCTCTCTCCGTGCAGGATGCTGCTGCGGGCCGCGGTGCTGGCCGTGCACGCCGCCCTCCTGGCTGCCCTCCGCCCCAGCGACCCCAACGTTTGCAGCTACTGGGAGAGGTAGGGCTGGGGGCGCTGGGAGAGGGCACGGTGACAGCGGTGGGGCCTCGCAGGACCTGCTGTTCACCCCACATCCCCTCCCCACCCCTCTCATCCGCAGCTTCACGGTGGCAGTGCAGGAATCCTACACCAAACCCCACGTCGTGTCCTCCAGCGAGCCCTGTCCCGGCGGGCTGGGCTCCTCCCTGCCCTGCCCGCAGCAGAGGTGGGAGCAGCCCCGGCTCCCCACAGCCTCTTGGGGACCACACGGTGTCCCCGAGGGCATGAGGGGCTGGAGGGGGGCTGTCCCCCAGGCTATGGGGGCTGGAGGGGGGGCAGTCCCATCAGAGGGAGTCCCCAAGGCCATGCTTGGGGCTGGAGAGGGGCTGTCCCACTGCAGGTCGTCCCCAAGGATACTGGGAGGGCTGGAGGGGCACAGTCCCACGAGAGGGTGTCCCCAAGGACATGGGGGGGGTCTGTCCCTCTACAGATTGTCCCCAAGGCCATGTGGGACCGGAGGAGGGATGTCCCAGTGCAGTGTGTCCCCAGAGCCACAGGAGGGCTGAAGGGGCCTCTCCCCGTGGTCATGGGTGGGCTGGAGGGGGGCTGTCCCAGCACAGAGTGTCCCTGAGGCCATGGGGGGCATGGATGGGGTTGTCCTCATGCAGGGTGTTCCCAATGACACTGGGGAGATGGAGGGGGGCTGTCCCATGAGAGGGTGTTCCCAAGGGCATGGGGGGGAATTCGAGGGGGTCTGTCCCCATGCTGGAGGGGGGCTGTCCCAGCGCAGGGTGCCCCAAGGGGATGGGGGGAGTTGAAGGGGTCTGTCCCCATGCAGGATGTCCCCAAGGCTGTGGGGGCTGGAAGGGACCTGTCCCCATGGCCTTGGAGGGGGTGAAAGTGGGGGCTGTCCCAGTGCAGAGTATCCCCAGGGCCATGAGAGGCTGTAGAGGGGCTGAAGGAGACCTGTGCCTGTGCAGGGTATCCCCAAGGCCATGAGGGCTGGAAGGGGCCTGTCCCCGTGGCCGTGGGGTGGTGAAGGGGGGTCTGTCCCAGTGCAGGGTGTCCCTGGGGCCATGGAGGGTTTTAGGGGGTCTGTCCCAGTGCAGGGTGTCCCTGGGGCCATGGAGGGTTTTAGGGCGGCTGTCCCATTGCAGGGTGTCCCTGGGGCCATGGAGGGTTTTAGGGGGTCTGTCCCAGTGCAGGGTGTCCCCAGAGCCGTGGGGGGCTGTAGGGGGTCTGTCCCAGTGCAGGGTGTCCCTGGGGCCATGGAGGGTTTTAGAG
>JAWWLV010000078.1:2721345-2741106 GCA_035041135.1 Platyrinchus mystaceus
GGGGGGGTCCTTGGCACGCGTCCCTGGGAGTGCTGGGGTGGTGTTGGGGGCAGTGGGTGTGGGAGAGCCTTCCTTGCCATCCTCACCAGCTGCACGGGGCGAGCAGCCATGGGGTGCTGGGAACCCCATGGGAACCCCGGCATAACCCCCCCCACCCCCGGCGCGTCTGGCTCTGCCAGGCATGCCGGCTCCTGCCGGCTTTGGGGGGATCTGGCACATGCTGGCGTCTCCTGCGGGAAAGGGGAATGCCCTCGGCTCTTCCTCGGTGCTTCCAGCCAGGCAAGGAGGTGTGGGGGGTTGGGGTTATGCCTGGGGCTGGAGTCATTACTCAGGGGGGTTTCACCGAGGTCATGGAGCAGTGGGGCACAGCCAGCCCCCCCAAGCCCACAGGGGAGCAGCTGTGGGGTCCTAACCCTGCACTCCACAGGACCGGAGGGGCTCAGTGCCCCCAGGGAGGGGGGCAGCCCCTCTCCCCACACAGCAGTGTGGGATGTGGGGGCTGTGGCCCCTCTCCCGGGGTGTGTTGCTGTGCGGCGGGCAGGGCGGCCGCTCTCCCCCACCCAGCAGGCGCTGCTCGCTGGGCGGTGGCTGGGTGTCCCGCCGGCCTGGGCTTGTCCGGGTGCGGGAAGAGCCGACGAACCCGTCAGACGGGTCCTGGTAGCGCTCTCGGCAGGCGCCGGGCTCCCCACATCCCCCCCCGCGCTCCGACAGGCCCGCCCTGGCGTGGGGCTGCGGTCCCTGCCGTGGACCCCCACCCCGGGGTCTCGGCGTGCCACTGGTACCCGAGGCTGACCCAGGGCAGGGTGGGCATGGTGTGTCCATGGCGTGTCCATGGCAGCACCACCGGCACTGCCAAGGGCCATATCCGGCAGGGTGTGGGCTGCCAGGGACCAGCCACAGCCCCTGTCCCTGTGTGGTGCCATGACGGTGCCACACGGAGTGGTGGCACAGCCCAGCTGTCCGATGCCCGGAGGGGGTACAAGGGCTGGAGTTGCCACTCCGGCACAAAGAGCCCTGCCTGCAGGATCCCTCCTGCCATTTGCCTCGACCCTGGCACCGCTCCCGGTGCGTGCGTGGCACCGCCGACGGCTCCACGGGGCCCGGCCACCCAGTTCTGCTCTGCTCCATGCCCTCAGGCTGGGCACAGCGGGGCAGCCTGGCCACACCAGGAGACTTCTGGGGTGTTGCCACAGGGTTAAGGTTTGGGTGCCCCTCGAGTGCTGGGGGATTCCACAGCCCTGGCAGCGTCTGTGGGAAGGGGATGTGCGCCGGGAGCAGCCGTGTGGCACGAGGCTCTGCCTCATCCTGGGGTAGCGCCAGCCGGCCTGGTCAGTGCTGGGCGATTCCTGCTCTCCAGACAAAGGTGTGAGGTGCTGGACAGCCCCAGGGCCATGGCTCTGCCCCCGCTGGGCACAGGCTGGCACCGGGCCGTGCCTACCTGCCGGGCTGCACGCACCTGGCACCGCGTGGCACCGCGGCCTTCGCTCCCAGCCAAGGACTGGACGGCTCCTCTTCCTCCCCCGGCCTCGCACTGGTGACGTCAGCCCAGGCAGGGGTTGGGGCACTCCTGGGTGTCCCCAGCCGAGAAACTATAAACACTTTGTCACGAGTTTGCCTCTGGCCGGCCCCACCTGCCCCACGCCGTGCACCGCCGGTGTTTACAGCACGGAATGGCTTCACCTTTGTCCTGCTGGCACGGGCACCGATCCCGGCCCACCATTACCTGCTCCCTGGTGCCGTGGCCATGGCCGTGACCGTGTGTGTCACGTGCACAGCACCACTGGCACCCCCAGTGCTGCTGCGGGTTGGTGCCCACCCTGCCCAGGGTGCTGTCCACCCTGTGCCCCACTGTCACACCCCAGGGGAACTAAAGGGACACTCTCCAGCCCTAGGTTGTCCATCAGGCTGTCCTCAGCAGGGCTTGTCCTTCCACCCCCAGTCCCTCCACTGGTGCTGTGAACAAGGCATGGTGGTGACACTGGGTCCTGATGTGTCCCCATGGCCTCGCTCCCAGCCTCCTTCCCTGTGTCCTGGTGGTCCTGCTGCAGGGCTGGGGACCATGGCAGAGGGGGCAGGGGGGCCCCTTAGCCAACAGAGTTGGGTGCCACAACCCAGTGCCAGGAGGTGGATCCAGCGTGGTGCCCCAGGAGGATCGTTATGCCCTTGGCAGGGCCAGCAGGGGGTTCAGGCACCCAGGGCTGCCCAGCCCCTCATCACTGCTCCCTGACTCAGTTTCCGCAGTCCCCGGCACAGGGTGTCCCTGCCATGGTGACAGCAGTACCAGGGCAATGCCGGGACCGTGGGACCAGCTCCCACCACCGTGGCCTGCACGTGCCGTGCTCCAGCTCTCAGATCCCAGGGGTGTTCCCGGGAGCTGCTCCCCTGTACAAGCCACGGCAGCGCCGGCATCCCGGGAGCAGAGGCCTCGCACCGTCATTACGGATGATGTCAGGCCTGGCCGCAACCGGGGAGGATGAGAGGGAAGAAGCCAGTCCCCCTTCCCGGGAGCGAGGGTGGGGAGAGAGAGAGAGAGAGGCTGGGATGCACAGGGTGCAGGTGAGATGTGGGGCACTCGGCCCCACGGCCTGGGCCCGTGGGAGCCCTCGGCCGCGGCAGCCGCAGCCGCTCTCCGGTCGCGGCGCCGGCGCCTGCCGGAGCCCCCGCCGCGTGCCAGGGGAGCGCTCCGCGCCCGCTGCAGCACAGGGCATGCAACATTACCCACAATCAATGGATCATTATGGAATAAACAAGAGGAAAGTTGTTTTGCAAATGCGGCTGAGTTATCGCTTCACAACACGCGGCGAAGCGTCGCGCGCCGGCCAGGACACGGATGGATCCGTGTCGGAGCAAATGGGAGCCGACAGCGAGGCACCGCGCTGCCGCCAGGCTGTGGCAGCGTGCCCACAGTGCCCACCCCCTGCTCTGCACCTGCAGCCCCCCACTCTGCACCTACAGCCCCCCCACTCTGCACCCACAGCTCTAATCCTGCACCTACAGCCCTGATCCTGCACCTACAGCCCCCCATACTGTACCTACAGCCCCCCACTCTGCACCCAGAGCCCTGATCCTGTACCTACAGCCCCTCACTCTGCACCCACAGCTCTACTGCTGCACTTACAGCCCCCCACTCTGCACCCACAGCCCTAATCCTGCACCTGCAGCCCCCCACTCTGCACCCACAGCCCCCCATCCTGCACCCAGGCAGGATGATCCTGCCCTGATCCTGCACCCACAGCCCCCTGCTCTGCACCCACAGCCCTAATCCTGCACCTACAGCTTTCCATCCTGTACACAAAGCCCTAATCCTGCACCTGCAGCCCCCCACTCTGCACCCACAGCTCTAATCCTGCACCTACAGCCCCGATCCTGCACCTACAGCCCTGATCCTGCACTTATAGCCCCCTACTCTGCACCTACAGCCCCCCATCCTGCACCCACAGCACCCCGTCCTGCACCTACAGCCTCCTGCCCCACTCTGGGGGTCATGGGAAAAAGGAGTCCCCCCATCTCAGCCAGATACCCCCAAATAAGGAGGATCTGCTCAGCCCCTCGGTCACACCATGAAGAACCAGGTGAGGGTGATCCTCCCACACACACCCTCGCGGGACCAGGACTGGTGGGTGCTGCGGGGCAGGACCGGCCCCCCCGAGCCCCCCGAGCCGCGACGGTGTGTGTGGGGTCCCTACCCAGTGAGGGTCACTTGGTGGGTGTGGGGTTGTGTGTATGTCCCTGCCCGGTGTCGGTCCCGGTAGGGGGGTCTGTGTTCCCCTTCCCGGTCCCGGTGCTGGTCCCGGTGTGGGGGGGGGGGGGTGTCCCCCTGCCCGGTGCCGGTATGGGGGAGATGTGTGACCCCTTGCCCGGTGCCGGTGGAGGTGTGTGCGTCCCTTTGCCCCGTACCAGTCGCAGTAGGGGGGTGTGTCGTGTGTTCCCCCCCCGTCCCGTGTGTTGTTGTGCGGGCGCGGGGCGGGGGCGGGGGCGGGGCGGCGGCGGGGCCGTACTTAAGGCGGGGGGCGGGCGCGGGGCCGCCCGTGGATCGCAGCACCCGCGGAGCGATGGGGTGGCCGGGGGTGCCCCTGGCCCTGCTGGGGCTGTGCTGGGCGGCGGTAGCCGAGCGGCACACGGTGTTCTGGAACAGCTCCAACCCCCGGTGAGTGACCCCCCGCCCCTCACCGCGACCCCCCGCCCCCCGCCGCCGAGCGCACGCACCGGCACCGGGACCCGCCGCCCCGAGGGCGCGGGCGGCGTCGCTCCGCTCCCCCGGCGGCCTTTGTGCGGGACGGGGCGGCGGGGCCGGTGCGGAGCCCGGTGCAGGGGCGGCGGGGCCGTGCGGGGGGCGGCGGGGCCGGTCCAGGTGCGCCCGGGGGGGCCCTTCCGTTCCCAGGGCCGTGCGAAGGGGCCGCTTCCTTCCCGCGGGGGGGGCACGGCGCCAGCCCCGGCGCCGGCCCCGGGGACCGTGTTGACAAACACGGGGCAGGATGTGCGGGGGGGGGGGGGCAGACCTGGAGCGGGGGCCCCCCCGCTCACCGGCCCCCGGGGCAGGCGGGGACTGCGGTGTGACCCCAGCACAAGCAACAGCCCCACCCACTCTGCGGGTGGCCTCCCTCCTCTCGGGGCCGTGATCCCCCCCGGTTGTAGTGTTGCTCCGCATAGAGATCGTGATCCCCGCAGGTTGTAGGGGTGCCCCACTTCTTCCCCCTAGGGTCATGACCCCCCCGCGATTGTAGGGCAGCCCCCTCGGGCAGTGAACTCCCCCTGACTGTAGGTGTGCCCCCTCCTCTCCCCCCCCCTCCCCCGGTTGTAGGGGTGACCTCCTTAAGACTCTAGAAGTGTCCCCCTTGGCTTTAGTGGAGCCTCCCCTTGTTCTCTTGACCCCCCCACTGTGGGGGTGCCTCCCCCCGGGCCATGACCCCCGGGCTGTGGGGTTGCCCCCCACTTAGGCATCAAGGCTTCCCCCGTGCTGTGTGGGTTCCCCTCCTTCCCTGGGCTGGGTCCCCCCCTCCCCAAGTCGTGGGGGTTCTCTCCTCTCCCCGGGCCGTGTCCCCCCAGGTTGTAGGGCTGTGTCCCCCCACAAGGTTTGGGGAGCAGGGGCTGCCCCCGTGAGTGGCTGTGCCCAGCCAGCGAGGTGGGGTCGCGGCGGAGGCCCCCGGCGTGTCCCCCCCCTCCGGGCGGGGTGTGGGGCTCAGCTGGAGCCGGGCTGGCTGCCCCACGGCGAGAGCCGCGACGCCTCCTGCTCCGGCAGCGCTGGGCCGGGCAGGGCGCGCGTCCCAGCCGGTCCCCTCCCTGCTCCCCGGCTCCCGGGGAGCGCTGGGAATTGGGGTGCGCTCACCACTCACTGCCTGGGGGGCCCACCCGGGGCCGGGGGAAGGCCGGGGGCGAGGGGTGTCCTGTCAAAGCCATTCCAGGTGCTGTGGGACTCGCGGGGAAGGGTGGACTCAAAGGTGCTCTGTCCTGGAGCTGCTGTGGGCAGGGGGCTGCTCCCCCATGGGTATGGGGGATTTGGGGGTGCAAGTAAGGCCCCCCCCCCGGGCGCTGACCCCCTGACCCTCCCTACTGCCACAGGTTCCTGTGGAGCGACTACACGGTGGAGGTTCGCCTCAATGACTACCTGGACATCATCTGCCCCCACTATGAGGAGGGCAGCGTGGACCCCCGGGTCATGGAGCGCTACACCCTGTACCTGGTGGAGCTCGAGGAGTTCCAGGCCTGCAAGCCGAGCTCCAAGGAGCAGATCCGCTGGGAATGCAACAAGCCCAGCGCCCTGCACGGCCCCGAGAAGTTCTCGGAGAAGTTCCAGCGCTTCACCCCCTTCACGCTGGGCAAGGAGTTCAGGGAGGGGCACAGCTACTACTACATCTGTGAGTGCTGGGGAGGGGCTCAGGGGAGCTGCGGGGGGGTCCCCATCGAGCTCTTCCCACCCCTAACCCACCTTCCCCTTTGCAGCCAAGCCCATCCACCACCATGGTGAGGCCTGCCTGAAGCTGAAGGTGACAGTCACTGGCAAAGGCAGTGAGTATCGTCGCCCCCCCAGGGTCCCCCCCGTGCCCCCCCTTTCCCGCCCAGTGTGGCCTTGGCCGAGCTGAGTCACGGCCCAGCCGTGGCCCTTGGCCAGCCCGGGGTGTGGGCACGCACGGCTCGGCCGGGAAGGTGTTGGTGGCTTGGGGAGGGAGGGGGGACAGCCCACAGTGAAACTGGGTTTTGGGGGGTTTGGGGCACTGCCCTTCCCTGGTGTGACCCCTCCCTGTTTGCTCCACAGCTCCGGCACCGCCTGTCCCGGCCTCGACGCAGAAGGGGAGGATCCAAGCAGGTGGGTTGGGGGCTGGGGACAGATGGGGGCTGAGCCCAACTGCCCTTCCCAGGGGGACTGGGGGTAGTGGGGGGCACTGGGCTGAGCCCAACTGCCCTCCATGGGGGCTGGGGCAGGTGGGTGGGTTACTGGGCTGAGCCCAGCTGCCCTCCCTGGGGGGCACCAGGGCTGCTGTGAGGGGAGTCTCCAAACTGACCCCAGCCACCCTCGTGGAGGGCATTGGGGGTTGTGGTGGGGTGAGGGGCACTGGGTTGAGCCCAGCTGCCCCTCCTGGGGTCACCAGGGCTGGTGGGGGGACCAGTGCTGGTGGCACCCCCTGTGCAGGGGTGACGTGCTGCTGGCTTGGGGCACAGCTCCTTCTCTTGGGGTGCTGACGGCTCCTCTGCCCCCCCTCCTTCCCCTCCCCACAGATGACGCGGCGGCGCACGTGCTGAGGAGCGTGGGGCAGAACTCGGCCATGCGCAGCAGCAGCCGCCCCTTCACCTTCATCATCCTCCTCCTGCCCCTCCTGGTGCCACAGGGGCTCTGAGCTGCCCCACGTGCCCGGAGCCGCCACGGTTGGGGACCCCCGTGGTCCCCACAGACCTGCCCTACGCACAGCCGGGCCAGGAAAGGATTTGTCAGTATTACAGGGCTGAAGGGCCCGAAGCCATGGGAGCAGCCGGAGCCCTCAGGCTCCGCTGGCCCTTCCAGGATGGAAGGAGGAGGCCCAGAGGGAGCCTGGAACTGGAGGGGCTTCCGTGCCTTGGACTGGAGAGGAGTGGGGGGCTGGCACCCCTGCCCCGCAGCTGAGCTTGCCCACCACCCTCGGGGCTCTCCCGGCGGTGGGCTCGGACTGGGACGTGTCCTGCAGGTGGGGATTTGGGGTAACAGCGGTGCAGGGGGCTCTGCTGACCCCCGGTGTCACCGGCTCAGGGAGCCTGGACAGGCTGGAGCTGCCCTGGCAGCCAGAGGAGCGGGGCTGTAGGAGACATCCCCCTCCCCACTGTGCTGTGCCCCTTCCCCACCCTTCATCCCCTGGCCCTTCCCCATCCCCCCCCTCCGCTGGGTGTCGGAGGGCCCCCCCCAGCCACCCCCCTCCCCCCTTTGTACAGCTTTTTAACACGGAACTTTTTATACAATTGTCTGGAATAAATAACCGAAACCACGCTGATCTCCTGGGGCTGGGGGGGCAAAGGGTCATCCACCCCCCCCGGGGGCCAGGCCTCTCCTGGTCCCCATGGGGGGTTGGGCTGGTTAATTAATTAATTGGCTGGTGTTTGCACGGGGCTGTGAAGTGGCAAAGTGCCACAGTGGCTGGCACTGGCCCCGGCTTTATCTGGTGACACAAAGGCCTCCCGGGCGGGGGGAGGAGGAAGGGGGGGCCCTTCCCCCTGCACTGGGCTGAACTTCCAGGTGTGGGGCAGCAACTCCTGGAACAGATCCCAGGGGGTGGGACAGACCCCACCGGTGGTGAGGAGGGGGTTGAGGTGCAGCCAGACCCCCCAGGGCTGGGCAGGGGACACGGCCTGGCTGCACCCCAAGGCCCCCCAGAGGGGAGTGGGGAGTCCCTGCAGGTGTGTGGCTCTGGGAAGGGGGTGGTGGTCTCAGGAATATGGGGATGGGAGATCACAAGAGGGACTCCAGGCATGTGGGACCCTTGAGGTCTAAGATGCTGGGGGTACAGGGAGCTGGGGTCACTGGGACTTGAGGCCCTTGGAATTGGGGATCCTGGATCAGAGGGTCATGGAGACGTGGGATCTTGGGAAATTGGAGTCACAGGGATGTGGGACCCTGGGGATGGGGGGTCCTGGAGAGATGGGATCTCAGGGAATGGAGGTCACAGGGATGAGTGACCCCCAGGATGGGGGGAGACCCTGGGGAGATGGGATCACAGGGACATGAGACCCCTGGAATTGGGGATCCAGGGACATGGGATCTCAGGTAATCAGGATCACAGGGGGGATGAGTGACCCCCAGGATATGGGGTAGAGCACCCTGGGGAGATGGGGTCACAGGGATATGAGACCCCTGGAATTAGGGAGGATACTGGGGAATTAGGGTCACAGAGACCTGGGGAGGGAATGGGGGAACCCTGGGAATGCAGGGTCCTGGGGAGGTGAGATCACATGGACGTGAGGCCTCTGGAATTGTGGACCCCCAGGGATGGAAGGTTCCAGAGAGGTTCCAGAGAGGTTCCAGAGAATTTCCAGGGAATTGAGGTCACAGGGTGTGTGACCCCTAGGATATAGGAGAGGGCACCCTGGGGAAAGGGGATCACAGGGACTTGAGACCCCTGGAATTGGGGACCCCAGGAATGGAGGGTCCTGGAGAGGCCGGATCTCAGGGAATTGGGGTCACAGGGCTGTGTGACACCCCCCCCCCCCCCCCAGGATATTGTGGGGGACCCCAGAGATGGAGGGTTCTGGAGAGGTGGAATCTTGGGAAAATTGGGCTTGTGGGGATGAGTGTCCGCCAGGATGGGGGGTGGGGGCACCCCGGGGAGGGGGGGTCACAGCGACTTGAGGCTCCTGGAACTGGGGATCCAGGGACACAGGATCCTGAAGAATTGGGGTCACAGGCACATGACGAACTGGGGGGGACTCCCCATAACTGGGTGAGGGAGGGGGGGGCGCACTGAGGACACGGCACGGCGGAGGTGCCTCCCGCTCTCCCCGGTGTTTCCCGGTGCCCGCGGGGCGGTCGCTCGGTACCGGTCCCTCCCCGGTAGTGCGTCCCGTCCCGCCCCGCCCCGCCCCGCCGGGGCCCCGTGGCCGGTTCCCGGTGCGCCGGGATGGCCACGTCGGTGCTCGCCGGGCTCTGCCTGGCCGCCACCCTCGCCATGTTCGCCACCGGCCTGTGAGCGACCGGCGGCGGCACCGGGAGGGGAGCGGGGGGCGAGGGGGGCGCACCGGGACCGCTTTGGGGATGCAGTGGGGGCCGGGGGGGTGCAGTGAGGACACCAGGGCCAGTTTTAGGGTGTAATGGGGGCCTATGGGGTGTTTGGGGGTGCAGTGAGGAAACGAGGGACAGTTTTGGGGTTACAGTGGGGCCCATGGGGGGTTTGGGGGTGCAGTGAGGGACATGAGGAGGTTGGGGTTGCAATGAGGACACCAGGGCCAGTTCTGGGATGTAGTGGGGTCCATGGGGAGGGCTGGGGGTGCAGTGGGGTCCATGGGGAGGGCTGGGGGTGCAGTGGGGCCCATAGGGGGTTGGGGGTGCAGTGAGGACACCAGAGTCAGTTTAGGGGTGTAATGGGAACCCATGGGGGGTTGGGGGTGCAGTGGGGAACATGGGGAGGTTGGGGGTGCAACGAGTACACCAGAGTCAGTTTAGGGGTGTAACAGGAGCCCATGGGGGGTTGGAGGTGCAGTGAGGACACCAGGGTCAATTTGGGGTGCAATGGGGACTATGGTGGAGGGTAGAGAGTCCATGGAGGGCTTGGGGGTGCAATGAGGATACCAGGGCCAGTTTTGGGGTGCAGTGGAAGCCGTGGGGGGGATTTGAGGATGCAGTGGGGTCCAGGGGGGTGGGAATACAATGAAGACACCATGACTAGTTTTGGGGTGTAATGGGGGTTCTGGGGGAGTGTTGGGGGTGCAACAGGGAGGGCACCAGAGGCATTTTGGGGTCTGCAGTGGAGGCTGTGGGGGAGCATTTGGGGGTGCAATAGGGCACCAGAGCGAATTTGAGGGGTGTGCAGTGAGGGTTGGGGGAGGGGGAGGGTTGGGGGTGCAATAGGGAAGGCCCCAGGGCCGGTTTGGTGGTGCAGTGGGGGCAGCCCCACAGTCAGTTTGTGGGGTGCAGTGAGGGCCATGGAAGGGTGCAATGGGGAGGGCACCAGGGCTGGTTTCAGGGTTCAATGGGGGCACCACCAGAGTCAGTTTGGGGGTGCAGGGAGGGTCGTGGGTGGCTGGTGCAGAGGGATTTGGGGTGCAGTGGAGGGGAGTTGAGGGGTGCAGTGCCTGCTGGCCGCAGAGACTGTAGCCCCCCCCACCCCCAGCCCTGGTGGGTGCCCAGGAAGCCGCTGCCCCCTGCTCTCCCCAGGTCTGACCTGCGCCAGATGTTGGCGACCAAGAGTGTGGAGAACATCCAGTTCCTGCCCTTCCTCACCACCGATGCCAAGTACAGTGGGGTCGGGCCCTGGGGAGTGGGGGGGTCACACAGATCTGGGGGGGGGGTCCCCTGGGCTGCAGCCCAGTGCCTGTGCCGTGTCTCTCTGCAGCAACGTGGGCTGGCTGGGCTATGGCTGCCTGAAGGGGGACGGGACACTCATCACCGTCAACGCCATCGGGGCGGCTCTGCAGACCCTTTACATCCTGGTGTATCTCTACTACAGCCCTGCCAAGGTGGGGCAGCGGCCTTGGGGGACAGGGGGACAGGAGGACCCTCGCCCTGACATCCCCCTGTCCTCCCCCCAGCGCCCTGTGCTGCTGCAGATCCTGTTGCTCCTGGCCGTGGTGGTCACCGGCTGCGGGTACTTCACCCTCCTGGTGGACACGGGGACGCGCCTGGGGCAGCTGGGGCTCTTCTGCAGCGTCTTCACCATCACCATGTACCTCTCACCGCTGGCTGACCTGGTGTGTGGGGCTGGGAGGAGCTGGGGGGGCCCAGCCCAGGCCCAGCCTGACGTTTGCTCCTGCAGGCCAAGGTTATCCAGAGCAAGTCGACGCGGTGCTTGTCCTTCCCCTTGACCGTCACCACCTTCGTGGCCTCCAGCAGCTGGACACTCTATGGCTTGCAGCTGCATGACCCCTACATCACGGTGGGTTGGGGTGGTGGGCAGCCAGGGGATGCTGTCCTGTCCTGTCCTATCCTCACACCACCCTATCCCATCCCAACCCCATCCCATCCCACTCCATCCCATCCCATCCCACCACATCCCCATCGTCACCCATCCCACTCTATTCCATCCCACCCCAATCCCACCCCACCCCACTCCATCCCATCCCACTCTATCCCATCCCATCCCATCCCATCCCCATTCTGACCCATCTCACTCCATGCCATCCCACCTCATCCCCATCTCACCCCACTCTATTCCATCCCCATCCCACCACATCCCTATCATGACCCATCCCACTGGATCCCACCCCACTCCATCCCATCCCACTCTGTCCTTATCCCATCCCACCCCATCTCACTCTATTCCATCCCCATCCCATCACATTCCCGTCGTGACCCCATCCCCATCCCATGTCATCCCTATCCTACTCCATCCCGTCCCACTCTATTTCATCCCATACCAGCCCATCCCACCACATCCCCATCATGACCTATCCCACTCTATTCCATTCCACACCACTCCATCCCAACCCCATCCCACCCCACTCCATTCCGTCCCATTCCATCCCACCCCATCCCACCCCATCCCAGTCCATCCCACCCCATCCCAGTCCATCCCACCCCATCCCAGTCCACCCCATCCCACTCCTGGCCCAGCTGAGCCGTTGGCTCGGGGCCGGCCCCATCCGGCGCCGCGTGTGTCACCCGGCTGAGCCCGTGACAAGGCTCGGCACGATGACGATTGATTTTAATTAATTAGCTGGGACGGGGCCAACAAACCTCCCCCGGCCCGGCGGGGGGGAGGGGTAGATCCGCTCTCCCCCCGTGTCCTCCCGCAGGTCCCCAACGTGCCGGGGATCGTCACCAGCCTCGTGCGGTTCTGGCTGTTCCGGTGGTACCGGCCGGGGCAGGAGAAGTCTTACAGCCCCCTGCCCGCCTGAGGGGCCCCCCGAGGAGCCCCCCAACTCCAGCCTGGGCTGGCCCTGCTGCCACAGCCCTGGGTGCCACCACTGTCCCCTCCCTGAGGGACACCAGGAGGCACCTCCTGCCTCGGTGCAACCCAGCCCCACAGCCTTCAGCGATGCCTTTGGGGTGCCAGGAGCACCCCCAAATCCCAGGGTGGGAAGATGGTTTTCCATGCCCACAGCCCTGCCTGGTGCCGGGCTGGGGCTGCCAGAGGCCTGGGCATCTTTTTTTTGTACGGATTCAAGTGCCTTTTAATAAATCAGAGACTTCCCAGTGCCTGGTCTTTGTCCCTCCCCCTCCTGGTGTCCTGCTGCAGGGGCCAGGGTGGCTCGTGTCCCCACAGCCACTTTAGGGGCTACTCAGGACAATCCAGGGACTCCTTGTGGCCATCCAGGTTCTCCTTGTGGCCACCCACGGGCTCCTCATGGTGGGGGCTCATCCTGCCACCCTCTAGGCTCCAGCAAACCCTTCCAGCATTAAGGAAGCATCAGCCCTGGTGCCGGGAAGGGATTGGGCATGAGAGTGGGTTGGGGCAGGGAGGGGACACTGGGGACAGCAGCATTGTCAGGGGGCTGCTCTGACCCCCCTGAGCTGCCACCAGGGGCCACCAGGGAGGGGGGAAATTCTGTTGTGGAGCTGCTGCCACTCCGGAGCTGAGAATCGATGGAAATCCCTGTTAAACCCCCCACGGATCGAGCAGGCCCGGATCAGGCATCGACCCCGCACTGATTGATCAATTAACAGCGATCTGGAATGAAGATATCAGGCCAGTGCCACGGGAGGGACGAAATCACACCGCAAACACCCTGGAGCCTTGTGAAAAGTGATTCGTCCCCGTGTGCAGGAGACCCCCAGGACCCCCATCCTGTGCTCCACAGGTGGGATGAAGGAAGCGGCGGCAGGAGCCGGGGCTGCCCCTCAACCCTCACACGCAGCCTGTGAAGGGACGGGGCCGAGCTGAGCGTGGTGGGAGGGAGGGAGGACGAGCTCCTGGCGTGCTCCATCTTGTCCCTCGTGCCTGCTCCGGCTGCTCCTGGCGGGGAGGAGCCCCCCACTCTCTCCAGCAGTGGCAGCAGCTCCCGGCCCGGCCCGACAGCCCCGGGAAAGGGCAGCTTTCCCCACGGACACACCCGACCGGTCACTCCGGCTGCCTCGTGACGTGGCCGCGCACGCCAGGCCCGAGGCAGCGGAGCAGCTCCCGGACGCTGCCGTGCAGGGAGGAGCTGCGGCGGGACGGGCTGTTGTGGCCCTTGATGGCTATGAGTAGAGGCCCTGGATTGTCACGAGTGGCCCCTGGATGACCACGAGGATGGCCATGAGTAGCCCCTGGATGGACATGAGTAGCCACCGAATGGCCACGAGTAAAGGCCCTGGATTGCCATAAGTAGCCCGCAGAGGATCGTGAGTAGCCCACAGAGGGCTGGGAGTAGCCCCTGAATGACCACAGGGAGCCCCTGATGGCCATGAGGAGCCTGCAGAGGGTCATGAGTAGCCCACAGAGGGCTGGGAGTAGCCCATGAATGACCATGAGGAGCCCCTGGTTGGCCATGAGTAGCTCCTGGATGGCCATGAGTAAAGGCCCTGGATTGCCATAAGTAGCCCACAGAGGATCATGAGTAGCCCACAGAGGGCTGGGAGTAGCCCCTGAAAGACCAAAGGGAGCTCCTGATGGCCATGAGTAGCCCCTGGATGGCCATGAGTAGAGGCCCTGGATTGCCATGAGTAGCCCACAGAGGGCTGTGAGGAGGCCCTGAATGACCACAGGGATCCCTGATGGCCATGAGAAGCCCCTGATGGCCCTGAGCAGCCCACAGAGGGCTGTCAGAAGCCCCCAGAGCACTGCTGTCCCCACCCTGGGGTCTCAGCCCCACCAAGCCCCCCAAAGTGGCTGAACCCAGATTGGTGCCACTCCCCCCTCAACCAGCCCTGTGCTGGTGAACGCCGGGAGCTTCCCACCCTTCCCAGTTCCCAGCCGCCACTGCTGCCCAGGAAATGGCTAATTAGCCACTCCTGCTAATTAACCCGGGTCCTCCCTCCCGCTCCCGACAGCTCCTCTCTGCAGAGGACGCGCAGCCGCTCGTTAAAATCCCAAAATCCTTTGGCTGGAGGAGCCAGGTCGGCAGGTCCCGGCACGCCGGGCTGGGGGTCCCCGGGTGTGGGGCACCCCCAGGCAGAGCCCCCCTCCCCAGTGTGGAGCTCTGGATAGGCAGAGGAGCCGGCAGGAGCGGGGAGCTCCCCGAGACGCCCCCGGGAGGGGCCAGGCGGCGATTTAAAGGCTGCGGCGCCCCCTCCACCCAACCCTGTCCTTCTCCTCCTTCCCGGGAATGCGGCCAGCGGGGTGGGATGAGGCTCCTCCAGCTCCCACCTGCCTGGGGCGAACCACATCTAAAGGGCAGGCAGGGCACGGCCTCGCCCTGCATCCCCCTCCTGAGCCGAGTTCCAGAGGAGGAGCTGTTCTCCAGAGGAGGAAGAGGCCGGGGTGGGCTCCTGAAAGCCCCTCAGGGCAGTGGGCAAACTGAGCCTGCACGGAGACCCCTCCCCAGACACCCACCCCACACTGGGGAGAGCTGAATGATTCCCCCAGGGGCGCTTCCAGCAGCACCCAGGACCCCCAGTGCCCTCAGCCCCCATCTGGTGAAGAGCAATGAGGCTGGTGAAGGGACTTGAGCACAAGTGCTGTGAGGAGAGGCTGAGGGAGCTGGGGCTGTTTAGCCTGGAGAGGAGAAGGCTCAGGGGTGACCTGATCACTCTCTACAACTCCCTGAGAGGAGGTTGTAGCCAGGTGGGGGTCGGTCTCTTCTCCCAGGCAATCAGCAGAAGGACAAGAGGACACAGCTTAAGCTCTGCCAGGGGAGGTTCAGGTTGGATATCAGAAAGAAGCTCTTTACAGAGACAGTGATCAGGCATTGGAATGGCTGCCCAGAGAGGTGGTGGTTTCACCATCCCTGGAGGTGTTTAGGATGAGGCTGATGTGGCATCAGTGCCATGATCCGGTAATCACAGTGGGGTTGGATCAGAGGTTGGACTTGATGATCTCGGAGGTCTCTTCCAACCCAGTTAATTCTATGATTCTCTGATTCTATGGGAGCCCCCCGAGGCCCGGGGTGAGGGAGCAGCGCCGGGCGCCGCCGTCCCCGGGTTTTATTGCTGTCACAGGCGCAGCCCCCGCCGGCGCAGGTCGGCCCGCGCCGCCCTGATGTGCTCCTGCAGCTCGGCCGCCGCCTCCTCGCAGTCGTTGAAGGTGGCCAGGCGGTAGCCCACGGTGGCCAGCGAGTAGCAGCCGAAGGCCACCAGCAGGTAGACGGGCAGGGGCAGCAGGGCCTGGCGCAGCGGGGCCGGCGGCTGCAGCCCCGGCGGGGCCAGAGCCAGCGCGGCCCAGGCTGAGCCCAGCAGGGCCAGCCCAAAGAGCCACTGCCCCAGCTTGGTCATGGCAGCCTGGGGGAGAGAGGGGAGAGGGGAGGTGAGGGGCAGCTCAGAGGGCAGCTGGGAGAAGGGGAGAGGGGCAGAGGGCAGCTGGGAGAGAGGAAAAGAGAGATGGGGAAAGGGGAGTCAAGGGGAGGGGAGATGGATGAGGGGCAGAGGGGAGAAGGCAGCCTGGGAGAGGGGAGAGGGGAGGGAAGGGGGAGCTGAGAGAGAAGGGGAGCCAAGAGCAAGGGGAGAGATAGGGAAAGGGGAGTCAAGAGAGGGGGAGAGGGGAGAAGACTGCCCAGGAGAGGGGAGGGAAAGGGAGAAGGGAAAGGGAGGTGGGAGAATGGGGAGAAGGCGACCCAGGAGACAGGGAGGAGAGAGCAGGGGACAAGAGGGGAGAGATGGGGAAAGGGGAGTCAGGAGAGGGGGAAAGGGGAGAAGATGGTCTGGGAGAGGGGAGAAAGGGAGAGGGGAGGGGAGAAGGGAAAGGGAGGGTGGGAGAATGGGGAGAAGGCGACCCGGGAGACAGGGAGGACAAGAGGGGAGAGGGAAGAGATGGGGAAAGGGGAGTCAGGAGAGAGGGAGAGGGGAGATGACTGCCTGGGAGAGGGGAAATAGAAGAGGGGAGAGAGGGAGGTGAGGGGGGAGCTGACAGAGGGGGGAAGAGGGGAGAGGAGCAGAGGGGAACTGGGAGAGAGGAGGAAGTGGGGGAGAAGAGGGGAGAAGAGAAAGGAGAGCCAGGAGCGAAAATGAGGAGAAGGCAACCTGGGAGATGGGGAGGAGAGAGGTGAGAGGGAAGAGGGGAGCCGGGAGAAAGGGGAGTCAGGAGAGGGGGAGATGGGAAGAGGGGAGAAAGCAGCCCGGGAGAGGGGAAATGGGAGAGGGGCAGATAGTGGGGGAGAAGAGAGGAGAAGGGAAGGGGAGAGAAAGGAGAGACGGAGGGCGGAGGGAGGAAGAATGGGGAGAAGGTGACTGGGGAGACAGGGAGGAGGGGAGGTGAGAGGGAAGAGGGGAACCAGGAGAGAGGGGAGCGATGAGGAAAGGGGAGTTAGGAGAGCGGGAGATGGGGAGAGGGACCTGGGAGAGGGGAGAAAGGGAGAGGTAGTGGGGGAGAAGACGGAAAAGAGAAAGGGGGAAAGGAGAGCAGGGAGGGAGAATGGGGAGAAGGCAGCACGGGAGAAGGGAACTGGGAGAGGAGGGGAGATAATGGGGGACAAGAGGGGAGAAAGGAAGGGAAAGGGGAGCTGGGAGGGCAGAGGCAGGGAGAATAGGGAAAAGGGGAGCCGGGAGACGGGGAGGAGAGGAAAGAGGGGAGCCAGGAGAGGGGGACCGACCCGCGCCCCCCGACCGCACCGGGCCCAGTCCCCCTCCAAGCGCCACCCGAGGCCTCCAGACCGGAGCCTGGCCCCGGAGCCCCTCCGAGCCCTCCCAAAGCCCCGGTGCCGGTGCCGCCCCCACCTGACCCGCTCCCGGTCCCGCTCCCGGTGCCGCTCTCCGCCCCGCCGCACGCGGTGACGTCACGGCCGCGGCGCCGCGCGCGGGGGCCGCTGGGAGTTGTAGTTCCAGGACCGGGAGTTGTAGTTCCGGGGCGCCCCCTGCCGGCGGGGCGGGGAAGGGAACGGCACCCCCGGGACCCCCGGCGGGACCCCCGAACCGGCCCCGCTGCCGGTGCCGCAGGAAGCGCCGGGCTTTGTCGGCTGCGGCCGGAGCTGCAGGAAGCATCTGGTTTCCTCCGCGTCCGGCCGCGGGGCCCGGCGTGGGAGCAGGTCCTGCCGGCCCTCCCACGGTTGCCGTTCCCACCCCCCCCCCCCTCCATCCCGCTCCGGGGGCTGCCCCGGTGACCCCCGCCGTGTCCTGGGGATGGACCTGTGATGCCCAGCCAAGCCTCGGCTGTACCAGGGCAGGGGTTTGGAGCCCTGATCCCTGGCATCCCCATGGACCCCTGCCCGCTCCAGCCCCTGCTCCAACCTGCCTGGCTCCACTGGGATGCTCCTCCCTTGAAGGTCCGGGCAGATTTCCACCCCTGCCCACCCCCAGAACCCACCCCAGGCTCCAGGGCTGCTCCAGCAGGGCACAGGACCCGGGGCCAGGAGCCAAACCCGTGACAAGAGGCTACAAAGAAATGGCTTTATTGGGCGGGGGGCGAGTCCCGGAGCGGCCATGGGGAGGGGGCTGCCCCGGGAACGGGCACCAGGAAATCAATTCCTCTTCCTGCCCTTGCCCACGGCCTTGGCAGGGGCAGTGACGGGCGCTGCAGACTGGTAGAGAGTGGAGGAGATCTTGTTGATGTAGTAGAGGCCGACCATGGAGAAGATGAGGCTGCGAGGGTAGAAGGGAAGAGGCTGCTCAGCTGCCGGGGGCAGGAACACGCCAGAGTCACCCAATGCCTTCCCCTGTGCTGCCCTTCCTGAACACCTTCCCCTTGGATCCCACTGTGCTGCCCTTCCTGAACACCTTCCCCTTGGACCCCACTGTGCTGCCCTTCCTGAACACCTTCCCTTTGGATCCCACTGTGCTGCCCTTCAAAAATCACTTTCTCCTTCGTTCCCACTCCTCTGCTCCCTCCTAAACACCTTCCCCTTGGATCTCACTTCCCTACCCTTCCTAAACCAGCACCTTCCCCTTGCATCCTACTCTCCTGCCTTCTGAAACACCTTCCCCTTGGACCCCACTGTGCTGCCCTTCAAAAATCACTTTCTCCTTGGATCCCACTCCTCTGCTCCTTCCTAAACACCTTCCCCTTAAATCCCACTCCCCTGCTCCTTCCCAAACAGCTTCCTCTTGGATCTCACTCTCCTGCCCTTCAAAAAACACCTTCCCCTTGGATCTCACTTCCCTGCCCTTCCTAAACCAGCACCTTCCCCTTGCATCCCACTCTCCTGCCTTCTGAAACACCTTCCCCTTGGATCCCACTGTGCTGTCCTTCCTAAACACCTTCCCCTTGGATCCCTCTCCTCTGCTCTTCCCAAACACTTTGCCCTTGGATCCCACTCTCCTGCCCTTCTGAAACACCCTCCCCTCACATCCCACCGTGCTGCCATTCTCGCCGGCCCCCCACGGATCCCTGGCAGCCCTTCCCAGTGCCCTGCTCCCCTCCCAGCGCCCCCCATGACCCCTCAGGGTCCCTCCAGCCACTCCCCACCCTCTGGAGCAGCTCTGGACGTACCAGGTGGTCACACAGACCCGGTGGATGAGGCCAGAGGCGAACAGGGCCAGCAAGAGGCAGGTGAGGACTGCGGAGAACCAGGAGAGACACGACACTGCTGCGCTGCCCCAGGTGCCGGGGGGGCCCTGGTGCCACAACCCCCCCACAGCCCAGGAAAAGCTCAGGGGGAGCTCCCAGGATTCCAGGGCAGGGCTGAGACCCTCCAGTCCCACCACTGGAGCACAACCATCCCCCCCCACGGGCCTTTGGACACCAATGTGCTCCCGCTCCCCCACAGCACTTACTCTCGGGGAATATCTTGGCCTGGAAGCCCTTCCCGAAGATGAGGTTCTCCAGGTTGTTGAAGGCCTGAGCGTGGGGGGTTAAGGGGCACAACAGGGACCTGCTGTGCTCCCGAGCCTGCTCCCATCCCCTTCCCTCCCTGCCCTGACCCCCACAGCCCTGCTTCTGGCTCTGCACTCCTGTCATCTGGTCCCTACCCCCTTGGGGCAGCTCCCAGCCCCCTGATTTGGTGCCCTGGCTCCCCTCCCCGCCAGCCCTGCCCCTGTCCCCCAGCCCCCTGATTTGGTGCCCTGGCTCCCCTCCTCACCAGCCCTGTCCCTCAGCCCCTGTCCCCCAGCCCCCTGATTTGGTGCCCTGGCTCCCCTCCCCACCAGCCCTGCCCCCGTCCCCCATCCCCGCTCCTGCTCCCCGTTCCCGGTGCCCATCCCCAGGGATACAGTGAGGGAGCAGACGAAGAGAGCTGAGCCCAGCAGCCCCCCCTGGATGGTGAGCCACTCGGTGGAGGCGAGCTGCCGGCTGTACATCTGCATCCCGGCGAAGAGCAGCAGCGACAGCAGCGACGACAGCGCCAGGGACGTGCCCGTGCCTACGGCTGCGCCCGGGGCCGGCTCAGCACCAGGACCAGGGCTGGACCCCCGGGCATGAGCCCACCCTGCAGCCACAGGGCTGCCCTGTGCCCCCTGCCCGTGTTACCCCCCCGTTGTTCCCCCTTTCCCTATTTCCCCCTGCCCAGTTATCCCCTCACCCCCATTCCCCCACTGCCCCATTTCCCCCCACTCTGTTCCACAGGGTATCCCCCCTACTCCTCATTACCCCTCCCACCCCCATTACCCCCCTTTTCCCCATTACCCCTGTTACCTCCCCCATTTTT
>JAWWLV010000078.1:2741794-2763918 GCA_035041135.1 Platyrinchus mystaceus
CATTACCCCCATCCCCCATTACCCCCATCACCCCCGTCCTTCCCCATGACCCCCGTTCCCACATTGCCCCGTTGCCCCCGTTACCCCCCGGCCCCCACTACCCCCGTTTTCCCATTCGCTCCATTACCCCGCTCCCCTACCCACACTCCCCGCTCTCCCTTATCCCCATTATCCCATTTTCCCCCTTTTTTCCCCCCTCACCCATTGTCGCCCCGTTCCGTCCCGGTGCCGGCGCTGCGCGCATGCGCACTGCGCAGGGACACGGCAGCACCGCCGGGAGGAGGCACCGCGCATGCGCGGGCTGCCCCGCCCCTCCCGCCCCGGCGCTCGGACCCCCCCCGGTGGCCGTTACCGGTACTGCAGGTCCCACCGTCGGGGGGGGTCCCCTGGTGGCCGTTACCGGTACTGCAGGTCCCACCGTCGGGGGGGTCCCCTGGTGGCCGTTACCGGTACTGCAGCTCCCCCCTCGTTCGGGGCGCCCCCTGGCGGCGGGGAGCGGCACGGCGGGACCCCCGGCACCGGGACCCACGGCGGGACCCCTCCCCGATGCCACCCCCGGTGCTGTCCTCGGTACTACCCCCGGTACCAGCCCATCCCGCCCGCACCCCGCCCACCCCGAGGCGCCGCTCCGCGAGCCACGCTGCCCTCCGCGCGCTGCCGTCGGGGGATGCCCGTCGGTGCGGCGGGTGCATCCCCGGTGCCATCTCCCGGTGCCACCGCCCCCCAGTGCCGCCGGGCCGAGCATGCGCGCCGCCGCCTCCCGTCCCTCCCTCCCTCCCTCCGCTCCGTCCCTCCCTCCCTCCCTCCCCGGCTCCGCCGCTCCCTGCAACGCACCGGGGCGATCGCGGCCGCCGCTGCTGCCGCCGCCGCGGGCACGGGCGCGGGGAGCGGAGCCATGGCCGAGGGCGAGGACCTGCAGACCTTCACCTCCATCATGGACGCGCTCGTCCGCATCAGCGTGAGCGCCCGCGGCGGCGGAGGATGGGGGGGTGGCGGGGAGAGGACAGGAGTCCCCCGGGACCGGGTCGCCGTGGCAACGCGGGGGGGGACGATGCCCTTGAGGGGTGGGCGGGCGGCGGACCCGCAGCCCGGTTCACCGCAGCGAACCCCCGGGGAGGGGGGGATCCGGGCTCCCCGCCCGCACCGAGCTACGGCCGAGACGGGAGCATCAGGGGTGGGGGGGGGGGCCCATCCCGACCCCCATCCTCGTTCCCAGCACGGTCCTGGCGCTGGTCCCAGTGCCGGGCCCAATCCGGGCTCTGCTGCGGGCCCAATCCCGGATCCCATCCCAGATCCCATCTCCATCGTGGATCCCATCCCCATCCTGATCCCCATCCCGGATCCCAGCACCATCCCAGCCCCCAGCCCCAGCCCATCCTTATCCCAACCCCAGGCTCCATCCCAGAATCCATCCTGGCACTGATCCCAGTGCTGGTCCTCATCTCCATCCCAGCCCCAGTCTCCATCCCCATCTCAGCCCAGGGCCCCATCCTGGTGCTGATCCCAGTGGTGGTCTCCATTCCCATCCCAGCTGGTCCTGATCCTGACCCGATCCTGGCCCTGCTCTGGGCCCAGCCCCAACCTCAATCCCATCCCAGCCCCGGGCCCCATCCTGGCTCTGGTCCCAGTGCTGTTCCTGATCCCAACCAAGCTGCTGGTCCCAGGCCTGATCCTGACTCTGATGCCAGATCCAGTCCTCATCCCCACCCCAGTCCTGGTGCTGATACTGGTCCTGGCTCTGGTGCTGTTCCCAAGCCTGATCCTAACCCTGCTGTGATCTCAGCCTCAGCCCCCAGCCCCATCCCAGTGCTGGTCCCAGTGCTGCTCCTGATCCTGACCATGATGCTGGTCCTGGTCCTGGTGCCAGTGCCGGCCTCAATCCTGGTCCTGGTGTGCCCTCAGTTCCCAGTCTCGGCCCAGCCCTGGGCCACATCCTGGTGCTGACCCCGCTGCCAGTCCTGATACTGGTCCCAGGCCTCATGCTGGCCTTGATGCTACTCGTGGCTGTGGTGCTGATCCTGCCCCTGATGCTGATCCCTGGTGCTGCCCCCAGCCCTGATCCTGCCCCTGATGTTCATCACAGCGCTGATCCTGGTCCAGGCCCTGGTGCCAGTCCCAACCCCAATCCTGGCCCTGATGCCAATCCTGACCCTTCTGTTGGCCCCAGCCCTAATGCTGATCCTGGCCCAGGTGCTGATCCTGGCCTTGGTGCTATTCCCAGCCCTTGTTCTGATCCCAGCCCTGATGCTGATCCCAGCCCTGATCCCAGCCCTGATCCCAGCCCTAATGCTGATCCTGGTGCTGATCCTGGTGCTGATCCCAGCCCTGACGCTGATCCTGGCCCTGCTGCTGATCCCAGCCCTGCTGCTGATTCCAGCCCTGGTCCCACCTGGTGCCAGCCCCGTTCCACGGGCGGTGGGTGACGCTCCCCTCTCTCTCCGCAGACCAGCATGAAGAACATGGAGCGGGAGCTGGTGTGCCCGGTGTGCAAGGAGATGTACAAGCAGCCGCTGGCGCTGCCCTGCACCCACAACGTGTGCCACGTGTGTGCCAGCGAGGTGCTGCTGCAGCACGGCCACCTGTGCTGCGACCCCACCTCCGAGCCCACCTCGCCCGCCGCCACCCCGTCCACCCGCAGCCCCCGCCTGGGCCGCCGGGCCGTCCCCAAACCCGACCGCCTCGACCGCCTCCTCAAGTCAGGTGGGGCTGGGGGGCACGGCGGAGGGGACAGGGATGGCACAGGGCACCGGGATGGCTGGAGGGGAGGGGGATGGACAGAGGGAACTGGGACAGGGATGGGTGGAGGGGACAAGGATGGCTGGAGGGGACAGGGATGGCTGGAGGGTGATGAGGATGGCAGAGTGGACAGGGACAACTGAGAGGAAAGGGATGGCTGGAGGTGATGGGGATGGCAGAGTGGACAGGGACAACAGAGGGGAAAGGGATGGCTGGAGGTGATGGGGATGGCCGAGTGGACAGGGACAACAGAGGGGAAAGGGATGGCTGGATAGGACAGGCATAGCTGGAGGGAACGGGACAGGGATGGCTGGAGGGGATTGCGGTGGCTGGAGGGGATGGGGACAGCACAGTGGACAGGGACAACAGAGGGGAAGGGGATAGCTGGAGGGGACAGGGATGGCTGGAGAGGGTGGGAACAACTGGAGGGGATTGCGGTGGCTGAAGGGGATGGGGACAGAGGCAGAGGAGGGCAGATGAGACACCAGAGGTACAACAGAGGGCACAGTGATGGATGGAGGAGAGGGGAATGGCTGGAGGGGACAGGGACAGGCAGAGCTGGAGGGGACAGGGATGGCTGGAGGGGATGTGGGTGGCTGGAGAGGAGGGGGATGGCTAAAGAAGGGACAGCATAGCTGGAGGGTAGAGGGACAGGGGTGGCTGCAGGGGATGCAGGTGAGTGGAGAGGTTGGGGACAGGGATGGCTGGAGGGTCTGGGAATGGGGACAACTGGAAGGGATGGGGACAGGGACAGCGTCCTGGGCTACCCTTGGAAGGGCCCCCACTGACACCCCCTCCTCTCCTCCCTCCCGTAGGCTTCGGCACCTACCCGGGGCGCAAGCGGGGGGCTGTGCACCCCCAGACCGTCAGCTTCCCGTGCCCGGCCTGCCAGCGGGACGTGGACCTGGGGGAGAGGGGCCTGGGCAGCCTGTTCCGCAACCTGACGCTGGAGCGGGTGGTGGAGCGGTACCGGCAGACCATCAACATCAGCGCGGCCATCATGTGCCAGTTCTGCAAACCCCCGCAGCTGGAGGCCACCAAGGGCTGCACCGAGTGCAAGTCCAGCTTCTGCAACGAGTGCTTCAAGCTCTACCACCCCTGGGGCACCCAGAAAGCCCAGCACGAGCCCACGCCCCCCACCCTCACCTTCCGCCCCAAGGTACGGCCTCCCCTGCGGGTCCTCCTTCCCCCAGGGCGGGGAAATAAGGCTGAGAAAATTGGGGTTGTTCAGCCTGGAGAAGGGAAGGCTTTGGGGTGACCTAATTGCAGCCTTCCAGTACCTGAAGAGAAGTTGCAGGAAAGATGGGGCAAAACTGTTTAGGAGAGTCTGGAGCGACAGGACACGGGGGGACGGGTTCAAATCGAAAGAGAGCAGGTTTAGATTGGATATTAGGAAAAAATTCTTTACTCTGAGGGTGAGGCCCTGGCACAGGTTGCCCAGAGAAGCTGTGGCTGCCCCTCCCCTGGAAGTGTTCAAGGCCAGGTTGGACGGGGCTTGGAGCAAGCTGGGATAGTGGAAGGTGTCCCTGCCCATGGCAGGGGGTGGAATGAGATGATCTTCGAGGTCCCCTCCCAACCCAAACCATTCTGTGACTCTGTGATTCTATGATTTGGAGGTGCAGGGGTGGTATCCTGGGGGGGAGGGGGTTGCAGAGCCCCTCTGAGCCCCACTGTGCCCGTGCAGGGGCTGATGTGCCCGGAGCACAAGGAGGAGGTGACTCACTACTGCAAGACCTGCCAGCGGCTCGTGTGCCAGCTCTGCCGCGTGCGCCGCACCCACACCAGCCACAAGATCACCCCGGTGCTCAGCGCCTACCAGGCCCTCAGGGTAAGGGCTGCTGGGTCCAGACTGCGCTTTGGCTGTGAATCAGGGGCACCACAGAGCCCTGGTGCAGATGGGGGGGGTGAGGTGGGGGCGGGGGGCTGCTGGCACCTCGCCTCACCTCACCACCTTCCTGCAGGAGAAGCTGACGAAGAGCCTCGCCTACATCCTGAGCAGCCAGGACACGGTGCAGACCCAGATTGCCGAGCTGGAGGAGACGGTGAAGCACACGGAGGTGAGGGGGGAAGGTGCCTGCCTGGCCCTGAGCTGTCCCTAGGCAGGGGTGGCACTGCCAGCCCGGTCCCCTCCAGTCCTGGGCTGTGCTGCACTCTCTGACCCTGCCGTGCCCGTGCCTGGCAGGTGAATGGCTCGCAGGCCAAGGAGGAGGTGTCACAGATGATCCAGGCCCTCTGTGCCATGCTGGAGGAGAAGAGGGCCACCCTGCTGCAGGCCATCGAGGAGTGCCAGCAGGAACGGCTGGCCAGCCTGCACGGCCAGATCCGGGAGCACCAGGCCATGCTGGAGAACTCGGGCATGGTGGGCTACGCCCAGGAGGTGCTGAAGGAGACTGACCACCCCTGCTTTGTCCAGGCTGCCAAGCAGCTGCACAACAGGTACCGGGGCTGTGGGCACGGGGCTGCCGGGGAGGGGTCAGGACACTCAGGTGCCCGCTGTGCCTCCCCAACATTCCCACTCTCTGGCACTGCAGGATCCTCAGGGCCACCGACTCGCTGCAGAGCTTCCGCCCTGCAGCCACAGCCTCCTTCAGCCACTTCCAGCTGGACGTCAGCAGGGAGCTGAAGCTGCTCACCGACCTGGCCTTCATCCGAGGTAAAGGCAGCGGGACCCGGGCACCGGCTGTGCCCCGTGCGGAGGCACAGCCCCCGTGGGCAGAGCTGTTCCCTGCCCGCCTCGGAGCCGCAGCTCAGCCTCGGCTGCCGCCCGGGGCCGCGCTCGGGCAGGCGCTCGCGGATCTGCCGGTGCCCCCTCCCCGTCAGGGACGGCCCCTCCAGCCCCAGCAGCCCCCCCCAAAAAAAAAGATCCCTGCCCTGCCCTGTGCCAGAGCAGACAGGCAGGGCCGTGGTGCCAGGTGAGGGCAGCAGGAGTGCCGGTGGGTGAGTACGGAGCTGCCCCGCTGCCGGGCAGGCGCTTCCCGCAGGGCAGGAGCCGCGTGGCCCTGCCGGACCCGCTGGCGACACGTTTCAGACCTGCTTCTACCTCTCTTTGTTTATAGGCTGCGGCCGCTGCCGAGGCGTCACCGAAGTAACTGAGGCAAGTCACACCCCTGCCCCAGAGCCGCCCCGCTCTCTCTTCCCATCCCTCCATCCCTCCATCCCGTTCCCACCCTGGCCCTGCTCCGCCACCATCCTCCATGCCCGTCCTGCCCGCAGGCGCTGGCAGCCGGTGGCTCTGCCTCCTCCATCTGCCACCGCTCCTCCTGCCCTCCCACCCCCTCCTCGCCCCATTTCCATCCCCCTCCTCGCCCCATTTCCATCCCCCTCTCGCCCCATTTCTGTCCCACTCCTTGCTCCATTTCTGCCCCCTCATTACCCCATTTCTGCCCCCTCGTTGCCCCATATCCATCCCCCTCTTGCCCTATTTCCATCCCCTCATGCCCTATTTCCATCCCCTCCTCACCTCATTTCCACTGTCACTTGCCCCATTTTCACCCCATCCTTGCTCTGTTCCTCCCCTCCTCACCCCATTTCTGCCCCATCTTCACCCTGTTACCATCTCCTTTCTTGCCCTGTTTCCATTCCTCACCTCAATTCCATCCCCCCTCTTCCCATTTCTGTTCCCATCCTTGCTCAGTTTCCATCCCCCTTCTTGCCCCATTTCCATCCCCAACTCATCTCATTTCCTTCCTCTTCCTCCATTTCCATCCCCTTCCTCACCTATTGCTGTTTCCCTCTTGTGCCATTTCCACCCCATCCTTGCCCCATTTCTGGCCCATCCTCACCCCATTTCCTTTTCCTTCTCACTCCATTTCTGTCCCCTTTTTCCCTCCGTTTCCATCCCTCTCCTTGCTCCATTCCCACCCCCCTTCTTGCCCCATTTCTGTCTCCCTCTCACCCCATTTCTGTTCCTGTCTGCACCCCATTTCCACCCCATTCTTGCCCTGTTTCTGCCCCATCTTCCCCCCATTTGTATTCCCCGTCTCCCTATTTCCATCCTACTCTCACCCCATTTCTGTACTCTTCCTCACCCCATTTCTGTCCCTCTCTTTGCCCAGTTTCCACCCCCTTCCTCATCCCCGTTCCTTCCCCCTCCATTCCCATCCCCTACCACCCGCCATCCCCATCTCCTCCTCCTCCTCTCCTGCTGCCTCCATCCTCTTTTTCTCTCTCTCTCTCTCTCTCTCTCTCCTCCCTCCCGACTTGCACTCGGCCTGTCTGGTCCCTGGAGCCCCACAGCAGCAGCTCCTCTGTCTCCCCGACTCTCGCTCTCCTCCGGTGCCGACACACGGTCTCCGCAGTCAGACCCCCCTTAGACTCCGCTGGTTGTGCGTCCGTCCGTCCGTCCGGAATGCCCCCGTCCCTGCGTCCGGCCGCCTCCCCGCCTGCGGGGGGGGGGATGCTGCCTGATGCCCGCTGGTGCCTCTCCCCGCAGCGCCCGAGGCCCCCGTCATCGACACGCAGCGCACCTACACCTACGACCAGATCTTCCTGTGCTGGCGGCTGCCGCAGCACTCGCCGCCCGCCTGGCACTACACGGTGGAGTTCCGCAAGACCGACGCCAAGGCCAAGGGGCTGAAGCTGTGGCAGCGGCGGGAGGAGGTGCGGGGCACCTGCGCCCTCGTCGAGTACCTGGACACCGACAGCGTCTACGTGCTGCGGGTGAAGGGCTACAACAAGGCGGGCTTCGGGGAGTACAGCGAGGACATCTACCTGCACACACCGCCCGCCCCGGGTGAGCGGGGCCGGCGGGTTTGGAGCGCCTTGCAGAGCGCCCCGGTGTGTCGTCCCGCTCACCCTCCTCCTCCTCTCCTCCCCGCAGTCCTCAACTTCTTCCTGGACAACCGCTGGGGCTTCAACCGGGACCGGCTGGCCATCAGCAAGGACCAGCGCGCGGTGCGCAGCGTCCCCGGCATCCCCATGCTCTTCGCCGCCGAGCGCCTGATGACCAGCTGCCACCTCTCCATCGACCTGGTCATCGGCGACGTGGCCATCACCCAGGGCAAGAGCTACTGGGCCTGCTGCGTGGACCCCAGTTCCTACCTGGTGAAGGTGGGTGTGGGGCTGGAGAGCAAGCTGCAGGAGTGGTTCCAGGTGCCGCAGGACGTGGTGAGCCCCAGGTGAGCGGGGTGGTGAGCGGGGAAAGGGGGGTCCTCTGCCTGTTCCTGCCTCCACACCAGGCACTGGGGGGTGTGTTGGTGCCGGGACTCACCCGTCCTCCTGCCGCAGGTACGACCCCGACAGCGGCCACGACAGCGGGGCGGAGGACACGACGGTGGAGGCGCCTCCACCCTACGCCTTCCTCACCATCGGCATGGGCAAGATCCTGCTGTCGCACGGCTCGGCGCTCACCTCCCGCGACCCCAACGGCTGCACCGTGCCCCTGCCGCCCCGCATCGGCATCTGCCTGGACTACGAGCAGGGCAAGGTGAGCTTCTACGACGCCGTGTCCTTCCGCGAGCTCTGGGAGTGCGGCGTGGACTGCTCGGGGCCGGTCTGCCCCGCCTTCTGCTTCATCGGAGGCGGAGCCCTGCACCTCCAGGAGCTGGTGGCCAACAAGCAGGAGCGGAAAGTGACCATCGGGGGCTTCCCCAAGCTGGACTGAGCCGTGCCCGGGCTCCCCACGTGCCCCTGGCTGTGCCCCCCGAGAGCTCCGGGGCCTGGGGGGTCACATGTGGGCAGGGAGCAGAGCACAGGGTGGGCAGTCCCGGCCCCGCCACTGCTGGGGACAGGCCAGGTGTTGGTTTTGTGGGATGGGGGGGGACGGAGACAGCTCTGCCGTCCCCTCCTCGCCCTGTCCGCCTGCCCCTCGCCCCAGCTCGGCCCGAGGCTGCTCTGGGCTGGGGCTGCGGGCAGGGCTGGCAGAGGGTCAACCCCAGAGACGGGTCAGGGAGGGGGACGGGGCTGCGCAGGGAGGGGGGAGGCAGGTGACAGTGGGGGTGACGCTGGAGGGGAGAGGCTGGGTGCTGGCTGGGGTGGGGGAGGCAGCTGGGGTAGGGGAGAGGGCGGGGGGGAGGCTGGGCTGGAACAAGGTGTGAAGACGTTTTGTAAAATGGCTCGTTTACAACGCGGCTCATCCGGCTGCGGCGCCGCTGCCGGGCACGGCCCCCGGACACGGCCTCCGAGGGGTCCCTCCCTCCCGTGGGCTCCCGGTGCCCCCTCTCTGCCCTGTCCTGGGGCAGCCATGTGCCTGGCCAGCCCTGCCTGTGCCCTGCCTGCACGTGCTCCGAGGGCCAAGCTTGGCTCCCGTTACACCGCTCGGTGCCAAACCGCACACGGCCGGGCTGGGCTGGGGCCGCGGGGTCCGGATCCGACCCGCCCAGGGGAGCCCCACGCGCCGCGGGGGCCGTGCTGGCAGTTCCCGTGCCGGGATCTGTCCGAGCTGCTGTCGTTTCTCCTGGGTTCTGTTACAACAATCGCTGTATTTTCATGGTTTCCTACAATAAACTGCGATGCCAGACTCCTCTGGAGCCGCCCTGCCGTGGAGGGCGGCTGTGGCTGTGGGGCCGGGCAGTCCAGGGGGTCAGCTGCCCATGGGCCAGGGGGCTGTGGGGCTGGACTGTCCCTGGGGTCAGGGGGCTGTGGGGCTGGACTGTCCCTGGGGTCAGGGGGCTGTGGGGCTGGACTGTCCCTGGGGTCAGGGAGCTGTGGGGCTGGACTGTCCCTGTGGTCAGGGAGCTGTGGGGCTGGGCTGACCATGGGGTTGTCGAGCCAGAGGCCATGGGGTCTGTGGGCCTGGGGGGCCATGGGGCCAGGCTGATCATGGGGCTGGGCTGTCTGTGGGGTTGGAGTGCTGTGGGTCCGGGCTGTCCTTCAGGCTGTGCCCAGCTGAAGCCAATCCTGCCCAGCCCAGGCAGTGCTGACGTGTCAGGTCCTGCCCGTGCTCTGCTCAGCCACGTGGTCGCTGCCACTCCATCCTGGGGTGTCAGGAGGGGCTCCTGGACAGGTCATCTCCCTGCTGGGCCTAAACCAAACCCCTGCAGCATTGTTGGGGGGGTCTCAAAGGCAGACAGTCCAGCTGGGGTGATGATACATCCTCTCAGGGTAGGACCCCCTGCCTGGGTACACTGCACAGCAGCTGGAGGGGCCACATGGGGCAGGGCCCCCCAAGGGTGGTGCCTGCCCCTGGGGACCCCACCCTCTCTGTTTGAAGGTGAGGGGGCCACAGGGTCGGGCTCCCTGTGAACAGACAGCTCTTTGTAGGGCCCAGCCCTGGTGCCTGTTTCGATTCCTGGGGCCCTGCCCAAGGCTGAAGGAGGGGTGGGGACTGAGGAGGGGCAGCAGCCACCCCAGGCACCCCCCTGCTCTCCACAGGGCTCTGCCCCAGGCACACAGCCCCATCCCCAGCTGGCAGCATGGACTGGGGGGGGGATGCTACACTGTACCACAGCCCCCCATCAGTGCACCCCCCCCCCCCAGCTGAGCCTCGGGGCACTGGGCAGCCCCCCTTTCCCCAGAAGCCCCCCAGCCTCTCACCCACAGCCCAGCACAGCTCTCACACCTCCCAGCACATGCCAGGGTCCCTGGGCACCTGGTACAGCAGTGTCCCCCACCCAGAGCTGTGGCCAAGGCATCCCCTGGCCACTGGGCTGGTCCCGGGGCTGTTCCTGGCCAAGCACTGGCTCCGTGCCTGCACCCACACGGGATTTCTTAGAAGGTTTGGTTCCTTGTTTTTCTGCCTTTTCAGTGGTTGCCAAAACCCTCCCAGTGCCCAGGATGGGCCCAGCCCAAACTGGGACTGCCAGGGGGCCACCACTCTGCTCCAGGCACGGCATTCCCAAGGCTTGTGCCCTGGCACAGCCCAACACACGGCCCTGCTGGGGCCACCGTGCTGCCCCTCGGCACATCCCACCTTCCAGCCATGCCCCCCCTCCTTCCAGCAGCCCCCAGAGCCTTTTTGGGGCTCCCTCAGTGTTTGGAGGACCCCCAGCCTGGAGCAGGCAGGGAAGGGGGGCAGGACATGCCACATGCACCCGTGCAGCTGCACAGCCCCGTCGGCTCCGTCACATTCCACCTGTGCAGCCGTGGGGAAACGGGACGTGTCAAACGTCAAACGAGACACGTTGGATCGTGAACAGAAACTGAGAGTGCAGGAGGGCTGAGAGGGATGGAGCCCAGCAGACGTGTCGCACCCAGAGGGACACAGGGACTGGGGACACAATGACACCCCTGGCTCCAACCCCAGGACTGCCTGGATTGAGAACTGAGAGTGACTGCCCAAGCCGGGGTCACACGGGTGGGTGACAGCCACACTGGGGTTGTCACAGCCCAAGGGGAGCCCCCCCAGCACAGCCCTGGGGACACGTGGCTTCCCCTCTCCTTTTATTATAACTGTGATAAATATACCCTGGCTGAGGACCTGCCACCCCACCCAGGACCTGCCACCCTGCCGAGCTGAGCCCGGCACCAACACCCCCCAAACAGATATTTATATAAAATAACACCACAAAAAGAGCAATTGAATCCCCAGGGGTGAGCGCAGGGGGAGCATGAGCCCGCCCCCCCCAACCCCTGGCACGGAGCAGGGTTGCAAAGCCAAGCGGGGCCCGTGGGGTGCGGGGGACCCTCCCTCCCGCCCCCAGCCTTTGTTCATCCAGTTCTGTCATGTACACGAATCCGGCTGCTCCAGAACCATCCGGCGCCCGCTGCCCGCGGCGAGGGGCCGGGCGGCACCGGGGGATGTGCCCGGGGCCGGCGCTGCTCCCCCCGGGAGTGGGGGGCTGCAGCTGCCCCCTCCCCTCGGCAGCCGCCCTCCGTCCCAGCGTGTCCCTCAGAGGTTGTCGGAGCCGGCGGAAGGGTTGGTGTAGGTGAAGGTGCCGGCCCTCGTGGTGCTGCTGCCGGCCACCTTGGGAGGAGGAACGGTGAGGGGGTGTCAGGGCTCGGCTGAGCCCCCTCCCACGGAGGCAGCAGGGGAACCCCCCCACACCCTCCCCACGGCCACTCTGGGCAGCCAAAAACAAGGTGGTGGGCAGCTGGCCCAGCCACCGTGTGCCACCGGGCACCGTGGGCACCCCGGGCCCACACGGGCACCCCGAGCGCCCCCCCGTTCCCCCCGCCCCGTGCGCGGGAGGAGCCGCGCTGGCCCCGGCCGTGTTCTCACACGATAAGCCGGCCCGGCCAGCGCGAAGGTAAATATTTACCCAGGCCCCTGGTATTTGCACAGGGTGAGCTGCTCGCAGGGAGCCGAGCAGCTGGACATGGCCTCCCCCCCCGCAGCCCCGGCCTGGGGGGAGCGCAGGACACGGGGAGGGGGGGAACGGGGCGGCTTCTGTGCCCCGCGTTGCACGGGGGAGTCCTTTGTGCCTGCGGGCAGCTCCCGATGCGGCACCTGCAGCTCCGTTTTCGGAGCTGGTGCGGGTTGGGGTGCAGGTTATGGGGATCAGCACCCCCGGCAGCCCTGCAGTGCCCCCCAGTCCTGCTCCCCACCCACGGCAGAGGATGCTGCAACACCAGGAGACCCGAGGGTCGCGTTGGGATTCAGCTGAGCAGGAGAAGGGGCAGCGTGGGCGGGCAGCGAGCCCTGCAGTGCTGCCAGGGCTGGGCAGGGGGAGCAGCCGCCCAAGGTCGCGGGGAGCTCCCCGGAGCCGGGCAGGGTCTGCCCGTGCCGGCCGAGCACCCGCTCCCCACGCTGCTCCAGCCAGGCGTGAAAGTTACGCTCACCTCCCGGCGAGCCCGGCGTGGGACGAGCTCCCTGGACACCTGTCCCAGCTCCGATAGCCATTAACCCGGAATCCGGGGGATGTACCCCTGCTCTGCCCCCGCCCCCCAGCAGCTGGGACCCCGGGGACGGGGGTCTCGCTCTCACCTGGCTGTAGGGGTTGGGTTTGCTGTTGGGGGACACGTAGCGCCCGTGGCTCTGGTACTGGAGGTACTCGGCCATGGGGTGGTAGGAATCCTTCTGGCTGAGCAGGTCCAGCTTCCCTCGGCTTTTCCGGCGGCAGGTGCAAGAGGACTGGAGGAGAGAGAAGGGATCAGGGCCTTGGCAACAGGGACAGAGGACTCACTGGCAGAACATAGATAAGGATGGGGATGGGACCTCACCATCAGGAGGAGGCAGGTGAGGAAGCTCAGCAGCAGCAGGATGCTGACCAGGACCAGCAGAGCAATGGCCCAGTCTGGGACCACGGGCACCGGTGCTGGGGACATCACCTCTGTGGAGCCTGAAAGGAGCAGAGCTGTGTCTGCACCATGGACAGAGCCTGACAAAGCTCTGAGAGACCCCCACCATGGGGCATCAGGGGCTGAGCCCTCCTCCACGGAGCCCACTTGCTCTTCCTAGTGCTGCCCGCCATGGGCACTGGGAACCTGCATTGGCTCTGCCCTCTGCAAGCCCTGAGCTTGTCACAGCACCAAACAGCCCCAGCCAGGACAGGGCAGCATTTGCAGAGCCCTCTGACCCCTCACCCTGGGCTCCATCCGCCCTCCCACGCTGTCCCAGAGCCCCTACTCACTCTGGATGCTGTCCAGCTGCAGGCCCATGATGAAGCCGTTCTGGTCCAGGCTCTTCCTCAGGCGCTGCTCGGTGGCGTCGGGGGTGACAGTGCTGTTGCCATTCCCAAACACGAGGGTGGACTGCACCTCCACCGAGCCCGGGCTGTGTGGGAGGAGGTGTCAGTGCCCAGATCACGCCCCGAGGGGCTCAGCACCAGGAGAGATACGTGTGCCAGGACACTGCTGCTGCTCACCTGTACCGCAGCTCACTGCACCCCATGTAGGTCTGTGTGCCCATGCAGCCTGCGCAGCCGAAAACATGTTCAAACTGGAACGAAGCATTGGGGTGACTGTGACCTCTCCACAAACACCCCATCCATCACCTCCCCACAGACACCCCATCCGTCACCTCCCCACAGACACCCCATCCGTCACCTCCTCACGCAGGAGCCGCTGGCAGAGCAGATGCTCAGGGGGAGCCCCAAGGTGAGGCAGCTCCTCCCTGGCACAGCCTGGAGGGGGTTTGCTGGTGCAGGCAGAGCTCACAGGACTCACCATGGTCAGGACAGTGCGGCTCAGGCTCCGGTACTGCTCCGACGTGGGGTCGCGCAGGCTCTCGTTGAAGCTCCTGTTGATGATGCGGAAGGACAGCGGGACACGGGAGAGCAGCTGGACGGGCAGCTGGGCCGTGGCTTTGCTGGGGTTGGGACCCTCCCCGGTGGGGATCTGCCTGTGAGCCGTGCTGCCCTCAGCTGTCACAGAGGTTGTCCGGGTGGGAGGGACCTGAGCGCTGGTGCTCCCGTTGCCTTTGGCGCTGGAGTTGCCGCCGTGCACGGTGGTGGGAGCGGCAGAGCTGCTGTTGGTGCCCAAGTGGGGAGCCCAGCTGCTGCTGTTTGAGGTGGCATTGGGGTGGGAGATGGCCGGGCTGCCGGGGACGGGCACTGCGGTGCCGTTGCCCAAGGAGTGGTTGCCGGACTGGGAGCCTGTGATGTTTGTGCCAGGGAACACGGTGGCGTGGGGGAAGAGAGTGGGTGAGGACCTGCTGCCCCCTGTGCTTTTGGGGAAGAAAGGTGGAGCAGGTGTCAGGATGCTGGTGGTGGTCTCCGTGGTCATCTCCGTGGCAGTCGTTTCAGTTGTTTCCATCTCCACTGTTGTCTCCATGGGCATGGCACGTGTACCTGGAGGAAATACCAGGAGGTGGCAACTGCAGTCCCGATTTGGGAAGGTTTTGCCCAACACAGCTTCTCAGATGGACACTGCAGGAAGCACAGTGGTCCACACGAGCCAAGAGCTGGTGGCTCCTGCTGCCCATAAGGCCAACAAGACCTTCAGGAACACCCCACGACTGTGGCTGGTGCTGGGCACATGTGACACCACCGAGGGTCCAGGCAGTGCCACCTGGGCACTGGCACTGGCCCCGCAGACCCCCAGATCCTGGGGTGACCCTGCCACGCTGTGGGGCTCAGGCACCACCCCAATAAAGCCTCCTTTGCTGTGGGTGGCAGGGTGGGGTGCCCTCCGTGCCCCCTGCACCCGCCTGGCCTGGCTGTGGGCCAGCACAGGCGGCTCCCGGGCAGGTTCCCAGCGGGTGCCGCAGGAGCCGACGGCACTGGAGGAGAGCCCGGGGTCCGGGTGCTCACCGGGACACACCTGCATTCCAGCCCCGGGCACAGCCTGCTCCGGCTGGTCCCGGCACAGCCCAGCCCCGGACACGGCAGAGAAGGGGCCGCGGTCTGAGCCCCCAAGTCCCGGCTTTGCTGAGCACAGCCAGCCCTGCGGCGCTGCACGCCGGGGCCAGACTGGGACAGGAGACAAGGTCCCTGCTGCCGGGGTGCCACCAGCTCTGGTGTTCCCTGGTCCCCACTCTGAAAGAGACCCCGCTCCGCTCCCCCTGCCCCGGTACCCCCCCGCTTGCCCGGGTCCCAGCCTGGCTCCCCCTGGCTCGGGGTGCCCCAGCCCCTCACCTGTGCCCAGCACCAGCAGCAGCAGAAGGGCAGTGAACGCCATGGGGCTCGTCCGGAGGGTCCCAGCGCCTGGCGGGGCTGGGCGGTGACTGCTCTCCCGTTAGCCGGCGGCGCACGCCTCGATCCAGGGATCCGGAACTGGCGGCTCGGCAGCGGCCGGAGCTTTATAGAGCACCTGGAGCAGGTGGGGAGGCCCCACCCCGCCCCCGGCTCCAGGGGGGGGGTTTCTTCTGCCCCACTGGGCACAGGGGTGCCACCGCGCCGATGCGGCCCCCACAGCAGCATCACACCCCCCGCTCCCAGGTTGGGGCCCCCCGTGCTCCCCCGGGTCGGGGGGGACACCGTTGGCAGCATTCCCGTGTCGTGAACGGACACAGCCTCAGGGAGCACAGGACGGGACAGTAGCTGGGCATCCCGGGGCAGGGGTGGGAGCAGCATCTGCCCAGCCCCGTGGGCTGAGCCACGGCCCCCAGGACCTGGGGGGGGGGTGCGGGGGGGACACAGAGCCCCCCAGCCCCTCGAGCAGGGGGGGCCTCACCCTCTGGCTCAGCCCAGGGTTAATCATTACCGGCCGGCCACCGCCTCGCCCTACACTCAAATAAACAGCGGTGACACCCCCCGAAACGCTTACGCAGGTGGAGCCAAGGGCCCCACGACATCCCAGTACCTCCCAGTAACCTGCCTGCAGGTCCCAGGGCCCCTCCAGCAGGTACAAACCCCTGACCCCACTCAGGACGCGGCTGATGCCAAGTGCCCCACCCCAGAGGTAACGGGTGCCGCCCGTGCCGGGGCACAGAGCCCCTGTGCTCCGGGTGACACGTGCTCCTGGCACGGCCAGGCATCACCAGCCACTCTGGTCCCTCCCTGCCCCTGCCCTGAAGAGAGCCCCAATCCCAGGTGGGGGGCCCTGATCCCTGGGAGGGCCCCAGTTCCTGGGGAGGCGTTGTTGGGGTCTCCCACACCTGGTTCCTGCCCAGCCTCCCGTGGAGCCGAAGTGTCACCCCAGCCACGCCAAAGGGTTCCGAGGCAGCACCAAGAAGGGGAACAGAGATGGGGGGACCCTCCGTTCTGCAGTGACACTGGGGGCAGATGGCCTTGGTGTCAGTGTAGGTGCAAGAGGACCCAGTGGCCCTCTGTGTCCCCTGGGGACCAGAGCCTTGGTGCCAGGCACGGGGACATGGGCAGGGTGCAGGCAGGGCACAGGCAGAGTGGAGGCAGCAACTCTGGGTGAACTTGTCCTCCCCTAAAGGCCTCGCGGTGGGGACAGTAGCCCACACACAGTGACACTGATCCCCTCACTGCCCTCTGCCCACTGTGCCAGCACCGATCCTTGATCCTACTGAGCACTGGGGGCTCTCCCCAGAGCTCCTCCATCACCCCCCAAAGCAGGGGCTTGATGGTTAGTGTCCCTCCACGCACGGAGGACACGCCATGTGGGGGACTGAGGGGCAGGCGGGTGTCACAGGGACCACAGCAACCCTCTCACACACCAGCCCTGGGCCAGGGGGCCGTGCAGCCACCCTGGCTGTGTCCGATAGGTTCTGTGCACCCATCCCCACCGTGCCCCGTGGGTCCCGTGTGACCACCCTGTCCGTGCCTCGGGGGTCCCGTGTGCCATTCGGTCCGTGCTCGGTGGGTCCCGTGTCCCCGCCGTGGCCGGGGGGTCCCGACCCGCGCGCCCCCGCGGCCGCCCCGCGCGCGCGCGCTCCCGCACCGACCGGTTGCGCCGGAGCTGCGGCGTCCCCTGGTGGGAACGGCCCCGCACGACGCTCGCCCCGCGCACCGGGACCGCCGGGCGGGAGCGGGATCGGACCGGGACCGAGATCGGGACCGCGACTGGAGTGAGACCGGAGCGGGAAAATGACTGGAATGAGACAGGAGCAGGAGCGGGAGCGCGATCGGGACCGGGAGCGGGAGCAGAACTGCGAGTGGAGCGAGACCGGAGGGGAAGAGGGACTGCGAGAGGCGGGAGGAGAAGCGGAGCGGAGCCACAGAGGGAATGGAAGCGGGAGCGGGACTGGACCCGGACCAGGAGCGGGACTGGAGAGGGAGAAAGAAAGGGACCAAAAAGGTAGCGGGACCCGCGGTCGCTCCTCGCTGGGGGTGTGGGACGAAGCGCTCGGTACCGAGCAGTGATGTCACCTACCCCGGGACCCCCGGGCCGCGAACGGGCACCGGCCCCGGCCCCGGGCGCGGCCCCAACCCCGGGGGGCAGCCCCGCGTGGCCCTTTTAAGACGGGCCCGGTGCCCCCGCGCCCATGGTCGCCGCCGCCGCCGCGGGGCCGGGCCGGTGCCGGGGCCGCGCGCTCCGGGGCGAGCGGGGGGGCGGTGGGGGCACATTCCGCCGCGTTGCCGGGACAGCCGTCGCCGTGGCGACCGGTCCGTGCCGCCGAGCCGCGGTGCGCGCCGCGCAGTTCCCACGGAGCGGCCCCGGGCGGCGGCGGCGGCGGCTCCCGCTCCCTCCGGGGCGGCGGGAGGGCCGGGATGCGGTGCAGTGTTGTGCTCTCGCCCACCAATATTGCACTCGTCCCGGCCTCCCGCCGCCGCGGGCTGCGCCGGTGGAACCGACCGGGCACCGACCCGGCCCTCGCGACCACCGGGAGGACGGCGCGGGACGGAGCCGAGAGCACGGGGGGGGGACCCAGAGCCCTCTCGGGGCACCGGGACCCCCCGCCAGGGACCGGGCGCGCAGGCTAGAAAACACTCAAAACTTTATGGCCAGGCGTGGGGCAGGGACCGAAGCGCCCGGGGCAGGAGCGGAGGAAGCCCCGGCACCGCGGGGGCCCGGTACCGGCAGTGCAAAGTCCGCGGGGGGCCGGGAGCGGAGCCCGGCCGGGAGGGGCGGCGGAGTCCGGGGCGCCCCCGGGTGTCGCTGGCGGGGGAGGCCCGGGCCGGGCGCGGTCACTCGCGTCCCTCCAGCAGGAACCGGCGGAAGGGCTCGAAGTCTGCGGGGATCGTGTCTGCGGGGGGCAGCGCGGGGGGCGTCAGGAGCCGGCGGGGAGAGCAAGCCCCGGTAAAGCCCCCAGCCCAGGACCGACGGCCCGACCGCCGCCGCAGGGACGAGGGAGGGGATGCTCGGCCGGCCGCCGGGTCGGGGCGGGGGTCCCGGGGGGCCCTGCTCACCGTTGCAGCGGTACTGCAGGTTGGACCAGATGATGTTCTCCTGGGAGAAGCAGAAGACCCCCAGCCGCCCCCCGCGCATCGTGGTGTCGATGATCACCCCGGAGTCGGCCACCAGCCGCGGGCCCTCGTACAGACGGACCCTGCGGGGGGAATGGGGCCCGACAGGTCAGCGGGGCTCCACCACGGTCAGCATCGGGATCCCACCGAGACCCCATCGGGGCCAGCACCTGGACCCCGCCAGGACCCTATTGGGACCCCTCCAGGACCCGCATCGGGCCCTACCGGGCATCCCGACCCGGGATGGCGGCACCGGGCTGGGGTCGGGGCATCTCGCAGGGGGCTGGGCCGGGGGCACCGGGCTGGGCTGGACCCCTGGGCCGGGGCCCCCCGCCGTGGCCGGGCTGGAGCCCCCCGCGTCGCCCCCGGCCCGGCCCCGCCGCCTTTGTCGGGCACTTTGCATGTGAAAGGCGCCGGCGGGGTCGCCATGGAGACGGGACAATGGCCCCGGGGGCCCGGGGGGCGGAGGGGCCGGCGGCGGAGCCCCCCCGCCGCGGCCGCCCCGGCGGGAGCCTTAAAGGGGAAACGCTCCCGCGGCCCCACCGGCCAGGACCCCTCCCCACGGTCGGCATCCCTCCACTGCGGTGGTCCCGCAGGGCTGGATCCCTCCCCACATGGCACCCCTTCACCAGAGTGGTCGCACAGGGCAGGACCCTTCCTGATGGTCATCATTATCCTCACCAGGGCTGGACCACACCAGGATTGTTTTCCGCCCAGTGATCAGCATTCCCCCGCTGGTGTGGTCCCACTAGAGCTGGACCCCACCCTGCCCTGTGGTGAGCACACCCCCCCACCACCTCAGCAGCCCCCGTGCCCCCCCACTCACCTGATGTAGCCCACCTGGGGCCTGTGTGCCAGCTGCCAGCGGTAGGACGTCTTGTCCCTCCAGCCGACGTTCCGGGGGTCCTTCCAGAGCAGGCGGACCTGGTCGGGCGTGTGGCCCGTGTGCCACAGCGCGTTGCGAAGGTGCTCCCCGGGGCCCGTCGAGGACTTCACCGCCTGGGGGGCACAGGGGGCATCAGGGGGGACCGTGCAGGAGGGGGTTGGGGGACCTGAGCTGGCCCGTGGTGGGCCAGCACCCACCTTGAGCTGCAGCCCTGGCTCGGCCACAGCACGGAAAGGGGTGGCCTGCCAGTACGTCTGCTCCGTCTGCTTCCACATCACCACGTAGAAGCTGGCGCTGTCCTGGTAGCTGAAGATGAAGCCGGCGTAGTCATCGTCGGTGATGGTGTTGACATGGAAGGTGCCCTCGAAGTCCACCCCATTGAAGGCCGTGTAGCCTACGGGGAAGAGACCCTGTGGGATTCCCCAGCCCACCCACCCTTCACCCCTCTGTGGGGCAAAGAACCGGCCCTCATCGCCCCCACGCAGAGGGGCAGGAGTAGGGGGGCTGCCCCCAGGGCCTGTGGGTAGGTTAATATCTCTTACCCACAGCCAAGCCCGGGTCGCTGTTCGTGGTCTGCACAATCTCCATGCCCTGTGGGGGACAGCTGGGTGAGGGGCACCCCCAGCACCCCCAGGGACCTCCCAACCCCCTCAGCTCCCACCCTGCAGCACAGCCCCCAGAAACACGGGGCACAGCACCCACACCTGGTTGAGGACAACCCAGTTGGGGTCGATCTGGGCGTCCCCCTCGGGGTCGAGGATGACGGTCTGGTAGGCGCGGAAGTCGGTGAGTGTCACCTCGGCGCTCTCGGGGCACACATCCAGCTGGTCCACCACGGTGTCATTGTCAAAGTCCTCCTCACAGACATCGCCCACGCCATTCCCTGGGGACACGTGCCCAGTCAGGGCCAGGCTGAGCCCACGTGGCTCTGCCTCCCCTCACCCAACGCGCACTCACCGTCAGAGTCCTTCTGGTTGGGGTTGGGAATGAGGCGGCAGTTGTCTGGGCCAGGCGGCACATAGTCCGGGATGCCATCGTTGTCATCGTCATTGTCACAGTCATCCCCCAGCCCATCATTGTCCGAGTCCAGCTGGGAGCTGTTGGGGATCTCGGCGCAGTTGTCTTTGGTGTCCTGATGCCCATCCCCATCGCTGGGAGCAAGAACAAGGTCAGAGCAGTGCCAAAACTGGGGACCTGGCACTAATCCCAGAGCCCTTAAGACCCTGTCGTCCCCCCTGCCAGGTCCTGAACCAGTTCTGCCTCCAGGGACAGGACAGGACAGGATAGGGAGGTGACCGCACCGCAACGCCGTCCCCACCTGTCCTCATTGGTGTCACAGGTGTCTCCTACCAGGTCACTGTCCATATCTGTCTGGAGGAGACCAGAGCCCTAGTTCAGTGACACCCCAGGGCGAGAAGGACCCCTCACTCCCCACTGGGCCAGGCCCCACTTGCCTCAGGCCCCCTGCCCCAGCCTGGCCCTGGCCATACCTGAGTGGGGTTGCTCATTTCAGGGCAACTGTCACAGGCATCCCCAACACCGTCCTCGTCCCGGTCTGTCTGCAGAGGGTTGGGCACCTTGGGGCAGTTATCCAACATGTTGGGAATCCCTGCAAGGACAGCGCTGGGTGGTGGATGCCCTCCCCCAACCCATCGGGACAGCCCTCCTGGCACAACCAGGCCATCCCAATAGCCACTCACCATCCCCATCGATGTCATTGTCACAAGCGTCCCCCTCGCCGTTGCTGTCCGTGTCCCGCTGGTCGTTGTTGGGCACATTGGGGCAGTTGTCACAAGCGTCCCCAAAGGAGTCAGTGTCCGAGTTCTGCTGGTCTTTGTTGGGAAGGAGCCGGCAGTTGTCCTGTGGGGAAGAGGACGGGGATGCTGGTGCTGCGGTGGCTTGCAGACAAGAGGCCACAGCCCCCCAGTGGTCAGGGTAGGAGGATGCCTCCAGCATGCTGAGCCACCAGCCTGCTGCTCCCCAAGAGAAGTATCCTGAGAGACTCAGGACTGAGCCAAAAGGAGAAACCCTCCCAGAGCCACCAGCACAGCCACCCCCACACCACAGCCACCTCCACGTTCTTGACACCATCGCCATCAGCGTCGTCATCACACTGGTCCCCAATGCCATCGTTGTCGGCATCCTCCTGCCCGGAATTGGGCGTCAGGCGGCAGTTGTCCTGCAGAGAAGGGGAGAAGATGAGGTCTGGAGACAGCCCTGCTGTGGCCCCTGCACCCCACGCCCCCTGTGCCCCCTCCAGGAGCCCACCTGCTTGCAGTGCTTGTTGTTGTCGATGCAGGGCAGGGGCTCGTCCGGGTAACCGTCCAGGTCCGTGTCTGGCCCACACACGTTGCCATTGCCAGCCCAGCCCACATTGCACTGAAGAGAGAAGAAATCAGGGGCTGGGAAGGGCCCTGGCAGGACCAATGCTGTCCCTGCCATAACCCCCCCACCCCCTCCCACCCCTGTCCCCCGCTCACCGCGCAGGAGATCTCCCCGTTCCTCTCGAACAAGCAGAAGCCGTTGATGTCGCAGGGGTTGGTGGTGGTGGTGCTGCAGGACTTTTGGGGGACGCAGCCCGATGTTTGGTTCCCCACAAAGCCCGACTTGCAAGGACCACACTTGAAGGAGCCCTGGAGGGGGAGAGAGGGCAGGGGTGGGATGAGGGGAGCCGGGTGGAGGGGGAGCCAGGGAGGGAGCGGGACAGCATTGCTCACCAGCGTGTTGGTGCAGATGGAGTTGGGGTCGCAGCCCCCGTTGTTCCCGTCGTTGCACTCATCGATATCCGTGCAAACCTGCAAGCAGTGTGGGAGAAACCCTCACCTGGGGCCTTCCCCTGCCCATTCCTGCCCCTGCTCTCCTCACAGGCACTGCATCTTCCACCCTGCCCCGCAGTCTGGAGCACCCGCAGGGACCCAGCTGAGTCCTGT
>JAWWLV010000078.1:2771110-2793841 GCA_035041135.1 Platyrinchus mystaceus
GGGAAGCTCGGGAATGCCTGACACTCCTCTCCCAGCGCCTCGGCTCCCAGAAGTTTTTCTTCGGAGACTCGTAGGTGGCCAAAGAGGGAGCAGGGGAAGGGGCCTGAGAGCCCCCACACACCCTGGTGGGGCTGAGCCTCCCCTGGTCTGCAGGAGAGTCGCAGCCCTTGTGCATTGCTTTGGGGGTGGGACAGGGCTGTTTCAGGCAGCAGGGAGTGAGGAATTCAGGCTGTGGGAGCGGTGTGGGATGGGAACATCCTGCTCCCCATCCTCACCTCAGGCTGGAGGCAGAGTGCCCTCCCAAGGAGGGGAAGCCATGTGCCATGCCCCAGGGTGCTGGGGGGGTGGCCAGTGGGTCTGGGTGGCTTTGGGTGGGGACAGTGGCCCAGCCCTGGTTCTCTGTGCCCCAGGCCGGCCTCCCTCGACGCCTTCGTCTTCAGCCGCCTGGCGCCGCTCCTGAAGGCGAAGCTGCCCAACGGGAAACTGCAGCAGCACCTGAAGTCCCTGCAGAACCTGTGCAACTACTGCACCTCCATCCTCAGCCTCTACTTCCCCTGGGATGGAGGTGAGGGCCGTCCCCCACCTCACCCTGCAGGCTCAGGGTGACCTTCCCCCCCTCATTCCTGCTCTGTTCCCCCAGCTGATCCCTTGGCCGGTGCCCCACGGGCTGCGGGCACGGACAGCAGTGAGGGAGAGGAGGATCCCCACAAACGGCGCAACCAGCTGCTGTCGGTGCTGGTGGGGCTGGTGGCCATGCTGGGCTACGCCTTCCTGAGCGGCATCGTGTCCATCCAGCGTGGCAGCGTGGGGCCGGCCGGCCGGCAGCCCATCGCCATGGAGGAGGAGGAAGAGGAGGAGGAGGAGTGAGGACAAGCTGTGTGACTGTCCCACCCCCCCAGCCCCCTGGAACTGACTGTTTTTACACCGGGAGCCTGGCAGCATCATTTCCCATGGGTGCTCCGCTCTGTGTCCCACCAGGAACTACGGCCCTCACTGTGGGAATGTCCCTGCCACGCCAATAAACCTCCCACTTGTCCTCTCAGCACGCTCAGGGTCCTTCCCAGTTTCCCCAGTTGCCCAGGCTGGAGTGCTGCAGTGGGCACCAGCATGTCCTGCCCCCAGCTCTGCCCTTGGCCCCAGGCCCAGATCTCACTGGGGACTGGGCACAAGGGGGACCCAAAAGCAGGTGTGGTGTCTCAGCTGCGTCCCATGTCCCTTCTCCCGCAGCTGTGGGGCTGAGCCCACATCGTTCCGACGTGGAATCCCTCTGGGCAGATTCTGTGGGGCTCATCCCCCCCCTCCACGCTGCTGCCTGCCCGGCTGCCCCGAGAGCGGCTGCACAGCTGGGGACGTGAAACCAGTGCCAAGCGCGGCCAGGGCTGCTCGTCAGGACACGTCCCCAGGCCCGGGAGCACTCCCTGCTGCCGGCGGGACACCCGGAGCCCAGCTCCAGCAGCCGGGATCCCTCCGGCGCTGACATGTGTTTGCATTCCTCCACGCCTGCCAGCGCCGGGGAGCTCCCGCAGCTGGCACGGCCGGGACCACGTCCCGCCGTGAGTGTGGGCTGCCCACGGTGGGGTCGCGGGCTGTGAGCGGGGTCGGGGGGCTCCCTGTGCCCTCCCCCCCGTGGTCCCCTGGGCCACCCGGCGTGGGGCTGGCCCCCGGCTCTGGCCGCGCTGCCGCCGTTCCCTGCCCGGCCGCTGCGCGTTTACGAGAGCGCAGATGGAAACAGCGGCGCCGGGCCAGCCCGGCACACAGCCCTCGCTTGTTTGGCCGCCGGCTGCCGCCGCCACCGGCATCCCGGCCCTGCTGCTGCGGTGGCTGGATGTCCCCGGGCTGAGCTCCTGGACACGCGCCCCCACCCAGCCCCGACGGCCGGGGGGCCCCTGCGCCGTGCGGGAGCGGAGCTGCGGTGCTGGGCAGCTGCGGAGCCTCCCCCGTACTGGCCCAGTTCAAGGGGCCCCACTGGGAGGGGGATGAGTCAGTGCAGCCCCCCCAACACGAGCCCGCTCCCCCATAACGTCACTCAGGAAGTATGTGCCCCAAGCTCCCGGTTCCCATTAGCTGGAGGGGCTGATGGCTGCTCCGGGAGGAGAAACCACAGCCGCCTGCTCTGGCCGGGGAGAAACCGGAGCTGCCGACGCCAGGGCTCTGCACTAAATCCCGGCTGCGGGTCCTGGCTGCTCTTGGTCCTCGGTCCCTGCCAGCTTCGGGCCCTGCCCTGCCCTGGGGATGCTACAGTGGCAGACAGGAGGGAGATGCCACCCCTTGGGGTGACAGTCCCATGCATCCTGGAGCACTAACTCCGTAGGATGCCCCCAGGAACACGGCAGGACAAGGCAGGGCAGGACCCCATAGGGCTCAGGAGGTGCCATCAGCCCCAAAGCTGCCCCCTCCATCCCTGGCACAGCTTGCCCGCCGAGTTGGCACCAAGGGGGGTGGGGGTGCAGGCGAGGCTGTAGAAAACCTGTTTATTTTATGAAAACATCTAGAAAAGCGCAGGCGTCGCAGCCCCTGGATCAAACAGGTCCCCTGGGGCACAGGGGGCTGCAGGGGCTCTGCTGCAGCCCCAGCCCCTGGGGGGTCCCATCCCCAAGCCCCCACCAGCACCGTGCTCCCAGCGCCGGCACTTTGCTCCTGCAGTAGCTGCACTAGGCTGGCTGATTCCACAGGAATGTCTGGATGGAGTCACTGGGAGCCGTGGCCTCGATGGAGCCGACCCGGGGGTCGGAGATCCCGAAGGACACGTCCATGGGGGAGCTGAGGGCAATGAGAGAGGGGATGGAGCTCAGTGGGAGCAGTGGGGCCTTGCAGCAGGGCGCAGGGCTGAGCCACTCACCGGTTCAGGACCACCAGGACAACGGTGCCATCGGGGCGCAGGAAAGCCGAGTGCTCCAGGTCACACCGGTGGCACTTCTTGGAGACGGCCAGTCCCACACGCTGCGAGCCCTCGGGGATGAACTTGCTGTGGGGACAAGCAGGGTCTGAGCATGGTGCCAGGAATGGCACTGGAGCCGGTGGCAGGAGCCTGACCCACCTGAAGTGCCCCAGGTGGTAGAACATGGGCTGCTTGTAGAAGACGTCCTTGCTGCTGTCCACGATGACAGGGCTGTCCACGTAGTTCTTGCTCCAGTTGGGGCCCCCCTCCATGTCCAGGGCCAGGTTCCAGTCGGTCCAGCCTGTCACGTAGTTGTTGAGGTCCTGCAGGGCAGGGGATGGAGCTGAGTCCCTGTGCTGAGCCACAGGGGGTGGCTGGTGCATCCCTGGCCCCTGCCCAGCCCTACCGTGAGGATGCTGTGGCTGTACTTGCTCCCACGGTCCCAGCCACCCAGCACCACCCTGGGCTCCCAGAAGTAGGAGCCCGTGGAGGCCTCTGTGGAGAGGAGGAAATAGTCTGGGAAGAGGTGATGGGTGATGGAGAGCGTCAGGTCGATGGGCGCCAGGAAGTCCAGGTACCAGTGGATGCCGATGCCGCTGATGTAGCTGGCGGCCACGGGGTCTTTGAGAACCTGGCAGGAGAAAGGGGTCACCGGTGCCCAGGGCTGGAATAGCCACTGTGGGACTATTCTGTGGGGGCAGTGGGACAACTGCTGTGAGGTTGGGAGTGCTGCCACAGGGGGAGAAGAGCCACTGTGGGGCTGGGAAAGGTGCTGTGAGGACTCACCACCTGGGCCCAGTAGGGCAGCATCACCCTCTGGTCGTCCAGGATGATGAGCTGGACGTGGCGGTGGGAGCTGTTGGCCAGCGCCGGGCCCAGGTCCTGGGCGATGAAGTCCCGCTGGTGCTCGGGGGAGAAGCCCAGGCACTGGAAGGGGTAGAAAACGATCTCCCCGGCCGTGGGCTCGTTCCCTGCCGTCACTGCCCAGAAGGTCAGGTTGTGCTTGGCGTATTCATCCAGGAACCTGGTGTGGGGCAGACGGTGAATGGCCCCGTCTCACCAGTGCCAGCCCCAGCCCCGGCACAGCATCCCTGGCACCCCCCACGCTCCAGTGGCCCCTCACCTGATGAAGTACTTGGCCCAGGCCTTGTGGTACTTGTCCCCAGGGTGGCCCTTCAGCGTCCCCCTCCCCGTCATCGCGCCGTTCGTCTTCATCCAGACGGGGGAGGTCCAGGGGCTGGCGTACAGTGACAGCGGCCGCTTGGCCACCGCCTGGGCCGCCTGGAGGATGGGGATCTAGGGAGAAGTGGGATGGCAGAGAGTTCTCCAGGTCTGCCCCAGAGCTGGCAGTGCAGGCAGGAGGAGCCCTCCTCTCCCTCCCCAGAGGCAGGAAGGTGCTCCCCTTCCCCATCCCAACCCATTCCATTCCATAATATTCCACCCCACCTCACCCAGGGGGCAGGATGAATGCTCTCCCTCCCCACTAGCAGGAAGGTGTTCCCATTCCCCTTCCATTCCCTTCCCATCCCATTCCTTCCCATCGTGTCCTTTCCCACTTTTTCCCACCCTGTCTCCCACCCAGAGAGAAGGATGAGGTCTCTCTCTCCATCACCAAGACAGTACTCCCCTTCTCCATCCCATCCCACCCAGAGGGAAGAATGAGTCCTCTCCCTCCCCATCAGCAGGAAGGTGCTCCCCTTCCCCAGTCCATCCTGTTCCAAGCCAAACCCATCCTGTCCCAACCTGATTTTATCCCGTCCCACCCAGGTAGCAGCCCTGGTCCCTCGGGCTGTTCCTGCAGGGCTCACCTTCATCCTCGTGTCCTCCTCTGTCAGGTTGAAGTGTTTGAGCTCGAAGTCTCCCTCGGCGTCAGCGTAGGTGTACAGGCGGACAGAGAAGTCGGTGCTGGCCATGGGCACACGCACGAGGTTGTACTCGATGCCTGGGGACAGGGTGGGTGGTGATGGGCACTGCCAGGGTGTACCTGGGGTGCGCAGCACCCCCAGCCCTGTCACCCGGCAGTGCCGCCCTGCCCCGGGCTCACCTTCCTCGGAGAAGTAGGAGCGGAGCAGGTGGTTCTGGGCAGCCTTGGACAGGGACTGGATGTTGATGGCGGCTGCGTCGGTGATGGAGCCCCCGAACCCCTTCACCTTCTGGTACCGCTGTGCCGTGTCCAGGGTGAGGTGGAAATCTGTGGGGGGACACACAGAGTCACTGTCACCGTGTGGGACGGACTCTGTCCCCGGGTGGGCAGCAGGTCCTGGCTGTGGCGGTACCTGGGGTCTCAGCGTTGTGCTGGAACCTCCCCTCGCTCCTCTCCAGCCTCTTGCCCGCCTTGCTGCTCTCGTACTTGACGTAGGAGCCGTGGGATGGCAGCACCAGGGGGTCCAGCGTGTCGCAGTACGTGGCACTGCAGGCGCAGACCAGCGAGCCGTGCCCGAAGTCCTTGGCATCGCAGGGACGGCCGCCTGTGGCACAGGAGAGACCGGGCAGGCACCGAGGGCTGTGGCAGGAGCCCAGCTCGCCCCTCTGAGCCACCACAGACCCCAGACCCCCCACCCTGCACAGCCCAGGGACACGTACCTGTGGCCTGCAGGGCTGCCTGTGCCAGCAGGAGCCAGCCCAGGACGCTGGCACAGCCTGGCCCCATGGCACTTCTGCTGCAGCGGCTCGGGCGATGCTGATTAAACACACTGGGGCTGGGAGCAGGGCGAGGTATCAGCACCCAGCTCCTCTCACCCTGACCCAGCCCTGCACAGACACAGACACCCAGGGCAGGGAGAGCCCCAGCATCACCCCCCTGCCAGGGGGCTTTGGGGACCACCAGCCCCTCCTTCCAGGGCTGAGCCTCCCCTGCCCTGCCCACTGCCCACTGCTCCAGCCCAGTGCTGGCCTCCTCTCCTGCCCCTGCAGTGCCCACCAGCAGCTCTGGCTCCCAGCCGAGGGTGCAGCCCCCCCGGGTGTGTGCAGACCCCAGGTTTGTGCAGTCCCCAGGTTTGTGCAGCCCCCCAAGGTTAATGCAGTCCCCAGGTATGAGCTGCCCCACCAGCCCGGTGTTTCCAGCCACCCACGCCACATTTTCCCTGCACCTGCAGATCGTTCACTCCCATCGTCTCCCTCCCACTCCTTCTCCCTCTTTGCTCGTCCCACAGCTGTGCCACGCTCTGCTGTGCCATGCCATGCCATGCCATGCTGTGCCATGCCAGCTCATGTGTCCCTGGTGCCTCCCAAGCCATGGCCAGAAGCAAACAGGTCCACATTCCCAAATCCATGTGTGTGACAGCCAAGACTTTCCCAGCCAGAGCACTCTGGGGCTCGAGCCCCCAGCACAGAGGGTCCCACATTGCCCTGCTCTGCACAAGTGCTTGCACCCTGCCCTGTCCTTCCCATGCTGCTGGGCAAGGAGCTTCTCAAGGAGGGCATGGGAAATGCCACCTCTGAGTCTCCTGACCCTGGTGCCAGGTTGAGGACACCTTGAGACCCCTGTCAGAGGGAGGCCAGAGTGGAATGTTGCTGGACTGTTACTCCCCAAGATCATGTGGGATGGGGAGCGAGGCCAGGTGGCTGTTCTGCATGTGCTGCCTCCCACTCCCTGCCTGGGAATGATGCCCAGCACCACAGCCACGGCTTCAGCGTGGTCCTGCTGCCCGGAGCTGTCCCCATCCCCATCCCCATCCCCATCCTCATCCCCATCCTCATCCCCATCCCCATTCCCACCTGCTGGCAAAGCCTCCCCAGACACAGGAGACTCACCTGCTGCCAAACCCCCTCTTGCCGCGTCTCTGGGGCAGCGGCGCCGGGATCTGTGGGATCTGGCTGTGCCTGGTGGGAGGTGACGCATCTGGAGGAGCAGGAAAGGTGAGTTTGGGATAGGACAGCTCATGGGACTCTGCCTGGGGATGATTTTGCAACCTGGCTCAAATGAGCTTTCAACACACCACAGCATTTGCAAAGCTCTCCTTGGAACCTGTCCGGGTGGCCAGAGGGAAGCTGGGGGAGGAGGATGCCCATCAGCCCCCCCCGGTGCCTCCATCACCCCAGAGAGGACCCCCACAGCCCCCCCCACCCAGTGCAGTGCTCCCCTTGGGAAGACCCCACGGGAGCAGCCTTGTGTCCCCAGGACAACTCAGGCAGGGTTCCCACCCAGGGTCCCTGCCTGTCCCACCAGGCAGTGGTTTGGCTTTGCCGTGGTCAGTGCCACCACCACGACCCGTGTCCTGCTGCTCCACCACCTTCCCTGCTGTGGGCAGAGTTGCTGCTGAGGCCATGGTGGTCTCATGCCAGCAGCCAGCCATGGCAGGGACCCCTGAACCCCACTGCTGGCTCTGCAGGCAGTGGGCACAGCAGGGGCAGCACCGAGGGTCCCATCACCCCCGTGCCCCCCACGCTGGAGCCCCATGGCACAGAGGGCTGGGTGGAGCTGGCTGCAGCAGTTTATCATTTGCAAAACAAGTCTGGGCTCCTCACCTTCTAATTTGGGATCCTTCCTAATTGCAGGCATCTGCCTGGCAGGAGAAACAGGAGAGGGGCAGAGCCACGGTAGGGGCGGCATCTGCACTGGGGTCCCCTTGGGGCAGCTGGTGCAGGTGGCCAGGGAGGCAACCCCCCACCCAGCCCCTCTGCCAGGGACAGCAGCCCCTTGCTGGAGACCCCCCCACCCAGAGACCACAGCCCCCCAACCCAGAGATCACAGCCCCCCAACCCAGAGACCACAGCCCCCCACCCAGAGATCACAGCCCCCCAACCCAGAGATCACAGCCCCTCACCCAGGGACCTCACCCCTCTCTCAGGGTGGCAGCCCCTCACCCAGGGCCTGCAGCCCCTCACCTGGGGACCACAGCCCCCCTCCGGGGACTGCAGCCCCTCACCCAGGGCCTGCAGCCCTTCCCTGGGGACCACAGTCCCTCATCCCCAGGGTCCTGCTCCTCCTACTGCGGCCAGAGTAGGGACGCCCCGGCACACGCCGCGGCCCGTGGGGATGATGGGGGTGATTCCTCCAGCCTCACCCCGGCTCCTCGCACCCACCGGTGCATCCCCCAGTTTCCCAGTCGGTTTTTCAGCAGGGAGGGAAGGTCCCGGCCCCGCGGCAGCTGCGGTTCTGGATGGGGAGGAGCAGGGAGCCAGCCCGGAGGGGGCAGTGCCGGAGCATTTCCCTGCACACGCGTCCCCAGGCGCTGCCGAACACTTGGGGTGGGGGCTCTGCATGTGCCGCCCCTGCCTTACAGAGCTCCGAAGTCCCTTGGGAGGTGTGGTGTCAGGAATAATGTGGCCAGCAGGACCGGGGCCACAGGGTCCCTGTGGTGGGCACTGGTGAGGTGACACCTCGAATCCTGAGGTCACTTTTGTGTCCTTCTTGACAGGAAAGACATTGAGGGGCTGGAGCATGTCCAGAGAAGGGAACAGAGCTGGGGAAGGGGCTGGAGCACCAGGAGTGGCTGAGGGAGCTGGGAGGGCTCATCCTGGAGAAAAGGAGGCTCAGGGGGGACCTTCTCATTCTTTCCAACTCCCTGACAGGAGGGGGAGTTGGGGGGTGGGTCAGGCTCTGCTCCCAGGGGACAAGGGACAGGACAAGATGAAACTGCCCCAAGTTGCAGCAGAGCAGGTTTAGGTTGGACATTAGGGAAAATTTCTTCATGGAAAAGACTGTCAAGCCCTGGCAGAGGGTGCCCAGGGCAGTGGTGGAGTCACCATCCCTGGATGGTGGAATTTAACAGACATGTGGATGGAGCACATGGGGACAGGGTTTAGTGGTGGCCTTGGCAGTGCTGGGGGAATGGTTGGACTTGATGGTCTTGGAGGCCTTTTCCAACCTCAACAATTCCATGATTCTATTCCGTGATTCCAAGCACAGGCAGTCGTTGGGGCCAGCGCTCCCCGGGAACCTGGATAAAACCTTGGGATGGCCCAATGTGCTCCGTGAGCAGGGCTGAGGCAGAGCCCGGTGCCACCTTCACACCACACTCCAATAAAACAGCTGTTAAACCTCTGGGCTTTTCGTTTTCCCCAACCTCAGCAGCTCCGAGGCTCTCACACGGGGGGCCTTTGCCAAGGAGCGCTCTGGCTTTCTCATTCCTGGACTTCAAAGGTGCTGGTAACGTTCCCAAAGGCACAGGGAAATACTGTAACTGGTATTTAGGGAAAGCAAACAGGACGGGGAGGTCACTGCGGGCTGCGGGCGGTGTTGGGCACGGCCAGAACAGAGGGGACTCTGTCCGGAGGCCACCCCGGCGCTGGGTGGGTGGGTGTGGCCAGCGCTGTGAGCTCTGGGAGAGGGGGCACCCCTAATTTCCCCGCGAGGTTCGGTGGATGGGGGACACTGATATCATTTACTCGACCTTTCCGAGGTCTGACATTTGGGTTTAAAAAACAAAATCCGTGTCGTCCCCCCCCCCCGCCCGCCCCCCCAAAGAAAGCAGGCCGGGGAAAACCAGTGGTGCATATGGAACGAATCAAGGGCTGGCGGTGGAGGAGAGGCTCCAGCTGCAGGGATAAACAAGGAGCCACCCGCGGGCCACGAGGCCGGAGCCCCCGGGGCACCCCTGGCCCCGCGCCGCCTCGCCGAGGAAAACCGAGCGATTTCCGAGCGCGTAGAGGAAACACTGACGGGAACGGCACATTCCAGAGGGAGCGCGTCATGGCTTTACTTGGCGCCCGAGACACACGCGAAGGTTTCGAGGGAGCCACGTGTGGAAGTGTGGTCCAGGAGAGGCGCAAAGGGAGCTTCCAGGGGGATGGGGGATGCTGGGAGGGAGGCGGGGAAGCAGCAGGGCTGGCCGGGAGCAGACAGAGCCCTTCACACAGGGGCTCAGCCCCTGGTCCCTCCTGCGCCCCCAGCACAGCGTCATCACCCACTTCCACCACAGGAATGCTGGAAAGGGTGGGGGAAGAGTTGACCCCTGGAGCCCCCCAGCACTGCCCTGGCTATCACTGCTGGCGCCACAGGTAGGTCTGGATGGAGTGAGCCGGAGCCACGGTCTCGATGAACCCCATGGCGGGGTCCCGGATCCCAAATGGCACATCCCAGCCATACCTGGGGGGTAAGAGAGGGGTTGAGCAGGTCGGCACAGCCAGGGCTGAGCGTCCCCCCTTGTCCCCCTTCTCAGGCTGACCTGTTGAGGACCACCAGGACGAGGGCACCATCGGGGCGCAGGACGGCCACGTGTTCCAGCTGGCAGAGGAGGCAGTGGCGGCTGCTGTGCAGCCCCACGCGCCGGGAGCCCTCGGGGATGAACTTGCTGTGGGGAGAGGATCAGGAGAGGGGTTGTGCCCCTGGTCTGGGGCTGGTGGCAGCACCTGAGCTCCCCCCAACCCACCTGAAGTGCCCCAGGTGGTAGAACATGGGCTGCTTGTAGAAGACGTCCTTGCTGCCGTCCACGATGACGGGGCTGTCCACAAAGTTCTTGACCCAGTTGGGCCCCCCCTCCAGATCCAGGACCAAGTTCCAGTCGGTCCAACCGGCCACAAAGTGGTTCAGGACCTGGGAGGGTGGGGAAGGGGCTGAGCAGGGCTGAGCACCCCCCGGCCCGGGCGGGCAGTGCGGGGGGCTGTACCGTCAGGATGCTGTGGCTGTACTGGTCCCCTCGCTCCCAGCAGCCCAGGGACACGGTGAAGTGGAGGTTGAAGAAGCCGCTGCAGGCCTCCGTGTAGAGGAGGAAATGGTCAGGGAAGAGCTTGTGGGTGGCCTCCAGGCTGCAGCCGGGCGGGACAATGGGGTCCAGGTACCAGTGGACCGCCAGGCCGGCCACGTAACGGGCAGCCGTGGCATTGCCCAGCACCTGGGGGAGCAAAGGAGATGCCTCACACCGAGACCACCCACACCCTGAGCCCCTGGGGATGGACACACAGGCCTCATGTGCCGGTGGGGTCTCCTGGGGCCACTTCGTGACTCCTCCTGTGGACACGGCAGCCCCCTCCCTGCAGCACTGCAGCCCCCTGAGCAGCACCCCAGCATGGATCCAGCACCCCAACAGCACCCCAGCAGGGCTCTGACACCGAGCTGGGTGCAGTGGAAAGGGTTTGGGGGTGCCCCTCACCCCCAGTTGTTTCTATTGCCTGGCCCTCCCTCCACATCCCCCCGGGGCAGCCCAGCCCTGTGGCTGGCAGTGAGGGAGGGACATGCTGAGCCCTCCCGGTGCTCCCACCAGGGCAGGGGCATGGATTACTTTCTTCCCCAGTTCAAGGTGACTCCCCCAAACAGCCCTGTAGCACTGTGTGGGGAAGCTGAGTCAGCCAAAACTCTGCTCAGAGAAGGTGCTGTTGCTGGGATCTGGGATGTGGGTGCCACCTCCTGTCCCCACTCCCGCCAGGCACACGCGGAGGTGGCTGCTCCCAAAGGAGCCGGCTCCGGCTCCTGCTCCGGCAGACCCGGTTTGCTCCCGGTCTCCAGGGCTGGGAGAGGCCGCTGCCTCCATTTCCTATAAACCCCGGAGCTGGGGCGGGAGGCGGAAGGGGTGGAAGGGGCTCTGCTCTTCACCACTTTGGCCCAGTGCGGGAGGTGGATGCGCTGGTCGTCGAGGATGAGGAGCCGCGTGCGGTGGGGGCTGCGGGCCAGCGCGGGGCCCAGGTCGCGCAGGATGAAGTCGCGCTGCTGCGCGGCCGTGAAGGCGATGGTGGGGAACTGGGGGGGCGTGAAGAGCCCCGCCAGCGGCTCGTTCTGTGCCGTCACCGCCCAGAAGGTCACGTTGTGTTTGGCATATTCATCCAGGAACCTGGGGCAGGGAAGAGGGGGCAGCCTCAGCCCGTGCCTGCCCCCATAACCCACGCCCCAGCCCCCCTCCGCTGTCCATCCCGTGGTGTCGCCCCAGGGACGGTACTTGATGAAGTAGTTGGCCCAGGTCTGGTGGTACTTGTCCCCCGCCTGCCCCTTCAGCGTCCCCTTCCCACGGACGTCCCCGTTACTCCTCATCCAGCCCGGGGCGGTCCAGGGGCTGGCAAACAGTGACAGCGGCCGCTTGCTCATGGCCAAGGCTCTGTGCAGGACAGGGATCTGCAGGAGGGAGCGAAGGGACCGGCTCAGCTCCAGCTGCAACACCCCCCACCCCAAAACCACAGGGCCCAGCACCAGATTATGGGGAGCCCTCAAGGGACCCCAGCCAGGACCAGCAGCTGGCGAGCACCACCCCATGGCACAACGCCCCGGCTCCTCATCCCTCCAGTGCCAGCCAGGATGCGCCGGGACGTGCCCCGGAGAAGGTGCCAGCTCCCACAGGCTGTCCCCACTCACACACCCTGCCACCGTGTGCGGGGCTCGGCAGCACCTGGTCACGGAGGTCCCGGCACACGCAGGAGCTCCGGCGGGAGAGGGGACAAGGAGCCGATGGCAGCGGCTTCAGCCTCCCACCTTCATCTTCACGTCCTCATCCACCAGCCTGAAGTGCTTCAGCTCGTAGTCATGGGGGACGTCGTCGTAGCTGTAGGGGCGCACGGAGAAGTCGCTGCAAGCCATGGGGACCCGGATGAGGTTGTACTCAATCCCTGCGGGAAAAGAGGGAAAAGCATCAAGCGGCAGCGGAGCAGGCACACAGGTGATGGGTGTCCCTGCAGCGGGGACGGGCACAGCCACCTCCGGTGACCCCACGGGCCGCCCACGCTGCCGTGCCCTCACTGCTCACCGCACGCGGAGAAGTAGGAGCGCAGCAGGTTGTCCTGGGCCGGCCGTGACAGCCGCAGGATGTTGATGGCAGCTGAATCCGAGAGGGACCCGCCGAAGCCCTTTATGCTCTGGTACAGCGTGGTGATGTTGAGGGTCAGCAGCAGCCCTGAGGGGAGAGCCCGGCTCAGCCCGCGGTGCCCGGGGGACCCGCGGTGGCACCGCCGCCCGCCTTCCCGAGCGTGGCGGTACCTGGGGTGTGCAGGCTGTGCTGGAACTTCCCCTCGCTCCGCTCCAGCCTCTTGCCCGCCTTGCTGCTCTCGTACTTGACGTAGGAGCCGGGGGGCGGCAGGACCAGGGGGTCCAGCGTGTCGCAGTACGTGGCGTTGCAGACACAGACTATCGAGCCGTGGCCAAAATCCCTGGGGATGCAGGGTCGGGCGCCTGCGGGGCACGGGAGGCAGGGTGGGGCGGTGGCACGGGAGGGTGGGAGCTGCTGCCGGCTCCGGGACACGTCCCCGCCAGCTGTCCCGCCTGCCCTGGCTGATACGCTGCCCCCCTGCTTCGCATCCTGCCACCTCCCCAGCACTCAGCTCCGTCCTGTCCACAGGCTCCCGCCCTTACCCCGGGACATCCCAGCGCCCCCGTGACGTCCCCGTGCTCACCTGCCGCCCGGGGCACCGGCATCATCATCAGCAGCAGCAGCAGAAGCAGCAGCAGCCAGCCCAGGATGCTGAGAGCCCCCATGGCCCCTTCACGTTCCCTCAGCTCCAGCAGGTCCCAGGGAGCAGCACCTGCAGGCAGGGGAACCCTCAGCCAAGGCAGGAGGATGGAGGGACAGGTTGTGCTCCCCGCTGGATCAGCCCCATCTCCCCATCCCCTGCTCGTCCTTCTTCTGCCAGAGAGCTCCTGACCCCCAAAATACCCTTTTCTTTCGGGGAGGTGAGGTGGGTCCAGCCCATCCGCCTTCACCCCGGCTGCTCCCGACCTGTGCTGCTGCCAGCCCGCCTCCTCCTCAGCGGCTCCAGCCTTTACAGGGAGCTGCTCCGAGACCTCCCTTCCCAGCACACCCTCTCCCTCCCCCACAGCTCCTCCTTGCCCTCCTCCCGGCCCGTACCTGCCCTCGGGCCGGGACCGCCGCACATCTCCTCGCCATGGGGTTGGGGAACGCCGGGTCCCCCTTGCCCTCCAGCGCCGGGCCAGGGAGGGACAGCGACACGGTGCTGGCAGCCCTGCCTGAGTGAAGGGCCCCACCAGCACAGGGAAGTGGCGTGGGAGCAGCTCTGGGACCCCTCTGTGATCCCTGAAGGAAGAGCCGATTCCTTTGCTTTGTCAGGCATGGTCTGGCTGAGCCCCGGGGAGCCTGGCAGAGCCCAGGGCAGGCTCGTGACAGCTGCCTGTCCTGCTGGGAACCTCCAACAGCACCCTGGACCACCCACTGACCCCTGCCCACCACCCCACTGCCCCCACTCTCCCCCAGGAGCTGCCATGGGTTTGTGCCCAGAGTGGGGAGGGTCCAGGACCCCCGGGTGATGCCAGAAAACGTGGCTGCACGGCCCAGGGTGGCAAAGGGACCCTGCAGGGGTGGCTACACAGGAGCTGGGGCCATTGCCACTCCCATCCCAAGCCTTTGGAATTGCTCTCCCCTCCTCAGCTTGTGCTGGGGAAGGTGGCAGCAGTGGCAGCAAGTGGGCAATTCCCCAGCTCCCAGGCAAGCAGGGCTGCACTCTGGCCCTTGGCCACGGCAGCTGGACACACAGACTGGCTGCCCCAACGCCAGCCATGCCAGGAGCAGAGCCCAGCTGTGGTGACCAACCCCTCCAGGAGCACTCACAGCTCCTCTGAGAGGGACCCCCCAGCCCAGGACAGGGTTGAACCAGACCAGCTCAGCTGGGCACACAGATCCCACCTGATCTCGGTCCCATCACCAAGGATGTGCCTGATCCCATGAACATGTGCCCATCACTGCAGGGACAACCTCAGTATCTCCCCACATGGGTGGCCCAGGGGACAGAGAGTGGCCACATCCCAGCCACAGTGGCCCGGAGCATCAATCCCCAGGTCAGAGCTCCCCTCTGCAGGGTTAAACCGCTCCGTTAGCTCTCCCTGCCTGGGTGGAGCAGCACTTTGTGACTAATTTGCTCCTTTCCTGGCATATCAGATGGAGCTCTGGGGCAAGTCAATTCATCAAACTTCCTCCTACCCTCAGCACTGCCCTTCCACGGGCCCTGCCGTGGTCCCACACCTCCGCTGGGAGCTGAGCCACGGGAGCTGAGCTACTACTCCCCCCAGCTGCCACCGGGGCTGGGGCATACGGGGCTGGGCAGCCCCTGGTTCCATCTCACAGGGCAAACAGCTGCCCTGGAAGGGAGCTCGTGGCCATTCCCGCTGTGCCATGTTATCTCCCACCCCCAAGTGTCATTAAGTTGTCACGAGACTGCTACACCCAGGCTAATGAGCCCCAGTTTTGGGGAGGGGTTAACAGGCCCTGTGGCCGTCAGCCACCTCCCAGCCTGCTTCCAGCCACCCGGGATGCCCCACTCACCCTTTCCCGTCCTGAGGTCCTGCTCTTCCTGCCCTCCATCCCGCCTGAGCCCCTCATCTGGCTCAGGTCCCCGCAGCTCCCGGAAGCAAAAGCACTGCGGAGGCTGCTGGAGCTCACCCGTATCAACATCTGGCTGATAAGAGCGTCCTGCCGAGCAGGAAAAGTGAGACCCAGGGGACGGGCAACGCCTGGCACCACGGAGCCGCTGGCACGGGACGTGCTGGGCAGCCCCACCAAACCCCCGGAGCCGCTTCTTGCGGCCGCTGCCCGCGCTCAGGGAGCTGGTGGGGGTCGCAGGGGCCTCGCTGGCATCGCGTGGCCGCCCTTTGCAGCGCGCAGGTGGGTTCGTTCCGTGCCGGGGCCGAGGACATGGGGTCAGAGCAGCTGGTGGAGGAGCCGGGGGGTGAATTTTGGTCCCTTAGCCAGGAGGGTGCGGATGGGGACTCTGGGGACACTGAGCTGGGCTGAGTCACCTTTATGGGCATCACGACTCCGTAAACACCGAGGCCAAAGAGCCTCAGTGTGGCATCACAGCAGCTCCTTCCCTGCAGCAGGACCCCGGCCCGGAACACAGGGGAACACAGACTTTAGGGTGGTCACCGGTGCCAGGCCAGTTCCTGGGGGGCCCCAGCAGTCCCCAGCCACTGTGAGACCCAAACAAGGCAAGGCTTTGCACAAGAATTAATGAGCCAAGCCCAGCGACGTCGGAGGACTCGCCCCCGCTCCGTTTATCCCGGAGCTGCTCTGTCCTTCAGTGCCGAGCCGAGCACAGGGACGAGGGCACGTGGACCAGGGTGATTCAGCATCTGGCCACCAGCTGTTAGGACCAGGGTAGGTAAGAAAGAAGCAGGTGAAGGAGCAGCTCTCTGCACCAGGAGCAGGGTGCTGGGAGCGGGATGCTGGGAGCGGGACGCTGGGAGTGGGGCTCGCTCTAGTTATGATCCTGGAGAAATATTTCCCTCTTGTGGACAAACACAAACAGCCTCGGGGCAGGAGCAGGATGCTCTCCCCAGGACTTGGGCACCTCCTGGAGTTGCAGGGGGTCCCAGGGCTCCCACCCTGGAGCGGTGTCGCTGTGGCACCACGGTGCAGGATGTCCCAGGGTGACTCTGTCACTCACGGACCCCGCCTGGGCCGTGCCCAGCCCACACAGCATCGGGGCTGTCAGCCCTGACAGCACCCCCGGGCACATCCCGCCCGCGCAGATCAGCCCAGGGGCCCGGCCACCCTCCTCGCCCTGCAATTGTGACCTCCCTGCCCTAATCCTCTGCTCCCACGCCCTGCCGGCTCCCTCCCTCCTTCCTGGGTGCGCCCACTCTCAGCGCCCACTCTCAGCACCCTCTCCTGGCCCTGGGCCCGCTTGCTCAAGCTGCCCCAGCTCTGTGGTGGGTGCTGAGCCCCTGGTGCACCCCCACCCTCCTCGCCACAGCAGGGACCCCTCTGCCCAGTCCCCACAGGGGCACAGCTCATGCTCCAGGCAGGGTTGCTGCAGCCTGGCCAGCATCCCTGTCCTGGCAAAGCCCCAGGAGCAGCTGGCAATGCCAGAACCAGCTGGGATCCTGAGCCCTCCATGCTGCAATGCTGCTGCAACTGGCTCTGCCTCCAGTGCTGACCTTGGGGAGCACCCTGGGCTGGCAAAGATGTGATTCACACACCCCCTCGCCTGGCACTGTGGCTCCAGCTTGGCAGGAAAAGCATGGAAAGCTGAACCTTGACTGTAACCCCTGCCCAGACCTTCCATCAGGGGGGTTATCCAGGTGTTTTGCTCCTGCTCCTGCTCCAGCAGCACCTGTGTGCCAGGTGAATCCTGAGCCACTCGCCAGGTCCTAAAACCTGTCCCCAAAGGCAGCGGAAGAGCACCCAGGCTCTGCCCAGCCCCTGCCAGGCAGCACGTGCTTGGAACTGGGAGCAGACTGGGAGCACCCCCTGGCACGGTGAGCTCCACGGGGAGCTGTGGGGGGACAGGGAGGGCAGGGGGGTGGGCAGGGAGAGGGGCTGCCCCGTGGGGTTCCGGCTGCTCCGTCCTCCTCTCCGTCCTCCTGCGGGCTCCATGCCCGGGTGGCAGCCAGCCACAGTGCCCAGGAGCAGGGGAGGGACGCGGATGCTTCTCTCCCAGCCGCAGACACCGAGGATCTTCACTTTTTAATGCCAGAACAGCGGCACACAGCGCTCACAGCCTGCGGGGTTCTCCACCCTGAGGGGCACCGGTGCCCCCCGGCCCTCCTGCCACACGCACGGCGTCCGCGGCCCGGCTCGCTCCGGGCTCTCCGCTCCGAGGAATCGCTGCCCCCGCGCGCCCCGGCCCGACCCCGCGGGCAGCTGAGGCCACACGTCCGGCCCGGCTGCGTCCGGCACATCCACGGGCGTCCCGGCCCCTTCACTGCCGCTGCCACACGTAGGTCTGGATGGAGTTGGCCGGAGCCACGGCGGAGATGAGGCCGACGGTGTCGGCCAGCCCGAAGGCGATGTCCTGGGGGGAGCTGTGGCGGGGGAGAGCAGGGGGGGTCAGAGGTGCAGCACCCACTGGTGCACAAGGTCCACAGCGGGGGTTGGGTTGTGTCACTCACCGGTTCAGGACCACCACCACCACGGCGCCGTCGGGGCGCAGGAAAGCCGTGTACTCCAGGTCTGTCTTCTTGGACTCTCTGGAGGCAACAAGCCCCACGCGCTGGGAGCCCTCAGGAATGAACTTACTGCACAGACAGAAGCAAGAAGCAATCCCAGGGAGGGAGGGAGGGAGTCAGGTCCCAGGAGAGCTCCTCTCCCACCAAACCTACCCCTCTCCCCTCCTGACAAGGTGCTGCTGCGACAATGGAGCTGAAGCCCAGGCAGGTGAACGTGTCAGGGGTCCCAACCCACCTGAAGTGCCCCATGTGGTAGAACATGGGCTGTTTGTAGAAGATGCCTTCGCTGCTGTCCACGATGATGGGGCTGTCCACATAGTTCTTGACCCAGTTGGGTCCCCCCTCCAGGTCCAGGGCCAGGTTCCAGTCGGTCCAGCCGACCACAAAGTGGTTCAGATTCTGCAACAGGACAGCCCAGACATCTGCCCAAGGAGCAGGGTGCTGAGGGGAGAGGGAGCACGCCAGCAGCCCTTCCCAGGGCCCATCCCATGCGGTGATGCAGGGGCCTCACCGTCAGGATGCTGTGGCTGTACTGGTTGCCCCGGTCCCAGCAGCCCAGGATCACATCCCGCTCCCAGAAATGGGCTCCGATGCACGCCTCTGTGGCCAGGATGAAGTAGTCAGGGAAGAGCTCGTGAGTGGGCAGAACTGTGTCCTGTATGGGACCAATGAAGTCCAGGTACCAGTGGATGCCGATGCCGTGGATGTAGCGAGCTGCCTCTTCATCCTCCAGCACCTGGCGGGGAGAAGAGTTGGTCCTGTGGGGCCGAGCACAGCGGGACGGAGCGGCCGAGCCCCCCGCAGGGCGGCTCTCTGTGCCAGCCCCTCCCTGGCCACGCTCACCACTCTGGCCCAGTGCGGGAGGTGGAGCCGGTTGTCGTCCAGGATGATGAGCTGGACGTGGCGGTGGGAGCTGTTGGCCAGGGCCGGGCCCAGGTCCCGGGCAATGAAGTCCCGCTGCTGCTCGGCCGTGAAGCCCAGGCACTGGAAGGGGTAGTTGTTGATCAGCCCTGCCGTGGGCTCGTTCTCTGCTGTCACCGCCCAGAAGGTCAGGTTGTGCTTGGCGTATTCATCCAGGAACCTGGTGTGGAGGGCAGGGGTGAACCATGGGGGGTCCTCAGTGCCACCACTGAGGGTCCCCCGGGTATCACCCCTGTGCTCTCGCCCCGGGCGCTCCTCACTTTATGAAGTAGTTGGCCCAGGTCTTGTGGTACTTGCCCCCCGCCTGCCCCTTCAGCGTCCCCTTCCCCACGTAGGACTCGCTGGTCTTCATCCAGGTGGGGGAGGTCCAGGGGCTGGCGTAGAGCGACAGCGGCCGCTTGCTCATGGCCATGGCTCGGTGCAGGACAGGGATCTGCAGGAGGGGGTGGAGGGACTGGCTCAGCTGAGCCCCCTGTGGTCCCCCATCCCACCCTGCTCCCTCCCACTGCTCGCCTTCAGCTTGGTGTCCTCATCCCGCAGGCTGAAGTGCTTCAGCTCGTAGTCATAGGGAACGTCGTCGTAGGTGTAGGCGTGGAGGGAGAAGTCACAGCTGGCCATGGGGAGCCGGACGAGGTTGTACTCCAGCCCTGCCAGGCACAGGGGTGGCAGTGGGACATGAGGTCTCCAAAACCTGCTGGCACCCACGGTCCCTGTCGCCATCCCACCTGTCTCCCTGTGTGTTCTCACCTTCCTCAGAGAAGTACGAGCGCAGCAGGTGATCCTGCGCCTTGTCCGGCAGGGATAGGATGTTGATGGCGGCTGCGTCGGTGATGGAGCCACCAAAACCCTTCACCCTCTGGAACCGCTGCGTCGTGTCCAGGGTAAGGACGACGTCTGCAGGGAGGGGAGCCCGGTGTGACAGCGGATCACAGAGGGGTCCACCCCATCCCTGCCACCTGTGGCGGTACCTGGGGCGCAGAGTCTGCGCTGGAACTTCCCCTCGCTCCGCTCCAGCCTCTTGCCAGCCTTGCTGCTCTCGTACTTGACGTAGGAGCCGTGGGATGGCAGCACCAGGGGGTCCAGCGTGTCGCAGTACGTGGTGTTGCAGACACAGACCATGGCATCGCGGCCAAAGTACTTGGGGCTGCAGGGCCGGGCGCCTGGGGGGCACGGGAGGGGGTGATGGTGGCAGCCTCGGGGACGTGTCTCTGCCAGCTCTCCCACCTGCCCCAGGGTGATGCTGCTGCCCCCGTGCTCCACATCCCGGCACCTCCAGGGCACCGAGCTCCACGCTGCCTCTGGATCCCCAGACACTCCTGAGCATCCCTGGATGCCCGACAGCCGCGGGTATTCCCTCTCCTTCCCCCCCCCAGCTCCGGTCCACCGGGCACCCCCAGCCCTCCCGGGTACCCCTGTCTCCTCCACCCCCCGGGCACCCCCGGTTCCCCCCGCTCACCTGCGGCCCGGTGCGCGGCCAGCAGCACCATCATCACCAGCCGCCAGCACAGGGCACCGGCGGCCCGCATGGCCCCGCCGCTCCCGGTGCGCTCGGAGCCGGCCCCGCAGCACCGGGCCCGCCGCCGGCCTCGCCTTTAAGAGCGCCCGGGACGCCCGTCCCGCCCACACCCGGGGCGCCGCTGCAGGAGCGGCACCGGCACTGGGCGGGCCCGGCCCCCCCCGCCTTTCCCCGCACCGGAACCGCGGACCGGGGGGAACCGCACGGGCGCGGGGCCGCTCAGCGCCCCCCGGGACGCGCAGGTGGCCCCAGTCCCAGTTCTGTACCCGGTCCCGGTCCCACTCCCGGTGCTGGTCCCCGTGCCCCGCGCTGCCTCCCCCCGCCCCGACGGCACCGTCCGCCCCGTCCCGCGGAGCCGCCACCGGGAAACCGGCACCCCGTGACCGGTCAGCTGATCGCCCGCCCCGCCCCGTCCCGCCCGCCCCGTGACAGCCCCGTGGGCGGCGGCGACCACCTTTTATTCGGTCTCTAGCGAGGGGCAGCGGCCGCGGGACCGGCCCCGCAGCGGGGGGAACGGGCACGGCCAGCGCGAGACACCGGGAACGGCACCGGGACCGGCACCGGGAACGGCACCGGGACCGGCACCGGGCGGGGCGGAGGGGCTGGAGAGGGTGACAGGCATGGCAGTCCCAGGGTACGGGCACGGCTGGCACGGGGGACCGGGGACCAGGCCAGCACAAGGGACAGATGAGGAGACAGGCAAAGTCATCCTGGGGTACAGGCACGGCTGGCACAGGGGACTGGGGAACAAGCCAGCATGGCCAGCACAAGAGACAGGGCAGGGGACAGGCACGGCCAGTGCAGGGGACAGGGCAAAGGACAGTCATGGCTGTCCCAGGGCACAGGCACGGCTGGCACAAGGGGGTAAGGCAGGGGACAGACATGGCCAGCACAGGGGACAGACATGGCCATGCCAGGGTACAGGCACGGCTGGCACAGGGACGTGGTACGGCCGGTGCGTGGGACAGGCACAGCCAGAACAGGGGACAGGGCAGGGGACAGGCATGGCCATCCCAGGGAATAGGCACAGCTGGCACTGGGGACAGGGAAAGGGACAGGCATGGCGCCAGCACAGGGGACAGGGCAGGGAACAGGCATAGCCATCCCAGGAGACAGGCACTGGGGACAGGGCAGGGAACAGGCATAGCCATCCCAGGAGACAGGCACTGGGGACAAGGGAGGGCACAGTCATGGCTGTCTCAGCCCCCAGCAGACATCCCAGGGGACCAGCCCCTCGCCCCGGCCCCGCCTGGGGAAAGGGCCCAGCAGAGTCCCAGGGGCCACGGCAAGGGCCCAGCCCCACTGGGGCAGCAGCAACGTCCGAGCAATGTCCAGGGCCGGGCCCAGAGCGGGACCCCCCTCTCCACGGCAGGGGGTCCCCAGGGGGGCTGCGCCCTCAGAGCGCGCTCTCCTTGCAGGCCCCGCTGAGGCTCCGGGGACGGCTGCGCTCCAGCCGGCGTGCCGACAGGAGCCGGCGCAGGGACGAGGTGGAGCTCAGGTCCCCGCAGCTCTGCAGGTGGATTCCTTCGTGGGGCCGCTCTGTGCCCGGCCAGGCACTCCAGGGAACCTGCAAACCCATGGGGAAACGCTGGAGCCATGGGACTGACACCCCTGCCCGTGGCACCCTGTCGTGTTCACACCCCCCCCACTCCCCGAGGTTTGCACCCCCCACGCTCCGGTTCAGCCAGGCGGCACACGGGGCAGGAGGACAGAGGTGACAGGGATGGCAGAGGCGGGCATCACGCGCCCACGCCGGCATTTGGGACAGGCTGGTTCTCGTCGGGGCCTCCCGGGCTGCGCAAGGTCTCAAACGTCCCGTAAGCTGAGCTGTCAGAACGTTCCCAGCAACTGCCTCTGGGTGCGGTGACTCAGGAGCAAAGACAAAGCCCTTGCGACAGGCACGATTTTCCCACTCCTGACTCCGGTGGGGATCAAGGGGAAGGAGCTGCTCCCCAGGAGGGGCTGGGAAAGGGCAGTGCCATGGGAAGGAGGCTCTGCCTGTAGCTGAAGTGCTGACACCGTGGGTATGTGGCAGGGGAAGGGGCACCACAGAAGGGAGGCCAGGGTGGAGGTGCTGGTGGGGACCAGAGGGAAGGGGAGGGTGCGGATGGGGGTTCTCTAGGAAGGAGGAGTCGCCCCTGTCACCTGCAGCTGCCAGAACCCACCTGTTTGTGCCCCTGGAAGCTGTGCCCAGGCACCTCCACCCCGGCTGCTGGGCTGCGCTTGGGTCTCTGCAGGAACCTGGCCACCAGCCCGCGGGTGCCCCGGCAGCCCTTGAGGTCCCCTAAGGAGCGGGTCGTGGTCTGCTGTGTCACCTTCTTGCAGGGTGGCAGCTTGGTCTTGCCCACCGAGCCGGCCCGGAGCAGCAGCGGGGAGTCACAGTGGGAACGGTGGAGCAGGCAGGCCTCGGAGCACAGCCCTGTGGGGACACCGCTGTCAGAGCCAGGACACTGCTCCTGGCAGACCCATCCCTGTCCTCAGACCCAGGACACTGCTCCTGGCAGACCCATCCCTGTCCTCAGACCCGGGACACTGCTCTGGCAGACCCATCCCTGTCCTCAGACCCGGGACACTGCTCTGACAGACCCATCCCTGTCCTCAGACCCGGGACACTGCTCTGGCAGACCCATCCCTGTCCTCAGACCCGGGACACTGCTC
>JAWWLV010000078.1:2843211-2853479 GCA_035041135.1 Platyrinchus mystaceus
GGTCCCCCCTGAGCCTCCTTTTCTCCAGGCTGAGCCCCCCCAGCTCCCTCAGGAGTTCTCCAGTCCCGTCTGCTGCTCCAGCCCGTTCCCTGGACACGCTCCAGCCCCTCAATGTCTTGCCAAGAGGGGCCCAAAACTGAGCCCAGAGCTGGAGGTGCCCAGCACTGCCCTGTGGCCACCCTGGCTGGTCCTGCCCAGGCACCGCTGCCCTCCTCGCCCCCCTGGGCTCACGTTCATCCTCTGCCACCTTCCATGGAGTGTTCCAGGGGGTTTGTTGTGCCCCAGGGGCAGCTCCTGGCCCTTGCTGTCCCTCAGCCTGCCCAGATCACCCTGCAGAGCCTTCCTGCCCTCCAGCCCATCCACCCCCCCACGGCAAAGAAAACCCCCCGAGCCAGCCGTAGGAAAAGACTTTTTTTTCCATTTAATACTAGACTCTCAGGATTGAGATGCAGGCTTTTTATGCAATTACATCCAATGTTAAAATTGGTAATACATAATTTACAAAGATTAACATCAAAACAATGAAATCTATTTAGATATGCTTTGTAAAAAGGAAATATATTAGCAGCATTTATTTTCAGCAATCACACAGCCTACACCCATGCAGACTAAGGTTCAGCTCTATTTGCAGTAACGTAGTGCTTTCCTGGCCACGATCCTGGGGACACGACGGGTCTGCTCAGTATTATAAAATAACCGAAAAAATAAAAAAAGTCATTAATTTCTACACCAGTAAGAAAAAACAAGTCTTTGCACTTACCTAACGTTTGATTGTCTAAAAAACGTTTCGTTTTAGTCTTTCAACAAAAGAAAGATAAAATGACAGAGCTAGTGTCTCGCTTCTGTACGCGCTTTTTTTTTTTTGTCATTTTCTTTTTTAAAAACTTTTTAGTGTTTAACACCATTGGAGACAATGATTTTTTTTCTTTTTTTTTTTTCTTTTTTTTTTTTTCCTGTTTGAAACTAAATGAGACGACTCGAGGGTTTGGACATGCGAGATTCCTACTACACGCACGAGTATTTTATACTCAGGGTTCCTGGTACTGTACAGTGCTTCTCTACAGTAAGAAAATATTCCAAACTATTTTCTTATTTCTTTTTTTTTTTAATAAAATATTTTTTTTTCTCAAAGGGGTTTTTTTTCCTTTCTTTTTTTTTTTTACCCTTTTTTTTTTGCCTTTTTTTTCTCTTTTTTTTGCCTTTTTTTTTTGTTTTTTTTTTTTTGTTCCTCCTCTTTTTGAAATCAACACGTAAAAGTTAATGGAATGAGTTATGTTCCACTTAGAGTAAAATAATTATAATAATAACAAGAATGTACAGTAGGACGAGCTTGGTCCATAAAAAGGAACATGTAACTACGGTATTGCTTTACATCCACGCAGCAGATATATACAACTTGGCACATTAAAAACTGGATTTCTTATAAGAACACCTAAAACAGGACTGTCTATGCATGTGCACGTCTGAGACAGGAAAGCAAAGCCACGCCCAGAACCAGTGGGTGCCTCCCAGCCCCTCATCCCGCCCGGCCCCCGGAGGGGGCTTCGGGATTTTGGGATAACGGGGGTGGGAAACCCTGGCCGGGACGTCCAGCTGTCCACCAGCACACGAGGGAAGTGTTAGCATCGATATATTCTACAGCTCACGACACACACTCGCTCGATACTGCCTGATGGGCACGGAGTGAAGGGTTCCTTGGTTTTGGATTTGCTCTTTTTTTTTTTTTTTAAAGTCCTTGTTTTTGTTTTTGTTTTGTTTTGTGTTTTTTTTTCCTTTTTTTTTTTTTTCCTTCTGAACAGGTTTTAATTTGCACAACACACGGGACACACGAGAAACCACAGCTTATCAAAAAAGAACCAACAGCAATGGTGGCGTCAGGATCCGATTGGCTTTTTATAAAATTCCTCTGCAGAAAGAAAAAGTGGGGAAAAAACACCCCCTCCCCTCCCCCAAAAAACAACAAAACCATAAACCTCACACCCCGCCCACCCTCCCCCCCCCAGCCCTGCACAGCCAGTGCCTCCTCCCAGCTCCTGCCCCGCTCTCCAAGGGCCTCTGGAAGCTCCTCCTCGGCACAGGGACCGTCCCACGGTGACCCCCGTGCTTGGCTGGGCACCTCTGCTCTCTCTTCTTGGAACTTGTGCAAATCAGAGGCTTTTTTTAGGGCAGCCTTTCATCTCAAGCCACTGGGCCTTTCCCCCTCCCCTCTGGATTCCCTTCCCTGGCGGTGCTGGAACCATCACAGCTCAGCAGTGACCACGGGGAACAAACACCCTCCTCCAGTAAACTCAGTCCTTTTCCTCTCACCTCCCCATTTTTTTTTTCTTCTTTTCTTTTTATTTATTTTTTTTTTTTCCTCTGAGTGGGAATATCAAGCAAAAAATAAATTAAATTTGACCATCCTGGACAATATAACCACGAGGTTTCCTCAGTACCTAAACATCAATACAAGGCACGCCCACCAACACACACACCAAGAGCACTGCAGAGCAGGGCAGGGCGGCGCCCCGGCCCCTTTAAGTGCTGCTGTTTGTAGTTTTGTCAGTTTGCCGCCGCCTCCTCCCCCTGGGCCGGCACGGAGGAGGTCGGGCCCGGCCCTCGGGGCTCGGCAGCCCCCCCAAATCACAGCCCCCAGACCTGGGGTGCCCCCGGTGTCACTTCCTGAAGCTGCTCTCGGGGATGCTCAGGGTGCGGCGCCGCAGTTTCCTGCCCGATCCCTCCTCCAGCAAGTACGTGACGTCGATGGCTGCAAGAAAACACAGGCTCGGGGTGAGAAAGGGGGGTTGGGAATTGCTACACCCGCGTTAGGGTGGGGAAAGACCCCCTGGACCATCGAGTCCAGGCTGGGACCCGTCCCCACCACGTCCTCGTGTCAGCCCTGCCCTCAACACGAGGTCCAAGGAGCAGCTTTCCTGTTCCTTTAATCCTGGGGATTTGAAGGGTGTTTCCATCCACAGTGATGTCCAAACATATCCAGAACACCCAAGGCTGAATTTAGCCCTGAGCCATGGCTGGACCAGAGAACCCCCAAAGATCCTCCCAGCCCCAGTTATTCATCAGTCCAAGTCTGGCATTGCCAGAACATGGGAGAGACTGGACAGGGCTCATCCCAGGCTTCCCATTAAAAGCAGAGACACATTAAACCAGAGCACCCACAGCTCAGGTAACACCTCCAGCAGGTCAGGAAAGGTCAAAAGAGACTTTCCAAATTCTCGGCATATCTGTTAGTTCCTCATTTGTAAACATGGAATGATGGGGGGGAGAGGGGAATTTGTCCACAGACACGTTATTAAAAATATTATTCCAAAGCATTATACAAAAACATTATCCAGAAATATTATACAAAAATATTATACAAAAATATCATGCAAACCAGTGTGAAGTGGTGAGAAATTCACTTGGGTTTTAATTGGATTTCTGTTGCACAGGAAAACATGAGTACAAAAAAAACCCTCACCTGATCATTCAATGCCCACCAGCAGTAAACTCATTAATGTTAAGTAAACAAATAAATAAATAATTTTTGTTTAAATAAATAAATTTTGTTTAAATAAATAGATAGATAAATTTTAAATAAATCACATTCATTTTATCACCGCAGTGCCCAGCGAAGCAAACCCTGACCTGAGCCTGAACTCTCACCGTTTTTCCCTGGGATTTTCTCTAGGAGGTTGAGCAGGATCTGGTTCAGCCTCTCCCTCTGGAGGTGCCTCCTCTCCTCGGGGCTGCAGAGCTGCCTCGTGTCCGAGGGGATCTCCTCCCCCTTCTTCTCTGCCTCGCAGCCCTCGCTGGGCAGCGGCTCCTTGTCGGGCTCCTCGGGGCCGGGCAGCTCCCCTGGCACCTGCTCAGGGGCTCCCAGCACCTCCTCCATCAGGGGCAGAGCATCCTCCTCCTGGTTTAAGTCCTTGATCTGTGGTTTTGAGCGATCTGATTTCCAGGATGACCTGCAGGAGATTTTTTTTTCACACACTCCCCTAAGAGGCCAATTCCCAGCGAGTCCAGGACTGCTCTGTGGGGCAGGAGCTCTCTGGAGTTCATCACTTCCCTCAGTCCCTGCAACCATCACACCCTCCCCAGGTCCCACCCCACAAAACACAGCTGTGACAAACAAATGGCTTCTCATTTCCATCTGGGAAGGTTTTTATCTCCAGAAGCTCAGCCCCAGCTCTTACTGGGGCTTTCCTGGAACAGTCACGGCCCTTGAAGGGGGTTTTAAAGCCTCTGACTTTTCCCTGGGCTTCAGAGCTGAGCTCTGGCTGCAGCACAGGCATGGACAGCACCACTGGGATCTGGGCTCCTCCATGTGGGAATCCTCTCCTGGGCATCTCCACACTCAGCTGCTTTTGCTGACTTTCAAATGGCTCCTGTTCTCTCCCTGATGTGCATTATTAAGGAACACTTCCCTACTCTCTCCCTCCTCCCTTCTTGCCTTTCATCTCTCCAGAAGTTTAGAGAGCTTTAAATAATTTAAACTCCTGATTTCCACAACCCCCAGGGGAAAATGGGCAGGAGGAGAGTGAACACAGCAAACAGGATCATCTCATCTCTCCTCACCAGACGATCTGGGAGGTGACACTCACCTGCCTCCATTTCTCTTGTAGTTGTCTGGCACGTAATGAGGCTGCAACAGCAATAAAGGTTGTGGTTAATGCCAAACCAAAGTCACAGTGGAAGAAAGTGCTGGTCTATCAAACACTCTGGAAGTACCAATGCAGGACACCCTGGGAATGCTGGTGTGTCTCACACATCAGGCAGCTCCAAAGGAGGAAGAATCATCATGTAATAAGGATAAATCAGAGCCAGACTTACTTGATTTTTCCTATCTTCTAAATGAATTTCAAGCCACAGACCATCATGATACAAATCACCTTTGATTTGTGCACAGCACGAGTTTGGAACCACCTCCAAAGCCACCACAAAAAGCTCTGCTCCAGGGAGAACAGCAGGTTTGCAGACCTCTGTGCTCAGACAGGGCAGTGCTGCCCTGGAGACCATCTCTGAGCTCACCCCTTCAGCACCTCTTTGCCTCTTCCCCCAGACTGTGCATGCTTACAGAATCATGGAATCAAAGAGGCTGGAAAAGCCCTCCAAGATCATCCAGACCCACCTTGTCCCCCAGCACTGAGTGCTATGACCAGTCTTTCCTTGGACACCTCCAGGGATGGGGACTCCAAACCTCCCTGGGCAGCCCCTGCCAATGCCTGACAATCCTTTCTGTGAAGAAATTCCTCCTGATGTCCAACCTGACCCTCCCCTGGCACAGCTCGAGGCCGTTTCCTCTCGTCCTGTCGCTGGTAGCAGAGGCCGATCCCACCTAAGGGCTCAGCTCCCTGTGGCCAACCAGGCTTCCTTCATCAACAGGGGCTTTCCAGAACACTGCCCAGCCTTCTAACAACAGGTAAGGGAGCTGAGAGAACCCCCCACTTACTGAGAAGTCTCTCTTGGGAGTGAGTTTCTTGGGGAAGTGGTCGAAGGCGTAGGGTTTGGTGCACACGGGGTAGCGGTTCCGGTGGATCTTGTAGAAGAGGTGAGCTGACTTATCCAGGCGGTAGTCACAGATATACACATCCTGCTCCTTCACCCCCTTGGGCCTCCCTGGGGGTTCAGGACAAAGCAGACAGGGAAAAGGAGCCATCAGGTTGAGGGGGAAACACGTGGTTTGCCCCAGCCCAGCGCTGGAGGGTCGGGGTGTCCCTGTCTGCCCTCCCTCAGTCACAGCAGGACACACTGCTGGTTAAATTCGAGGGGAGAATCCACATCCTCTGATCAAACACCACCCAAACTTCCACAAAAAACGATTATCCACTGCCATCACTTTCTCCTCCCTGCCCACCACAGTTCCAGCAGTGTTGTCCCTGTTCAAACAGGAACCCCTGTCCTGGAGTAAAGCCACTGTGTGTCCCCCACAGCCTCTGGACAGCAGGACTGTTCCAGTGCATGTCCTGGTTCCTGCTGGGATAAAGTGAATTTTGCCCCAGTAGATGGCTCAGCTGTGTTTGGGATGAGGACAATGTTGGTCACACCCTGATGTTGGTGTTCAGTTCTTACCCTCAGCCCAGGCATCGGGTGTTCCTGTGTTACTGTGCTTCCCAGGGTTTGTTCATGGAATCATGGCACAGTTTGGGTTGGAAAGGACTAAAAGACCATCCTGTTCCACCCCCTGCCATGGGCAGGGACAACTTTCACTAGCCCAGGTTGCTCCAAGCTCCATCCAACCTGGCTTTGGACACTTCCAGGGATCCAGGGGCAGCCACAGCTTCTCTGGGCAACCTGTGCCAGGGCCTCCCCACCCTCCCAGGGAAGGATTTCTTCCCGATATCTAACCTAAATTTCCCCTCTTTCAGTCTGAAGCCATTCCCCCTTGTCCTGTCACTCCAGGTCCTGATGGAGAGTCCCCTCCAGCTTCCCTGTAGCCACTTCAGATACCAATTACCCCTCTCTCTTTCTGTAACCTCCCTTTCCATCACTACTACTGCTATTATTATTATTACATTTTATTTCAACCAACTATCCCTATCCCAACCCCTGAGGTTTGTTTACCTTTTCCCAACGCCCCTCTCATCCCACCGTGGGGGTTGAACCGCGACAGCCCCGAATCCCCAGAACCTTGACCCGTGTTTTGGCCTCCCCCCAGGCCCTCCCCTCACCTTTGCAGTAGGTGTACAGGTCCAGCACACAGCACGTGCCCACCACAGCCTCCAGGGGGATGATTTCGTAGAGGGGCACCCGGAACAGCTCGTTGTGGTAGAACTTGCGGGACGGGGAATGGTGCGTTTCGTGTGGACGGAAATAGTGGTGGCCGAAGGCAAAACGTTCCTCCCTGGGGATGGGGGGGGAAAAGGAAGGGGGGACAGAAATGAGCCCCTGGTACAACTTCACTGAATGCCCTGCTCCACTCTGAATTGTCTCTCTTGCACTTGGGCACTGACTGTGGTGGGAAGTGGAGTCACCACGGGTGTCCCACGTCACCCCTGCAGTCATTTGTCATCTGACTGTCCTTGTCATCCAGTGGGATCCTCTGTGTGCCATGGGAGGTGAGAGCAGCACAGAGCACGAGACAGACACCCCGTGGGGTTACAGAACAGCACAATCCCTTTGCTGCTTTGCACACAACAATTTCTGGGGCTCCCTTTGCCTTTTGTCTCATTTCTCTTCTGTTTCCATTAAACATCTCCGAGTGGTTTCCACGGGCACAGCACACTGGGGCTGGGACTGACTGTGCTGCTGTCACAGGCACTGAACCACCTCACAGCTGCCACTGAGAGCCCTCAGCCTGCTCCAACACTGAGGAAAACCCACCAACCCCAACCTCAAACCCCTGAGCTCCCACGTTTCCACAGTGCAGTTGTGGAGCACGACCAGAGAGAGGCGAATCCCCTCCGCACCCGCTCCACGTGCTCACTCCTGCCTTTCTAAGCCATGACAGGACTTCCAGGGAATCCCTGTGCCCTGGCAGGTGGGATGTCCCAGTGAAGAACTCACTTCTCGTTCTTCCAGAGCTTCTCGATGCGGAAGATGTCGAGTTTGTCCCTGTTGATGTGGGACAGCAGCCGGTACGACTGGCGGACGGGGTGCCCGTCGGGGGTCCTGCGGCTGTCTCTCATCAGGTACACACAGTCACCTGGCAAAGGGCACAAAACACACACCCTGTGAAGGGCTGTTCATGTTTCCAGCTCCCCAGAAACCAGAGGAGTAAATAAAGGTGCCATCAGAACCAACAACACAAGAGGTCCCTCGGGTTGGGTTATAAAGAACGAGGCAAACCCACTGCAGAAGCTGCAAAGGGAGCAAAGGCCACAGTGGTGCTTTTCACAACAGCTTTACAGAGGAAACACCCTTAACTTTCCATGCCCAGACTGAAAACAACCTGTAAGGCATCAAAATCAATGATGACAGACCAAAGGATATGGAACAAAGCCGGCTGTGATTAGGAGAACGTGTAGGAATTAGCGGTGGCTGCAGTGTTTAAAGAATAAATCTTTGAGAGAGAAGATACTTAGAGGGAAGATTATTATTGAGAAAATAAATCCTGGCCCGAGAAGCCCCAAGCCTTTGGTTATTCCAGCAGAATTCCAATGACCTGAGTGCTCTGAATGCCTGGAAGAGGCCACAAACCCCAGATAAAACATCACCCATTTCAACGGGGAACATGAAATCAAGCTGTGAAACAGCCCTTGGAAGTGAGTTACTCTCCAGCAAAAGAACACAGGAGAAACCCAATGGCTGAACTCTGGACAGGGCAGTGCAGAGCAACCACCAACAAAGAGGACTGAATGAAACTCCAGAATCCTGCAAATGGGATAAAGAATATGCTGTTCTTTGACATTTTTTTTAAATTCTCCACTTTCCTGCAGTCTCTTCTATTTCCCTCAGCTGGTTTTACTCATTCAAGAGTAGCTCCTTCATAATGATAAAGGTTTCTTTCTAACCTTGTGGGTATCTGTAGGATGAATTAAAGAAGTACTTATCAGTGAACTGAATTAAGTGGCTGTGGCAGCTGCCTGGGAGAGATTTGGGGCTTCAGAGCACTGTCCAGAGAGATTAAGCTTTAGGGAACACACCAGCAATGAGCTGGGTGTTTTAATGACCATTCTGCACCAAAATACTGAAGGCCTAACAGCTTTCTTGGCCTTTACTTCTAAATGCTAACTACCACCAGTTGGCTCAGCATCCTCCTGCCCTGGCCAGAGGAGTCTGGTAATCAAGGTAATCAACATTTCTCCATCAACAGCCCGTGAGAGCTTTCACTGTGTGTCACTCCCAGCACTGCAGAGCAGCTTCCACTTGTGAAAACTGAAGGGTTTTTGACAGGGTGATGCCAGAAGTCCCTGCACAGCCCGGGGACAGCCCAGCACGTACCTTGGCGGAGCAGCAGGTCGTCCCTCAGCAGGCAGATGTAATAAACACAGCCAGGCTGGGCATAGTGGGGCCGAGGGATCATGGGCACCTCCTGCAGGGAAACACAGAACAGGGAGGGAATCCTGAGCTGCCCAACGTCATCAGTCCCAAAATGGGGCTGGAAAGCCTTTTGGAAACATGCAGAGAAGTGACCCCTCATGGGACTGAACCTAAACCAAGGCAGCTGCAGTGAGTGAGACACTTGAGAAGGGAGAAAAATCAAGAGGAAAGTAAGGAAGTGAGAACTCAGCACTCACCAAGCCCAGTAAACACAAATGCAAGAGCTGCCTTGGTTTGTAAGGGTGTTAAGGAAGGAGAGCTTACCCTGTTCACAGCTCGAGGTTCACACTGCTCACACAGGTAGTGCTCGACATCTGAGGTCACACCCATGCAGTCACAGTGCTGCCAGACCTGGGAAAACAGGCACAGCCCGGTTCAGTCAGGGAGCCCTGTCACAGGACAAACTGCATTTTCTCAAAAAAACATTAAGGGGAGCAAGACAATAAGCTTCAGAAAGGAAAATCAAGGTTTTCTTTGAACTATTTCACACCGCATCAGAAGGCAGATGGGATTCCCGGGCAACAGTGTGTGTAAAGGCCCAAAGTTGTTGAATTTAATTCCTCTCTCCCAAGGGCAGGAGCTGTGGCAGTTCCAGCTCCTCTACACAGAAATGCAAGTTGTATTTCCTCTGTGAAAACAGCCTCTCCACTCTTTAGGAGAGGAAATGAAGGGCTGGAGAGGCAACTAATGCTACTGACTACATGGAAACTGCTGGTTATGGAGAAAAGAAAAAGAGAGATTCCATTTTGGGTTCCCCCTGCCTCACCATGCACTTTTCACACTGGATCATGAGCCCTTTGTCCTTGTAAAGCCCGAAACAGTTGAAATTCATTTCTCCCTCCCAAGGGCAGGAGCTGTGGCAGTTCCAGCTCCTCTACACAGAAATGCAAGTTGCATTTCCTTTGAAAACAGAACTTCTCCTCTTCTGCAGAGGAAATGAAGGGCTGGAGAGGCAACTAATGCTACTGACTACATGGAAACTGCTGGTAAAAGCCCCACTGGTTATGGAGAAAAGAGAGCAGGCTGTGGTTTGGGTTCTCTCTGCCTCACCATGCACTTTTCACAGTGGATCATGAGCCCCTCGTCCTTGAAGAGGCCGCAGATACAGTGGAAGCCCCAAACTGTTGAAATTCATTCCTCTCTCCCAAGGGCAGAAATGCAAGTTGCATTTCCTCTGTGAAAACGGCATCTCCACTCTTTAGGAGAGGAAATGAAGGGCTGGAGAGGTAATTCATGCTACTGACTACATGGAAACTGCTGGTAAAGTCCCACTGGTTATGAAGAAGAGAAAAAGAAAGCAGATTCCATCT
>JAWWLV010000078.1:2862267-2872530 GCA_035041135.1 Platyrinchus mystaceus
CAGGGATCCAGGGGCAGCCACAGCTTCTCTGGGCAACCTGTGCCAGGGCCTCCCCACCCTCCCAGGGAAGGATTTCTCCCTCATCTCACAGAATTATAACCCAGAACCATTTAGAAAAGACCTCCAAGACCAACCTTTGATTCATCACCACCTGGCCAACCAGGCCATGGCACAGTGTTAAAAACCACGCTCTGACAAACCCCTCCTGATGAAAACACCCGATGTGACACCTTCTACCAGGACTGAGCAGAACCCCGAGCACTTTTACCCGAGCAGCAATCCCTGCGTGCCTCACAACAGGTGCACGGAGCTTGTAGTGACTCTGCATGGATTTACACAGAGATCCACCCCCCCTGTGCTCCCAGGGCAGCCCCCGAGGAGCCCCTGTGGCCTCACCCGATTTGATGTTGCCGTCGTCGCGGCAGATCCCGTTCCAGCGCGTGTACAGGGACGAGCTGTGGATGTTGTCGCTCACGTGCTTCACCTCCTCCTGCTTCTGCCGGATCTTCTCCCAGTTTCGTACCAGAAACACGTGGTGCTTTAGCACAAAGTTCCTGCAGGAATTAGGAAGGGATTTGAGGACCACTTTTTGCTGGGAAATGAATTCTTTGATGTAGGGGAGAAGCTGAGGGTTCAGAGTGCACCCTGTGCCTTCTCTCCTCAGTGGGGAGGAACTCCAGCCTGGCTGGTAAAGGGGAACTAAGAGCTGCATCCTCAGGCATTTCATGATGCATCACTGTTTGCTCAACACCCCATTTCTGAGGCCAGTCCCCCCATAACCCTCCCTTACCTCTCCCTGTTGGACATGGGCTTCATCTGCAGCTGAGGGGTCAGCCTGGTCGGGGCATTCACACTTTCACTGGGCTCCTCAGGGATGTGGCCCCTCTGGAAAACAGATGGTTCTGATAGACAGGAAGAACCTGTGCCAAGAGCTCAGCAAAGCAGCCCCTGAGCCTGCAGCACTGCTCTACTGCATGGACAAATACACCACTGTCTGCTCTGGTGGCACAGACTGACTTCCCATTAACCTCTACCCACCCAAACTCTGGTTTTAATACTTACTCTCTTCTTTAATTTGTGCTTTGACTTCCTCTTCTCTTTCGACCTCCCAGGCCTCCTGTGGGTGCTCACAGGCTGGTTGCTTTTGCTTGAAAGTCCGTTCATGCGTTGGCTTTTCCCCCCAATTATCCCTCTGCACTTGTCAAAGCCACATTTGCAGAGTTGCTTTGGGGGAAAGGGGGTGAAAAAAAAAATAAATTAAATAACCCCCCCAAACATTTCGATTCTCCCTCAATATTCCAGAGAACCTGTTCTGCCAAATACAACACGACAGGTTTGGTTAATCGACCTTCAGCTTCACAGAGCTGTTGGCCCTTGGTGAGTTTTTTTAAGGCCTCCCAGAGGGGTCTTTACCTGCTTTTCAACGTTAAAGGAGTGGAAGTTGTAGTCATAGGTCAGCTCAGTCCCAGCTGGCATGTCCTTGAGTGCATAGAGCCCGATCCGATAAACACCGTTCACGGACCTGCAGGCAAAACACCACCAAATATCCCCAATAATTACAACCAAACCCTCTCTGTCCTCACAGGGAGAGTGTTAGAGATTGTTAGGTGTGTTACAGTAAACTCTGAAGGCCAAAAAGTGTACAAAACATTTAGAAAGGGGAGGAAGTTGTGCTTCAGGAAAAGCTACAAACTGTCCTGGCTGTCATGAGAAATCAACTTGTGCACTGTCAGCACTGAGACTGAAATCTTACACTGAGCATCATAACTCATCTCCAAATCACAGAAAGGGTTGGGAGGGACCTGAAAGCCCATCTTGTTCCACCCCCTGCCCTGGGCAGGGACACCTTCCACTGGCCCAGGTTGCTTCAAACCCCGTCCAACCTGGCCTTGGACACTTCCAGGGATCCAGGGGCAGCCACAGCCTCTCTGGGCAACCTGTGCCAGGGCCTCAAGACCCTCCCAGGGAGGAATTTCTTCCCAATATCCCATCTAACCCTGCCCTCTGTCAATCTGAAGCCATTCCCCCTTGTCCTGGCACTCCAGGCCCTCATCAACAGTCTCTCTCCACCTTTCCTGTAGCCCCTGCAGGCACTGCAAGGCCACAGTCAGGTCACCCCAAAGCTTCTCTTCTCCAGGCTGAACAATCCCAGCTCTCCCAGCCTTTCCTCCCAGCAGAGCTGCTCCATCCTCTGATCCCCTTGGTGGCCTCCTCTGGACCTGCTTCCATGTCCTCCCTGTGCTGGGACCCCAGAGCTGGGGGCAGGACTCAGAGTGGGGTCTCTCATCAGAGCAGAGCAGAGTCCCCTCCCAATTCTTTCATTCATTTTGTGCTGGATTTTCAAATTTAAAACTTGATTACTGGTGCTTAAATCCACTAGAATTATCTGGGAAACACGAGCTACTCTGCTGCACTGTCCCCACAGTGATTCCTGTTACCACCATCTGCTACTTCCCTGTAAATCATTCACTACAAATCCCTCAGCAGTTATTTCCTCCTAGTCTGGCCCTGCAGTTCACACTGCAGTGTTGATAACCCGTGTACAGCAGAGAAGATGCCGCTGCACCCGTGCTGGTGTGACACTGCAATCACACTGTCTCCCTCTTTGCCTGCTTTAAAAAACACCTGAACTGCCAGGAAGGAAGAATACACACACTCAGAGGAGTTTACAGTGTTACCTGGGCTTCAACATTTTGCAGTGTGACAACCAGCAGTGCTGGCTTTGCCCTGCCAGAGAACCCAAAGCCCCTGCAAACGCTGCGCAAGGAGGTCTGAGGATTGTGAGGATTGTTCAGACCGCCTGTTCTCAGCTGAGATTCCCCTCACTGATCTGGCTATCTCAGCCTGGGGTGTCCCAGGGAGCAGAAAGGCCCCCCCCTCACCATTTCTGCATCTCACAGTTGGGGTTGCAGCTGTGGTTGATGAATCGAGCCTCGTTGCCCATGCGGTAGCTGTCGATGACCATCCCGCTGTCCAGGTTCAGGCAGTAGTGGTCGCTGTGGTTGTGGTACTGCTCGATCATGCGGTTCCTGCCGGGCAGCACAGGGAGCTCCCGTCACTCTGCCTGTCCCCACCCGCAGCAGACAGGCAGTGACACGGCCAGAGCACCTGCAGGAGTTCTCACAGAGGGTTTGGAAGGGTAAAAGCAACGATAATGTTTTGTATTTGACAGAACCGCACACCTCGAGAGGGAGGAGAACCACCATTGTACCTATTTTTATAAGTCAAGGCCACTGACAGAGCTTGGGTTAGAATTTAGAAATTTGCTCTTCTGGAATGCTCCCTTTTGGGTTCTGCAGATTATGTGTACACATTTCATGGTGATAACCTGTGTATGGAAGAGAAAATGCAAGTATACATTCTTTGGGGTGTCTGTGTGTGCACGTGGACAACAACCAGCTGCTCCCTGGGGGCTGGACAGTTTCTGGAATCACATCCATGGATCACAAGGGCACAGTGACAGGAGTCAGTGTTAGTGGTTATCTCTGTATGAGGAGACTGCAGCTGCCTTCTGGTGGAGCTCTGAGAGCAGCAGGTCCCTCCAACCTCAAATAACCCACGATGCTACGGAGTGAACAAGACAGTTTCTTTCTCTCATTGGTTATTAATGCTCCCACTTGTTTGTTTTTTTTTTAACTTCACACCCACCTGCAAAAGCCCATGTCCCTTCCAGCCCCACTCTGCCCCTCAGTTCCACCTGGCACAGTCCAAATCCTGCACAGTTCTCATTTTGGGTTCACAGTCACTCCTGGCATTTCACATTTACAGGGCAGATGAGGCACATAATTCACTCCAAACACTGACCACTCCTCTCCACTGGACTGAGAAAAACTTGATTGATCTAAAAATGGGAATTCTAAGCCTCCCTTCTGGTTGTGACCAGAACAGGATTCCTCAGCCTCCCCTTTGTGTCTAAGGATATCCCACCCATGATCACAGACACCAAAGTCATTTATCGAGCCCTCCACCCCTAAAGCAGCAAATAAATATCTCTACCTGAATTCTTGCTCACTAACAACTTCTCCCAGATATTCAATGATAAACTGTCCTGCTTTCAGGGGCTCTTTGGTACGGATGCCCCATCCCTTCTCCTCGGCCCGGAACCTCTCCAGGCACTGCACCCACTCGTGCCGCTGGATCCGCTGGTTACAGCACTGCTCCCCACAGGGGCAGGTGTTGGGGGAACACTCTGCAAAGATCATCCTGAAACAAGGGAAAGAGCACACTCTGAGAGCTGGAAAAGACAGAAATCAGTAAAGCAAAGGGGACTGGAGAACCAAAAGGCTTTTTGTTTTCGAGGCGTAATTCGTGCCTCGATTCCCAGCCTGGATCTCACTGATATTCAGAGGGCAAAATGGAGCTTTTAATGGGATCTTCCTCTGGGGAAGAGGGGGATTGCTAATTTTAAAGGGATTATCTCTCTGGCAGTGCTGAGGAATCCCCTGGAGCAGGGATCTCAGTCTGGGGGGTGTCAGTGGGACCCCCAGAATGCTCAGACTGGGAATTTTCCCTCCCAGCAGCAGGAAGGAGCCTGGACCCCCCTGACGATGCCTCTCCTGCTGGGGCTGCATCCAGCACAACTCTTTTCCTAAGGGATGATGTGAAACAACCCATGGAAGCCACTCTGACCTGTTCAGACAATCCTCCACACAGCCCTTGCCACTGTCATCCTCGGGTTTCTTACAGTTGCAGGTAGTGGCCTCGTAGCCAGAGAGAGGTTTGACATCCACGTAGACATCTGGAGGAGAAAAGAGAAAGGAAACAAACCCAAACAGGGACAAGAATTCTTCCCAGGTGAAAAACCAGAGCTGCTTATCTACAGTATTTTCATTCCAATTAAATAAAGCAAAAAAAAAAATAAAAAAAGCAAGCAGGTGGAAGTGTCTTTGGCAGGACAAAGAGCAGGACAGAGCAATTTTCACGTGAAAATTCCACAATTAACAGTTTAGTAACAAGGTTTTACTTACTAGAACGGATTTTTTTGTAAAGTGGGACATCTGGCTTTTTATACAACTGAAAGGAAGAGAAAGAAAATTTTAATACATTGCATAAGTGCATCTGTTATTCAAAAGGATCAGGGAAATGATGTTCTGTACACAGGGAACAGTTCTGTAATCATTCCTAGAAATCTGCATTCCCTTCCCTGGGCTCAGACTGCATTAGCAAATAGGTCACAAAGAGGATGGGAATAAGCAGAATTTGGGTTTAATGAGACAGTGGAGCAGTTTGTCCATCCCATGGCCTGTTCTGTGTGCCCAGAGCACTGTGAGGACCAGCTGTCCCAGGTCCAGGCTCCTCTGGACAGGGCTGGAAAGAAGGGAATCATTTAAATCCACTTGGGGGAAACCATCTTTGGTGGAGTCACCACGTGCCAACCAACGCTTGAGAGAGTGAAAAAGAAAAATCAAGGTGCTTATCAAAGCTTATCAAAGTGATCTCAAGGGTCTTTTCTAATCTAAAGGGTTCTCTGAGCACTGTGAGCACAGGTGGGAGAAATGCAGATTCATCTTCTCATCAGAGGAACTTCCTCTGCAGGTGGAGATGGCAGGAGGGAAAAGGGAAGCTTACACCACAATTCATGGTTTCATATGAATTCCAGCCTTTCAATTGGGTTTTGAGGGATAATTTCCAATTATTCCCTGTTTCACACACATTTCCTGCACTGAGAGTGACACACAGAGAAACTCCCTCTGCAGGGGCCTCTGACATTCCAGGGAGAGATGGAAAATGTCAAGGAAACGGATTCCATGTATTCATTATTTATGGAATACCGAGCAGATGAGACAGGCAGATGTAACTCATCATCAATATGCCACAAGAAAGTGTCCTCAGCTGAAGTGTCCCCAACGCTCCCGACTCCAGGATCAGATTCCAGGGGCCACAGCACCTGGGAATGTGTCCTGCTCATTTACACGCTCAAGTTACACATCTGAGAGCGCTTTCTTACCACAGAGCCAGGGCCAGATTCCCCCAGCAGCCCCAAATCCTGTGGTGGAAACTTCTCAGGGAGGGAAAAAAATAAAACCCCAAACCCCTCCTATTTTTAGGCTCGCACACATTTAAAGCTCCTCTGAAGACAACGAGCCTGTTGGACGGTTTCTCTTCTTCCCTCAGCACGAAAATTCCAGCTTGCAAGTGAAAAATAAATTCCACTCTGCTGGGACTGATCCAAGGAAAACAAGGGCTGAGATTTCTCGGGGCTGCTGGCAGAACATCCCAATCCTCCCGAGGCGTGTCTGCAGCCCGCTCCGCACAGAGCACGGCCACCAAAATAAGAGTCTGCAGCCCGAGGAACGACTTCTGCCAGCAGAAACTCCCAGGATTGCTATTTTGCAAGAGATGGGATAATGGGAATTATCCCCATTAAACACATATGCAAATCCTTTCTCTCCTCACACAGTGGCAGCAAGGAGATATTCCCCAGCAAGGCAGGATGTGCACACACAGCTCTCATGTGCTGCTGCTTCCTTTCTAAGACTTCTGATGGCAATCTTGGCAACCCAGTGGCTTTTTATCTCCTACCTGGTTGTGTTTCCACTGCCAGAGGATGTCGTAAGGCAGCTGGAAGTCAATCCTCTTTTGTCTGAGGTACTTCCCTGGAACAGAAAGGTTGGTGAGTGGCACACACTCATCTCCACGTGTCCCCGGAGAACGGGAGCCGCTCCAGGCGCCTCGCCAGGGTCTCACAGGGCCTCTCAGCTCTGGGAGGGAGAGAGGGGAGCAGAAACCTCCCAGAACATTCTGTCTGTCAGGGCAGGCCCGGGGAGAGCCTCCAGGATGCTGTGTCTGTGCTCTGCTCTCCTGCCCTGGTCAGGTGGGACCTGCCATGGACAGGCAGGGGAGGTGTTGGCTCAGATCCGACCACAGCCCTGGGCAGGGACAACACCCAACACAACTGACCACAACACCTGAAACAACTGACCACAACACCTGAGAGAAGTGACCACAACACCTGAAACAACTGACCACAACACCTGAGAGAAGTGACCACAGCCCTGGGCAGGGACAACACCCAACACAACTGACCACAACACCTGAAACAACTGACCACAACACCTGAGAGAACTGACCACAACACCTGAAACAACTGATCACAGCCCTGGGCAGGGACAGCAGCACCTGAAACAACTGACCACAACACCTGAAACAACTGACCACAACACCTGAGAGAACTGACCACAACACCTGAAACAACTGACCACAACACCTGAGAGAACTGACCACAACACCTGAGAGAAGTGACCACAACACCTGAAACAACTGACCACAGGCCTGGGCAGGGACAACACCCAACACAACTGACCACAACCCTGTGAAAGGACAACACCACCTGACACAACTGACCACAACACCTGAGAGAAGTGACCACAATACCTGAGAGAAGTGACCACAGCCCTGGGCAGGGACAAAACCAACTGAAACAACTGACCACAACACCTGAGAGAACTGACCACAGTCCTGTGAAGGGACAACACTCAACACAACTGACCACAACCCTGTGAAAGGACAACACCACCTGAGAGAAGTGACCACAACACCTGAGAGAACTGACCACAACACCTGACAGAAGTGACCACAACACCTGAGAGAAGTGACCACAGCCCTGGGCAGGGACAGCAACACCTGAAACAACTGACCACAGCACCTGAGAGAACTGACCACAACACCTGAAAGAACTGACCACAACACCTGAAACAACTGACCACAACACCTGAAATAATTGACCACAACACCCGAGAGAACTGACCACAGTCCTGTGAAGGGACAACACCACCTGAAACAACTGACCACAACACCTGACACAACTGACCACAACCCTGTGAAAGGACAACAGCACCTGAGAGAAGTGACCACAACACCTGACAGAAGTGACCACAACACCTGACAGAAGTGACCACAACACCTGAGAGAAGTGACCACAACACCTGAGAGAACTGACCACAACACCTGAAATAACTGACCACAACACCTGAGAGAAGTGACCACAACACCTGAGAGAACTGACCACAACACCTGAAACAACTGACCACAACACCTGAGAGAAGTGACCACAACACCTGAGAGAAGTGACCACAACACCCGAGAGAAGTGACCACAGCCCTGGGAAGTGACACCACCACCTGACCCAACTGACCCTGTGCCTTCTCCGTGAGACACTCAGAGCTGACAGGTTCTCCTGAACTCTCCTGTGCACAACCCAGGGCTTTAGCCCAGGACAGAACCTGCTGCCCTGCCCCAGCAAGACGGTAAATCCCCCACACTGCACTCAAAGAAATCAAATCAGATTTAAAAATAGCCTCCAAGCCTGTTCCTGTGACCTTTACCAGCAGAGATTTAAGAATGAATTCAGACTTGGCAAACACATTCCCGAATGTTTTGGAAAGGCTTCAAGATGCTCTGTATTTTCAGCAATAACTGAAACTGTTTCAGACAGAAATTGGTGCTTTCACTGCAGATTTTGGCTGTGCTCTGACATTCCCTGTCACCCCAAAGGGACACTGACCCATTACATCATTCCTACCAGACCCCAGGGTTGACACTGCTGAGTTCCAGCCAAGATTAAACATTCTCTGATGGCTTTGCTGGAATCCTGGGTCACAAAACTGCAGTCTGATTTTCCCACCTTTCCTCAACAAGTGCCTTTATGTTCCTCCATATAAATTCACACACACCCCCTCTCCACTGGAAAATCAAAATGGTAATGTTTTCCTTACAGTTCACCCCTAAATTACTTTTCATTTTCAATGCCTTATTCATCCCTAACAGGTTCCAGGAAAGAGCTAAATCTGCTGGGAATTTGCTTTCACTTCTGTGACCTCAGCAGCCCAAACAAAGGGCTCTTTCAGGTGCCCTGGCAGCGAGTCTGGGGCAGGGGAAGGTCCCTTTTCCCCCCTCCCTCACGTGCAGCCCCCTGGCAGAGCCCCAAACCTGGGCAGTGCTCTGGGGTTAAAGCACCCCCAGTGCCCTGGATGGAGCTGTGGGATCAGCTCAGTTCCAGGAGTGGCAGCGGCACAAACGTGGGCTGGGAATCTCAGTGTCCTGGCAGATGCTTTGATGACCCCCATTCAAACAGGAGCTTGACAGAGGGCAGGTTTGGGAGAATTTCTGAGGATTTTAATCACCACCTTCAGCTCTGAAACCTGTTCTGTGATTCACACAGACCTGGCCAACCCTTCTGCCTCGCTGGGAGAGCCAAAGCTGTGCATGGAGCAAAACTCGTCAGCTAAAGGAGACAAACACGTGAGTGTTTGATGGGACAAACATTCCTGCTGAACACTGTGGAATGTCCCAAACTTGCCTGGCATGACAGGACTTGCAGCAGGACAGCACAGCACTTCAAAAGCTGAAACAATTACCTGAGCAGTTACTCAGTCCTGGGAAATGACGTGAGCTGCACTTGGTCTGGGAGCTCAGGAACAGCATCCCAAGCTCCAGCAGCTCCAGTGCCTGGGCCAGGCCTGGGTCACAGCTTCTTCCCACAGGACTTGGAGCAACCTGGGCTAGGGGAAGGGGAAGGTGTCCCTGCCCAGGGAACTGGGTGAGCTTTGAGGTCCCTCCCAACCCAAACCACTCCAGGATTCTGTGATTCTCCGAAACCCTAAACCCTCATTTTTGTCCTTCCCAAGACCTAAGAACGGGGATAAAATAAAAACTTAAGATAACAGCAAAGCTTCTCATTCTTCCACCCTTTTATCCATATTTCAGGACAGACACAGGGACAGGGGGGGAATTTATTATTCCATGCTCAGCTTTTGGGATTTAACGAATGGTCATAATTGTCTCTGGCTGCTCTGCTGCAGTTTTACTCCTCTGAGGGGGAGACTGTTGCTCTGCATTTCATCACAGGATTATCACAGCTAAAGCAGGTTTTAAAACTGGCATTTTTTGATACACCCCCCCCTAAAAAAAAAAAAAAAGAGAACAAATAAAAAAAGCCTCCTGAATCGAGGAACACAGAGAGAGACGAGCTGTGGCCCTTGGCAGAGTTCAGGGGTGCCAAAAGGGGATAAAAAGCAGGGAAGAGGGAGCAGAGCTGGGGAGTGCAGGGGGTTCCCAGTCCCCCCAGGGCCCCCCCAGCCCCCCAGCCCGGTACCCACCGACGTGGATGGGGGCAGGGAAGAGCCCGTGCTCGTGTTCCCCCGGCGTGTATTCCAGCTTCTCCTTCTTCAGCTGGATCAGGCGGCTCCGGGGGCTGCGGGGACAGGGAAACAGCGGGAATGTCACAGGGGGAAGGAAACCTGGGGGGTCAGTGATGGGGTCAGG
>JAWWLV010000078.1:2872630-2883662 GCA_035041135.1 Platyrinchus mystaceus
GCAGGGATGGGAGCAGTGATGGGGTCAGGGATGGGGTCAGGGATGGGGTAAGGGATGGGGTCAGGGATGGGGTCAGGGATGGGGTCAGGGATGGGGGCAGTGATGGGGTCAGGGATGGGGTCAGGGATGGGGGCAGGGATGGGGTCAGGGATGGGGTCAGGGATGGGGTCAGGGATGGGGGCAGGGATGGGGTCAGGGATGGGGGCAGGGATGAGGTCAGGGATGGGGGCAGGGATGGGGGCAGGGATGGCTGCAATGTGGGGACAACAGGAACAGCCCCAGAAGTGACTGTGAGCAAACACACCCACCCAGCCCTCGACCCCAGCCCTGCCCCACAGCACTGTCCTCTTTCCTTCTTTTTCTCTTTCCTTCCTCTTTCCCTCTTTTTTTTCTTCCTCTTTTTTTCCTTCCTCCTTTTTCTTCTTCCCTTTTTTCTCTTCTTTTCATCTTTTTTTTCTTTCCACTTTTTTCTTCTTGTCATCTTTCATCTTCTTTCCTCTTTTTTTCTCTCATCTCTTTTCTTCGTCTTTTTTTCTTCTTTCCTCTTTCTCTCCTCTTTTTTCTCCTCTTTTTTCTTCATTTTTTGTCTTCTTTCATCCTTTTCCTTCTTTCCTTTTTTCTTCTTTCCTTTTTCTTCTTTCATCTTTTTTCTTCTTTCCTTTTTTCTTCTTTTCATCTTTTTTCTTCTTTCCTCTTTTTTCTTCATCTTTTTTCTTCTTTCCCCTTTTTTCTTCTTTCCTTTTTTCTTCTTTCATTTTTTTCTTTTCTTCTTTTTTCTTCTTTCTTCTTTTTATCTTTTTTCTTCTTTCCTTTTTTCTTTCCTCTTTCTTCCTTCTTTCCTTTTTTCTTTTCATCCTTCTTCTTTCCTCTTTTTTTCTTCTTCTTTCTTCATCTTTTTTTTGTTCTTTCCTCTTTTTTCTTCTTTTCATCTTTTTTTTCTTATTTTCATCTTTTTCCCTTCTTTCCTCTTTTTCTTCTTTTTTTCTCATTTTTCTCTTTTTTCTTATTTTTCTCTTTTTTTCCCTATTTTTCTCTTTTTTTCTTCTTCTTCTTTTTTTTTATCCTTTATCCCTTTTATTTTTCCCCTCTCTTTTTCTCAGGCAACACCTCATGGGACACTTTACATGCCCAGCACGTGATACAGAAGTAAATCCCTAACCCTACACAAATAAAAGCCAATCAAGAAATCATATCTGGTGTTTTTTGCTGAGGAACTGGACAGGTGACACCTGCCCTGCTCTGCTGAGGGCAAATGTTCTCGTGCTGCCCTTCAGGAGGTTGTTCAGCAGGACAAGAACAGGACTCAGAGTTTACAAAGCAGTTTTCCAGGAGGGGAGAGCAGGGCTGTGAACTCAGACTGGCTGGGGGGGTCAGTGGCAGCTCCTCTGCCAACATCTCCTTTTGGCCACCGACAGACCCTGGAAATTCAGTGCTGGTGGGGTTATATTTAGTGCTGCAACACCCAGAAGAGACTCCTAAATGTTAAATATACCAAACACTAAATTATACTGAAGCCTGGAGAAGTTTCCTCAAGTTTTTTAAGGGATTTATTTTAATAACTGGCTGTGTAGCTGCAAGCTGACTCAGTATAAAATGGGAAATTTTTGTTTAACTTGTGAAAGGAAAATGCAAGTTAAAAACAGGTTTTGTGATAAAGATATCAACAACTGGAAATAATCTGGAAGAAATCCTTCCCTGGGAGGGTGGGGAGGCCCTGGCACAGGTTGCCAGGGAAGCTGTGGCTGCCCCTGGATCCCTGGAAGTGTCCAAGGCCAGGCTGGACAGGGCTTGGAGCACCCTGGGATAGTAAAAGGTGTCCCTGCCCAGGGCAGGGGGTGGAATTAGTTGATCTTTAAGGTCCCTTCCAACCCAAACCATTCCAGGATGCTCTGAAGGTCAGAAACAGAACTGATGGATGGCAATAATTTGTAGTTTATATTCTCTTCTTAACCTTCCTGGATTTCTGGTACCTATTCCACAAGTGCAAGTTACTAAAAACTTGGATTAAAAGGCTTAATTTGGGGGATTAAAAACACCCCAACAAAATGCCCCAAACCCAAACCCTGCCCCTCCTATTTTATCCTTGCAGGATGTGCTGCACCAAATCTGCACAACTGGCAGAGAAAGGCCTTAAAGGAACTACTGACAGGACCTGGAGAGCAAGTTCTAATTAAGAGGAAATATGGATTTTAAAGAGGCAAAGTGTTCCCAAGAGGCAAGAAAACCCTTAAACCAAAGGCAGAGGAAAAAGGGAGAACATTCCATAGGAAGGTGACTTAATTCAGCCCAAATGTGCACCCTTTAACACACCCACATTCTGTGCAAATGGAAAAACAAAATTACAACAGATTAATGACAAGGAGGAGCTCAGAGTGAAAGGGAAATGATTATCTGGAATATCCCATGAATTTCTTCAGGCTCTGTGGACTCTCCTGGGTCAGGCCTGGTCACGATGGGCTTTGTGAGTGAGAGCATAAAAGGGCTTGAGGGGCTCCAGAGATGCCAAAAGCAAGCAGAAATATTAATAAAAAAAAAGGGAAATAAGCTAAAATCATCAAGTATAAACCACACAGGCAGGATGGACAGGGCTTGGAGCAACCTGGGCTCATGGAAGATGTCCCAGGGCAGGGCAGGGGGTGGAATGAGATGAGCTCTGAGGTCCCTCCCAGCCCAAAGCACTTGAGGATTCCAAGCAAACCCGTGGGAGCAGGGTGAGAGCTCAGCAATGATCTGGGAAATGAGACCTTCCAAGAGCTCAGCAATGATCTGGGAAATGAGACCTTCCAAGAGCCCAGCTACAACAGGCTGAGGGGGAGGACATTCCTGAGCATCTCACAGACTGAAGCCTGGCTACATAAAAGGTTGGACTTGATGATCTTGGAGGTCTTTTCCAACCTTAGTGACTCATAAGGAACGCTTCCCTCTCTTTAATCCTCTGCCTAAAGCTGTCTGGTTCAGTTTGAAGGGACAAATCCAAAACACCCACTCTGGAAATGGTCCATCCTCCTGCAGACTAAACTGGGCTCTCTTTGCAAGCTCCCAGAACGGAGCAATGGCCAAGGGATGTGTCTGTTGAAGATGAGAACATCCAGAGGCTCAAGGTCAGGCTTAGCCTCAAAATGTCAGCCTGAAGTCTCAGGCAAACTAAGAAGGGAGCAAAGACCAGAACCACAGTTGTCTTCCCTGTACCTCCATTTCTCCTCATCCCTCTCCTTCCCTTTCCTTCTGTTCCTCCTCTCCAGCTTCCAGTGCCTTCTCCCTACCCTCCCACCACGCTGGCTGGGATCAGTTCCCTGTGGAATTACATTTCTGAGGTGTGGAGCCCCGTTTTCAATCTGACAAACACTTCCAGTGGGGATGAGCTGCTCTGGCTCGGTGTGACTGCAGGGTCAACCACCCCAGCACCCCAGTGGAGGGCTGGATTCCATCCAACCACTGTCCCAGGTGCCCTGGACATCAGGATGGGACAAAGGAAGGGCCAGCACAGGAATAGCAATAAGCCAAAAAGGTGAGGGAAAGCACAGCTGATTGTTTTGGTGCAAAGTCAGGCACCTGAACTGCTCCTGTACCAAAATACTGCTGTTTCTCTAAACAATCTACAGCATTTTAATTCATTACTAATTCACTAATGACTGAATTTCTCTGGTGAACTGGACTTTGCACCCCTCTAGGAAAGCCACTAAGATCTTCCTTTGTTTTCAGCCACACACTGAACCAGCTCCATGGAGCTCTCCCAGTGGGAGCTGAGGGCTGGGAACACTCCTGTGGAGGCTGCAGCTCCACTGCCTGCAAAATTATGGCTGGAAACGGGGTAGAACTGAGACTGCCTCAGGAACCAGTCCTTTTAATCTTGGTTCACACGCAAGGAATGAAAATCTGAGTTCTCCTGACTGTGTTTTAGTCAGGTTTCTGCACAGAGGTTGAGCTGGAGGGAAATCCTGCTGAGGCAAAGAAGAGAAACGAGGCAGTTGAAAAATATCTGTGAAAACTGGCTGTTTAAATCTCTTTTAACAGCCAAATGACACTGGTCAGGCCAGGCCAAACCTGTCCTGTGCTGCTGGATGTGACTGATGCAGGGAGAGGCCGTGACTTTTAACAGCAAACCTCAGCACGACTTTCACTGGTTCCTCTTGGCATTTTAGGGAATATTTAGGAAGGATGAAAGGGAGAAGGAAAATGGCCCCTAAGGGCAAAGTGTCTGCAGGTGAACAGTGCAAAGAGAAGAAGGGAAAAACAGGGTTTAAAACCCACCAACAGGCACAGGGAGTGTGGGAATGGGAGCAACAGTCACTGTGGCAGCACTAGAGGGTGCCCCACGATCACAGAGCTGCCTTTGCCTTCTCCACTCAGACCAGGCTTCCCAAATCCTACAGCAGGAAGTTACATAAATAGTGGGATAAGGAGATGAAGTTCTGCTCCCCTCCTGCACTGCCATATGGCTGCCCTCGCAGCAGAGCTGGAACAGCACATTAAATCAGCAGGAAATGGAATAAAAAAGTGAGTGTTGCTCTGTGGATTTAGTCTGATGAACCAACTGGGTAAAGGAGTCACTTCTGCTGAACCAACTGGGTAAAGGAGTGACCCAGTCACTTCTAAAGAAGTGACTGGGTCACTCCTTTACCCAGTTGGTTCAGCAAACCAAACCCAGAAGTGCCTGAAGAAGAGAAGACTCAACTCCTCTCTAAGGCAACAGACCATCCAAGTGTGAAAGTTTCAGCACATCTGAGTTCAAACACAAGTGACCAAACAGTTTGGTCAGACTCAAGATCTTTCTTTCTTCCTTCCTTAGGAGCCTTGATCCCTTTTCATCTCTTGATCTTTGAGCCATGGCAGAGATATCTTCATTCCACTAGGGACAGAGAACACACCAGGAGCAGCTGATAAACTGCACTGGCAGTTTCCCAGTGGTCTCTGTAATGTTTTTAAGTGACAAAAGGGAGAAGGTGCCAAATTTTCTCTCTTTTCAACCTGTCAGATCCCATTAGGACAGAAGCACAAACTCCTGACTTCAACACATTTGTTCAGATGGCTGCAGGAAACGTGGGTGACTACAAAGGGAAGGGGAAGGAGGAGGTGTCCACGTCCTAATGGGCACCAGGCTGTGAGCCAGTGGGAAAAAATGAAGGAATGCTGGATTTCTACCCTAAACATCTCACAGAAAATGGAGATGAACTTCACTGAGCTGTGAAACGTTCTGGGTGCATGTCTGAAATTCCTTCACACAGGAGATGAGCAGTTGTCACCACTCAGCCAGTGAAAACAGGAATCCAAGAGCCCCTTTCCCTGCAGACACTGTGCTCAGCACCTGCACACACCCAGCACCCTCCAAAGTGCTGAATGAAGCTCTCACCTTCTCCAAAGTCAAGGCCAGAAACACTTGCAGGCTGCTCAAGGACTGGGGTTACCTTTTACATCCTCACTGCCTCATGCTCTGACACTTTTCACCTGCCTGATCCTTCCCAGGCTTCAGTTCAGCTGATGTTTTATTGCAGCTCCTCATCAGTAGCAGCTCTTAACTGGGTGAGAGAGTTTCCAGGGGACTGTCAGGGAGCAGCTTTACTTACTCTGTGGTTTTGTACACATCAGAGTAGAGCCCTGCCTTCTGGTACTTCTTCTTGGGGGGTCGAGGGGCTTTCTTCTCCCGCTGGCTCAGAGCAGGCAGAGGCTGCTCAGGGTTCTCAGGCTCAGGTGGTTTCCCAAGGGCATCCTGTGGGCTGGGAGGATCAGCCACTGTCTCAGAGAAACTGGAAGGAAGAAGGTTAAAGATTAAAGATTACCTTCCCATAAAGATCCTCTCACCAGATTTCATTATTTCCCCCTGTTGTCTGCTCAGCAGAAAAAGTCTCTGAATTAATAGTTAATTTAACAGTCTCAGCTATTTAAAAAAATGCAGCTCGATGACCGTGATCAAGTGGGGGGTTAAAGCATAATCTGAAGAAATGCACAATATTTTTGTAGTAACATTATTAGTTATTACAAAAAGAATGTTGTTTGTACTGCTAATGTTTATCCCTTGGAGCCTCAGTTGAGTAATTCAGAAGGCAGCTCATGCTCTCTGCCTTTGGACTCTAAAAATAGTGTGTGGTAACCCTTTCCTTGGCCTTCAGGAGAGTCACAGAGCAGCCCCTGAGCCCATTTCTGGAAAGGAAAACTTCTGACAGAGTTTGATCTGTTTGCTGATGACTCTGGGGACAAGCATGAGAAGGTCAGATCAGAGAGGGACCCCTGGTGTGGTCCTTCACTGGTGATTGCAGAGGTGCAGCCCCTCCCTCCTCCTTCATGCTTTGGCTTTGCTCTTCACTCTCTGCATCAATTATCTCCCCTCACACCCTGTGTTTGGCTGTGACCCACACAAGTAACACTCCAGAGTTCCCACAGCTCTGGAGAGCTCCTTTCTCCACACAGGATGAAGAACAATCCGTGGCAGCTCATCAGGAACCCCGTTACCCACTCATTAAACTCACCCTTCACCAACACAACCAAGAACTTGCTTTGCTTGAGCCACAAGCACAGAACCAACAGTTTCAGGTCCCCTGAGATCCCACCCTGTTTTGGGGTGTGTTCAGTGCCTGGAGCACACTTAGAACATGTTGGTTCCCTCTAAACTGGACTCCTTTAGTAAAAGCAGGTCATTAACACGTGGTTGATGAGATTCAGAGGGATCTCTGAGCAGATCTCCCTCATGGATTGAAATGTTACAAAACAAGGGGACCAAACTGCAAGGGAATCACCTCTTATTGCTCTCCTGTTCATCCTCAGGCAAAGACTTGTGCCTCTTCCTGGCCTGTTCCTCGGGCAGCCACCTCTTCCTCTTCCAGCCCTTGCGGTGCTCGGGGTTCAGGTTGACGCTCTGCACCACGGCCTCGATGACGTCGGTGATGGTGTCGGGGCCCACATGCAGGGGGCTCCTGCTGGGCTCCCTGTCCTGCAGCTCCTGGCTGACCAGCCTGTGTGCCTGGAAGGCCTGCATGGACACCACGGCCTGCAGCGGGTACTTCCTGGGCCGCCCCGGCCGCCGCTTCACGAAGTTGTTGCCGGTCCGCGACTGCCTCTGCAGCTTCTTGGCCTTCAGGATCTTATTGACGTGGTCCAGATTTTTTTTTGTGGCCAGGATCTTGTTGTAATTGCACATTTTCCTCGCTTGGCGCTGCATGGCCTCCACCACGCTCCTCTTGAGGTGCCTCTGGGAGAAGCTGCCGGGCAGCCGCTCCGACAGCAGGGAGATGCCGTCGCCGCACGAGCTGCTGGGAACGGCCGGAGCCACCAGGTTGTCCTGCTTGCCCAGAGCTCTGTCCCTGGAGTGGTTCCTGGCAGGGCTGGCCGAGGGGGGCACGGACACGTTGGCCATCACGGCCTCCAGGGTCTTGTCCAGGGCGGGAGGGCCGTCCTGCTGGGCCATGCGCTGCAGCAGAGCGTCCACCGCGTCCTCGGCCGGGGCCAGGCGGGCGCTGCGGGCTGGCACCGACACCCCTGCAACACAGACACGGCCTGAGGCCAGGCTGGGGGCAACCGGGGACAGTCAGAACTGGAACGCAGCAACTCAATGGACCGACAGCGTTTCGTGCCCTGGGAGTCCCCAGGACGTTCCACAAGACACCGATTTCCATCCCCGACCCCAATTTCCATCCCCGACCCCAATTTCCATCTCCGACCCCAATTTCCATCCCCGACCCCTCTCCTTCCAGAGGGGAGGAGACATTTTACATCACCAGCTTTAACATTAACAGTTATTAACAGTGATTTCCAACAAAAAGCAATGAGGGTTCATACGCTCCAGAACTTGAGTTTCCTTCTATTCAACGCTGAAAGTGTCCGTGCACATAAAAACTCAACCCTGATTAAAAACTGAGGAACATCTGAAATGTTTGTAAACCACTTTTATCAGAAATACAAGCCTAATGATGACAGAACTGATTGGATAAGGGTAAATCAAAATATCTGGCCAAAAGAGGAAGGCTAATCTACAAAGGAAGTAAATTTAGACTTCCCTTTTAAAACTGTTATTATGCTTTAGAGCTGCAGACTGCTGTTTGAAAAAGAGAATTTCCAGGTCAACCATGTAGATTATGCTGCATTAAAAAAGGGATTTGTTCCCAACTCGGAGCTTCCCAAAGCTGCCCTGCTGCTCCTCAGCGATAACATTCCATCGGAATGTTCTTCCTGGAATGAAATGGGTGCTGCCACCTCCTCATAAACACATCACAAGTGCACATCAGCACTGACAAACTGTTACAGCCATTGGGGCCAATTATTTAGATCAGATCTGCTTCACCCAGGCTGGTGTCAGGGGAACTGTCATGGGGAAAGCACAGAGTGTTTCAGGAAGGGCTCTACCTTTGACAGAAGGGAGATTATTTGGGAGTTGACAAAGCACAACCAGTTTAAATGTTTTGTAGCCCCAGGGCTCGCCAGTCCCGGTGTGCTGCTCTGGACAAAGGGAATCCTCCCTGGGATTCCAAAGCCAGGGATTTGAAGTGCAAAAGAGAAGGTGCTTCAGGGAGTTTGGAGGTGGAAGAGTCAGCAAAGCACGTTCCAAAAACCCCCCTGTGACCTGGTGACTGTGAGCTGACTGTGAGCACCTGCACAACCTCAACGACTCCAAAACAACCCGGATTTACACTTCCAGCTTTCCATTTCAGGTGAAATAACGAAGGTAAATCACCCTTTTTGCTTCCTTGTGGCCTTCAGATGCACGTGGGGGTTTCCTGCCAGAACCCACCTGCCAGCACAGCCGACCTCAACCAGCCTGTCCTGGAACCAGTGGAGCTGCTTGGGAACTGCTCCAAAGGGATGGGGCACTCCAGGCTCTGATCCCAGGGCCAGCTGCACCCTCTGACAAACACACTGCAATCCCACACGCATTCCAGATCCATGGAAAACACAACACTGACCCGTCCTTTCAGCTGCATCGTCGCTCCAGCGGCTTTGAAGCCGAGAAACTTGTGATTCATGTCATTCCAATGCTCCTGCACAAAACGCTCCTCAGCTTTTAACACTCCCATTCCCGGAGCTGCACTGAGGCAGCTCCCCTTTCCAGCGAGCCAGAGGGAAAAGGGACATCCCTTCCCCACTGCTGAGGGGTTTGCAGCATATAATGAAGGCAGCATCAGCCTCAAACACCTGCTTAAAAGGTGGGGTGAGGGGGGGGAGGAAATAGTTTTGGCACATTCTTGTCAGATGGAAATCCTAACTGTCCTGGAAGTACCAATCCCAAGAATTCACTGCATTCTGCAGTCACCTTGGGTGTCTAAAAATGTCTGAATTCTGCTATCAGGAGTGTTTCTGCAACTGGGCTTCTCACAAAATGCAGCATTTCCCTCTGTCCAACCTCAGGGAAGCTCCCATTCCCTTTTGACAGAATCCCAGAACACTTTGGGTTGGAAGGGGCCTGAAATCTTGGGGATGGTCCTGTGCAGGGCTAAGGGTTGGACTTGATGATCCTTATGGGTCCCTTCCAACTCAACATATTCTGGGATTCTGTGATCCCATTCCACGCCCTGCAATGGGGCTGGAAAGAGTGGAATCACTCTTTCCACTGGAAGGAGTGGAATCTCTCCCATCTTCCCTGCTCTCAGGGGGCTGGTTCACCACACATTTGACAGCTGGATGGTAACATGCAGGAAATGAAGGTTTTCAGACCTTCCCTGTCACAGCTTGGTCCATAAATTCCATAAATTGTCACAGGGGTGAAAATGTGACTGACAGGAACACACATACATATGAGGTGCTACCAGAGCTCCTCTCAGCACTTCCAGCCCTCTCCCAGGATCATTCCTGACCCGCCTGGGGTCATTCTCATTAGTGATAATGGCATGAGCCACGTGTCATCCTCCATCACCTTGGCAGGATTCCCACCTGAGAGGAAGAAAACCCAACAGCACAGCCCTGACCCCGCCAGGGCACAAACCCTCTGGCTCCAGAGCAGCACAGGGCTCAGGCTCTTCCCCAGGAATTAATCCACTCCTCTAATTCAGGGATTAACTGCAGTGTCACAAGTCTTGAGAACATTAAAGCCCTCCAGCTTCACAAAGCCGGACTCGACCTGGTGAGGAACCAAACCCCAATCCCCAAAATACCAGTGGAAAACCCCACGAGCTGAAGTTCTCCCAGTGATGCTGAACCAGCTGTGTGTCCCAGGAAGGTCCCAAACCAAGGACTTGCCTGGAGAAGCCGTGCTCTCCGACGTGGATCTCTTCCTGGAGGGGCTGCAGTTCGTGCTCTCCGACGGCCTCTGCGAGGGTTTGTCCTGGGCTGGCAAAGTGCCTGAGGAACAGAGAGGGGGGAGAGGCACAGAAACCATCATTTCACTCTGGCAGTGCCAGTGCAACACCTGATGTTCCAACTGAGGTTGCTCTGGTTTGGCTTTTAGGAACGTTTCTGTGCCTGATGAACGCCGGGGGAGGGTGGAAATGGAGCAGCAAGGAGGAATTGCTCACGGGCTGATGGGACAGGCAGTGAACAAGCCATGGGTAAAACCAGGTAATAACCCCTCATACTCCTGCTTCCACATGAGCCCCATGGCTTCATTCCTTGATTTCCAGGGAAGAGTTTGGAAAGGAGCTCTGTGGATTATCTGTCTAGAGCAGGTTGCTCAGGGCCACCATGTTCCACTGGGTTTCCCACACCTCCAAGGACGCAGATTCCACAACCTCACTGCAAACACTGTTCTCCTCTGGGCAAACACAACTCCCTGGATTTCAGCCGGCTCCCTCTGCCCCTCTCCTGCCACTGGACACCACCAGGACCAGTGTGGCTCCTCCTTCTTCATTCCCTCCCATCCAGCACATGGACACACTGGGAACAGCTCCCTCTGCATCCTCTGCTCCAGGCTGGCTGATCCCAGCTCTTCCAGCTCTCTGGATAAATCCCAGCTCTTCCAGCTCTCTGGATAAATGATCCCAGCTCTCCCAGCCTCTCTGGATAAATCCCAGCTCTCCCAGCTCTCTGGATAAATGATCCCAGCTCTCCCAGCCTCTCTGGATAAATGATCCCAGCTCTCCCAAACTCTGGATAAATCCCAGCTCTCCCAGCC
>JAWWLV010000078.1:2891549-2906730 GCA_035041135.1 Platyrinchus mystaceus
CCCCCCCCCCCCCCCCCCCCCCCCCCCCCCCCCCCCCCCCCCCCCCCCCCCCCCCGGGGAGTAAGGCATGCCATAGGCGGGGGAGAACCCGGGGCTGGAGAGGGGGAAGCTGAGGCTGTGCATGAAGGGCATTTCCGCCATCGCTTCCCGCATTTTCGGAGGCCTGCCTCTCTTTTTCTTTAAATCAGGTTTCCTAATGTAGTGCAAAGGGTCTAAGGGAAAAGTAGGGTGGGTGTAGAAACTGTTGAAGTTTATCCTAAAAATGGTGGGCAGCAAATCCCGGGGTATAAAATGGTGACTCCGGTGGGTTATCCGAATTTCGCTTAACCGGCTTATTAACTCCTCTAACTCGGCGAGGAAGTCGGGGTCCTGCCGGCCCCGGAGCTGAGGGTACTTCTTTTTCCTTTTCCTCTTCTGCCTCTTCATCTTGTCGTAGCTGAGGTAATCGTGGCTGCGGCGCTTGCACTTGTGCTTGTGCTTCTCCTTCAGGTTGCTCAGCACGGTGGAGGTCTCGGGCGGCAGGAGGGACACGTGGTCGAACGAGTGCCTCTTCTTCTTCTGCCCGCAGAACTTCTCCGCCCGGTCCGAGGTGCTGTTGTTGTCCGTCCCGATGCCGCTGTCGCTGGGGACGGTCTCGTCGCTGTGGGACTCGCTCACGGGGGACGGCGTGGCCTCCTTGAGCGAGGTCAGCTCGCTCAGGTGGGAGGGCGAGTTGGGCAGCAGCGTGGGCGGCGACAGCCTCCTCCTGCCCTTGGCCGCCTTCTTCATGGCCAGGGTCTGCACCACGCCGCCCTGCCGGGGGTGGATGTGCAGGTAGGGCACGGGGCCGGGCTCGATGAACCCCGCGTCGCTGCTCACCGGGCTCTGCCCCCCGCTCACCGCCGACGACTGCGAGCAAACCGGAGACGGCAGCACCTCCGAGGGGTTCCCCGCCGGAGGCAGCAGGTGGGGCAGGACCTGTCCCAGGGACGTGCCGGGAGCTTGCTGGGCAGATTTCTCCAGCACCGTCAGGCCGGCAGCGCTGCTGGCCAAGAGGCCGTTCAGGACGGCCTTGGGTTTCCTCCCTCTCCTCTTTCCTATGTAGATCGTTCCTTTCTTGCTCACGTTGATTTGCTGGCCCAGCTTGGAGCCGAACGTGGCGGCGAGAGTCGACACCGTGTTGTGGAGCTTGGATTGCATCTTCCCTTTGGTATTTGGTTCCACTGTACTGGACAGGATCTGATTCAGGAGTTTCTTTCGCTTCAGAGTTTTCATTTTATTTATTTTTCGAATAATCGTTTTCATTAACTGCCCGTTATTTCTCTTGGCAACTTTTCTGTCTGAGTCTACTTCCAGATCGCTCATGCTGCAAATACTGGGGCTTTGGACCTCCTCAGGCCCTCGGAGCTGGTCCTTTCTCTCAAAGAACTCCCCAGGTCGATGCTGCTCACTGTCGGGCCCCATCTTGCTCGAGTTCTCCGTCCCAACAAAAGGTGCCACGGACAGAATAGGTGGTTTGGTTTTAATTGATGACCTGATCTGTCTCTTAGGTCTCCCTCTCTTTTTAGGAAAAGGCTGTCCTGATAAGCTCTGCTTCAGGGAGGGAATTTCCACCTCAGGCTGCAGAATGGGAGGCTCTTGCTCCTCTTTCGACTGCACCGAGAACACTTTTGACGCCGGAATCTTCAGAGTCCTTTTGGGGGGACCTTCGAGCTCCGGCATCTCCTTGGGTTTAGACCTTCCTCTTTTGGGTTTGTACATGTCAGGCAGGAAGTCATCCGACATGCACAGGCTCGAGGGCTGTTTGTGAGCTCCGTAGAACTTCTGGGCTGGTTTGTCAGTCTCGGCCAGCAGCGCCAGGGACTGCCCAGCGGCTTCGCTCAGCTGGTGCTTGACGAACTCGTGCTCCACGAACGAGGACGGCCCGATGTTCTTCAAGAACTTGGCCTGCTCCAGATTGCTGCTCGACAGGGCACCGTAGGAGATGTTCTTAAAAAGCTCTGACCTTTCCAGCTCCAGGCCCTTTGGGGGTCGGCACGTGCTCCTCGACATCACTTTAGTCCATCGGGGCTTCCTGCCTTTCCTCTTCTTCAGGGGCTTCGACTGCTGAGCGCCGCTCAGGTTCTTCGCTCCCTGGCAGGATTTATCGGCTGCAGCGATGGCACCGATCTTCAGGAACTGCTTGCTGCTGAACAGGCTGGTAAAACTGACCACTGAGGGAGTGACAGTGGCGTGGATGCTCGTCTCGGCTGCCAGAATGGGCTTCTTCCCCGTGGAAGGGCTGGTTCGGGAAGTCTCTACGTAAGAAGCCTTCGAATCGCTCAGGTCTTTGTCAGCACCTTTAAAATCGGTGCCGAGCGGGTGGTTCAGTGTCCTGCTCAGGCCCAGGAGGCTGTCAGAGGAAAAGGGAGTCTTGCCCACGGGATCTGAGATGCCCTCCAGGAGCTCTGCCGTGGAGCTTAAGTGCAACGAGTTGGATGGCAGCTGGGAGGAGGAGGAGGAGGAGGAGGCCGAGAGGCTCCTGCTCAGGGTGGGGACTGACACGGTGGGGGACGGGGAGGGGAGATTCCCCTCTCCCACTGCGCTGAACGGGGACTTGGCCGTCGACACCTCCGAGGCCCCTCCTGTCCTGAAGTCTGGTGAAGTGCAGTACACCGGGGGCTGCTTCTCGTGCTTGGATGCCTCGTAAATCCCCTTCTCTCCGGAGGAGTAGGAGTCCTGTGGGACACACGTTCCCTCCTTAAACATCTCCTTGCCCACCTCGGCGATCTCCTTCCGAATCGAGAACTTCTCCAAGATGCTCTCCTTGTTCTGCCTCACAACGTGCTTCTCAAAGGGCTTGCTGGTAGCGTTTTCCTTCAGTAAATCCGCAGTCTCGTGGCTTTCCAGGCTGCTGAGGCTGGAATTGCAAGGAAGCTTAAAGGGCTCCGAGGTGGGCGTCAGGGAATCCGCCTTCAGCGTCCCGGAGTCCTTGCTGACCAAACCAGCCGGGCTGCCAATCCCTGCTGGCTTCTTCCCACACTCCTTGCTAACCAATCCCACCGGGCTGCTAATTCCTGGCATCTTCCTCCCAGAGTCCTTGCTAACCGGTCCCACCGGGCTGCCAATCCCTGGTGTCTTCCTTCCAGAGTCTTTGTTGCTCAGAGCCGTCGTATTCCCGGTCCCCGGCACCTTCCTCCCGGAATCCTTGTTCAGCAGACCTGCAGGACTGTTTACCCCCAGCAGCTTCTTCCCAGCAGCATCCTTGTTAACCAATCCCCCTGGAGCGCCGATCCCTACTGGCTTCTTGAGAGGCTCCTTGGTACTCAATCCAGCCGGAGCGCTGATCCCCGGAATTTTCCTCCCCACGTCTTTGCTGATCAATCCGACCGCAGAGCTGCTCACCGGCTGCTTCTTCCCAGAGTCCTTGTGGACTATTCCAGTGGGAGTGCTGATCCCTGGGGGCCTCTTCCCGGAGTCCTTGCTCACCAATCCCACCAAGGGGCCGATCCCTTGGGGCTTCTTCCCGGAGTCTTTGTTGACCAGGACGGCCGCGCTGCCGATCCCCAACGGCTTCTTCCCTGAGTCCTTGTTCAGCAGCCCCACAGCGATCCCAGAGCCCGGCAGCTTCTTCACCAGATCCTTCCCTGCCATCCCGCTCGGATTTACGCTTCCTGGCGGCTTCTTCCCGGAGTCTTTCCCCAAACTGGACGTGCTCCCACTCCCGGGCTTCTTCTGCTTGGGTTTGGAAGACTTGGAGGGAGGGCAGGTTGCGATGAGCTGAGCCAGTTTTTCCGTGACAGTCGTCGCTCCGTTCAGTTCCGTTCTGTCCTTCAGATCGGAGTTGTGGCTGCTGATGAGGGCGGGAGGAGGTGGCTTCACGTAATCCGTCATTTCCGAGTGCAGCGGGGAAACCTTCTTGGATAAAGGGGTTGTTTCTACTTGGGCACCTTCTTCCACGTGTAACTCAACTGCTGCCACGTCTCCGGCCTTCTTGTAGGACTTGGAAGGGTCCTGGGGGTCAATAAACCAACAAAAAGGTCTTTAGGAACAGAGCACAAAGTGTCTCTCTGACTAACACAGATCTTTTCATGCCCACATGATTAATATCTGCTCTTGTAAGGGGGTAACTGCACAAGCACTGCTTCATGAACCTATCAATTTTAAAGCAAATATTAGTAATAATAGATTGAATAATAAAAATATCATAAATGGTATAATAAATGGATTAGGCAAATACTGGTAATATTAAGAAATTAATAATATTTAAAGCAAAATTTTGAAACAGCAGACACCTCGAAGCTTTTCTGACGTTAATGAAGCTGCCAGCCCTGAAACACAACCCATTTCATCTGCCCCCCCCCAATTATAAACATTCTCCAAAAGTGCTGTTGCTGTTTATTAATAAAACCCCACTGACAACAAAGCACTGGGCTATTTATAGTGTGAGAGCACTCGAAGAGCTCACGTGGTGCTGAGCAGGGCCCTGTCCCAGGACACCCCCAGCCCCTGCAGCAGCAGCTTCTCCTCCCACTGACAGTCAGGAAAACCAGTAAAATAAAATCAAATCAGTCAAATCAGTCTCCTGTTTGCACAGGGATTCACAGGGAGCAGCTGAAACCCGCAGTTATTGCCAGTTCTGACCTAAACTGACTTGCAATTTATTTATTCTGCACCCATTGCCTTCCCAAACCCTGCTGGGGACATCCCAATGAATTAAAGTTCCATTTTGGAAGCACAGCCTTTACAAACAGCACCCAACGCTTCTCTGCAGTGCAGGGGATCCACTCAGGATGGAAAGCTCCGAGCTCAGAGGAGAAAATCCTGTATCCAGTTCTGGGAACGACACGAGAAGGACACGGAACTGCTGGAGCAAACCCAGAGGAGGCCACGGAGTCAGTGAGGGGATTGGAGCCCTTTCCCTATGGAATCAGGCTGGGAGAGCTGGGAATGCTCAGGCTGGAGAGGAGAAGGTTGTGTGGAGGCCTCAGAGCACCTTCCAGGACCTGCAGGGGCTCCAGGGAAGCTGGAGAAGGGCTGTTCCTCAGGAATGGGGTGACAGGACACGGGGAACGGGTACAAACTGAAGGAGGGGAAATTTAGGTTGGATGTTAGGGAAGAACTTCCCTGTGAGGATGGGGAGGCCCTGGCACAGGTTATTCCATGGCTGCCCCATCCCTGGGAGTGTCCAAGGCCAGGCTGGACAGGGCTTGGAGCAACCTGGGATAGTGGACGGTGTCCCTGGTGGAACTGGATGAGCTTTATGATCCCTTCCAACCCAACCCATTCCACGATTCCAATTACAAACACAGTGTGAAAATCTCCCGGCACCCCCCACCTCCAGCTCCTGGGAATCCCTGGGATGCAGAGGGTCACTGAACAGCACTGGAACAGCCCTGCAGAGAAGTTACACCCCTTTTCCACAGCCTGAAATCCTGCAAGGAACTTTGGAAGGAAACTTTAATCTTTGTTCAAGGGATTTAAAAATTCACCTAAATACTGAGCTGGGAGTTGAAGTCCCGTGTTTGCTGAGCCACCAGGGGATCCACAATATTCCTCCTTGCTGTTATCCCTCAGTCAGGTCCTGTGGTGGCCTCTGTGGATCCAAAGCCTCTGCTTTTCCCAGCCCACCCCCCGTCTCCAAACAAAGAGCTCGGAAGCCTCAGCAGATATTTAAATAATAAACACAGAGCTAAGCAAACCCTTCCAAACCCCAGCTTTGATCTGAGCAAGATGCCAGGACTCTGAAAACACGGATTTAGCATCAAACAGGGATCCTCTGGAAGCTCAAGTGCCCTGGAAAGCTCCTTTCCCATCCAGGGGCGAGTGAATTCTCCAAGCACACGGAAAAATTGTTTCAAAGAATTTGAAAAACAGAGCAGGGAACGACTGGTGGGATGTCAGAAAGGAGCCAAAAGAGTTCACAGCTTTTTTTTTTTTCCCCAGCATTTTGAAAGCCAAAATTCTTATATGGGAAATTTCTTTCATATTTTTGGGGGGTTTTTTTGGCCATAAATCCATTTAATAATCAGTGTGATTAACAGGAATGTTTTGGAGGGGGGGATTTTTAAGGAAAAATATTCCTCTGGTAACTTCTGATAGAGGCACCTTGAACAAACCATGGAACCCTTGGGGGAGGTTGCAGTGGCTGCAAAAAAACCACTAAAAAAAACCCCCCAACAAAACCCACAAAGTTCCTTTTCTTGCAACTCTGACTTACCAAAATTTCAGATTTTTGGTTAAAGCCAATGGGAAGTGTTGCTGTCACTGAGGAGTGTCCCACAGGATATTCCTGATAGAGACTGAGCTCTCCCTCAGTCCCTGGATCCCTGATCTGAGTTCTCCCTTGATCCCTGGGATCCCCAGGCCCAGATCCCAGTTCTCCCTTGATCCCTGGATCCTTGATCCCAGTTCTCCCTCAGTCCATGGGATCACTGGTCCCAGATCCCAGCTTTCCCTTGGTCTCTGGGATCCAGAGATCTGTGATCCAAGCTCTCTCTGGATTCCTGGGATCCCTGATCCAAAGTCTCTCTGGGTTCCTGGGATCCCTGATCCAAAGTCTCTCTGGGTTCCTGGGATCCCTGATCCAAGGTCTCTCTGGGATCCCAGGATCTCTGATCCAAGCTCTCCCTGGGTTCCTGGGATCCCTGAGTCCTTGATCCAAGCTCTTCCTCAGTCCCTGGAATTACTGATCCAAGCTCTCCCTGGATCCCTGGGATCCCTAATCCAAGCTCTCCCTGGATCCCTGGGATCCCTAATCCAAGCTCTCCCTCAGTCCCTGGAAGCCGTGGATCCCTGATCTGAGCTCTCCCTCAGTCTCTGGGATCCCTAGGCCCAGATCCCAGTTTTCTCTCAGTGCCTGGGATCCCTGGATCCCTGATCCAAGCTCTTCCTCAGTTCCTGGGATCCCTGATCCAAGCTTTCCCTGGGATCCCTAAGTCCCTGATCCAAGCTCTCCCTGGGTTCCTGGGTTCCCTGATCCAAGCTCTCCCTCAGTCCCTGGGATCCCTCCAAGCTCTCCCTGGGTTCCTGGGATCCCTGGGTCCCTGGGATCCCTGATCCAAGCTCTCCCTGGGATCCCTGATCCAAGCTCTCCCACAGTCCCTGGGATCCCTGATCCAAGCTCTCCCTGGGTTCCTGGGATCCCTGATCCAAGCTCTCCCTGGCTTCCTGGGATCCCTGGGATCCCTGATCCAAGCTCTCCCTGGATCCCTGGGATCCCTGATCCAAGCTCTCCCTGGGATCCCTGATCCAAGCTCTCCCTGGGTTCCTGGGATCCCTGATCCAAGCTCTCCCTGGGTTCCTGGGATCCCTGATCCAAGCTCTCCCTGGGATCCCTGGGATCCCTGATCCAAGCTCTCCCTGGATCCCTGGGATCCCTGATCCAAGCTCTCCCTGGGTTCCTGGGATCCCTGATCCAAGCTCTCCCTGGATCCCTGGGATGTTTTGGGGCAGAGCTGTGCTGTTCCAGCCCGTGGCCACAGCAACACCCTGTCCCCCAGCCCAGCTATCCTGTGGCCACTCCAATCCTTTGGAAAGGCTCAGGAATTCCCCTGGAATCCCCTGGAAGCCACAGCTGGATGGTGGGAGCAGCCAGGCCTGTCCCAGGGGCAGGAAAGGTGTCCTGCTTCCCTGGGATAACTCCTGGTGCCACACAAACACCCTGTGGGGATGGGAAGGACACACCTGAAGTCCAACCCCACAAAAAAAAACAGCCTAAAAGAGTTTTTCTGGAATTCTGTGCCTGGTGAGCCCAGATTTCCAGCCCTCCTCTGGTTCCAGATGGAATGAAATCGGGTTCATCTGGGGGCAGAGCTGTTCAACACGACACCAAAAAGCACTTTGTGCTTTAAGAACCAACCTGTTCCTGCTCCATCTTCAGTTCAACTGCCTGGCTTGGAAGTGCTGCCCAAAGCAACGCACAAAACCTGGAAGTTTCCCTAAAACTGGTGTCATTCCAAACCTGGGACTCAGCTGAACTGCAAATTTCAAATCTCCCGTGTGGATATACGACTTCCACACCTTCACCACTCGTTTCAGGCATAAAAATTCCAGGTAGTTTTGACAGAAACTGTTAATAAGTTCCAGCCCATCACTGGTGGCCTGGGCAGGGCTGGGGGAACAGCTGGACTGGATGGTCTCAAAGCTCCTTCCAACCCCAGTGATTCTGTGATTCCAGAGGCACCACAGGCACCAACAGCAAAAAAAATGGACTTTATTCTAAAAAAAAATCTGTTGTTACAGCTCAGTCTCAGGGTTTATTATTACCAGATCATTATTTACTCTGATGATTATTAGTAATTATTTGCAAAAGGCTTAAGAGTAAATGATCCTTCCCAAGACCAGGGGTATCTCCTCTCAATTTGGTGCCAAATTCACCCTTCTGACCCTAAAACCAACTTGCAAAACCCGAGACAGTCTCAGTTCCACCCTCTGGAACAGCCAGAGAGACACCAGCCTGTCACTGAAAATGCTGTTTGTCATCTCTCTTGAGAACCACCAGCAATAAAGGGGTTTTTATGTGTGCACACACATTTCCCATCACTGTTTGAGCTGCTGCACTTCAGGGCCACTGTTTGGGCCACAATTCCAAGGAGCTTCAATACATCCCACAGAATTCCACAGACTGGAAGTGTCTGCTGGTTATTTTTCACCACCAAGGCTTTTCAGTCTTTTCTCACAGCAAGTTTTAACCAAGCACCAGGAAAAAAATAAAAAAAGACAAACTTACATCCCAGACGCTGCAGGAAATATTCTCAAGCTACTAAAAAAAAAAAAGGAAAATAAATCACTTCTTTAGCTTTGTTACCTCTGAGTGGCTGTGATTTCATCAGCAAACTGCCCTGCAGAGCCTTCCCTGCACCACCTGCAGGAGGAAGAGCTCCAGAATCCATCACTCAGCAGGTTTTACCCAGGAATAAGGAGATGGAGCAGGAGGGCAAGTCCCGACCCGCTGCACTGTTACTGCACTGAGTTGGAGTTACACAGGCTGCTACTGTCACCTCTTCCTACCTGCTACACCTTTACTCCACCCTCTGCCATGGCATTGCCTACACTCACCTTCCAGCACTGGTAAAACACAGGTTTGCCCCCTAACAGGGCCAAAAATGTGGATTTATGTGTGTATTTATTTGGGGTTTAATGTCTGCCTGCCACGGGACACTTCCAGAAAGGAAGAGATCCAAGTTCCACCCTCAGCACCAGAAAAGCCAATTAAAAGCAGTTTGGCTCTTGCAGCACCTCCTCATTTTGTTCCTCTTCACATCTGGGAGTCTCAGCTCTTTTTTTTTAAGTCTCTTCTCTGATTTTTCCACAAAAAAAAAAAAAAAAAATTATTAATTTGTGTGTCCAGACGTTTCTGGAGGGCAAATTGTGGAGGCACAGGGAGAACTCCCTGCACTGGAAGGCAGTGGGAGAGAAAGAGGAGGGATCCCCATCCCTGGAGGGGACAGGGACAGGGTTTAGCAGTGCTGGGGGAGGGTGGATCCCTCCAGGATCCAGAGGGTTTTCCAGCCTGAAAGGAGATCCCAAGTTTCAGCAGCCCTGTCAGCACTGAGCCTGTCAGACGTGGAAGTGCAAAGGATTCTCCTCCAGTTTAATTCCTGCACTGCTGTTCCCAGGAGAGGAATTCCAACTGCTCCTCTCCGTGTCTCAGAGCACTGCAAGTGCCACATTTCCATTCAAACCCTTCATCCCCCCTTTAAGAGAAAGGAAAGTTCATTTTCAGAGCTCCAAGTAAAGCCACACCTGGCTCTGAGTTGGTCAGTTATTTGCTTTTCCCTCCTCTCCACGGAAAGCAGAGATTTAGGGATCACTTCCCTTGGCTGAAGGGTCATTTGCAGAGCTAAAACTTCCTTTATTTCATGGCAATAAGGCAAAAAAACCCCACAATCCTTTGAGTATTATATTAAAAACAGGAATATTTTAAGCCATGGTTGCCATTTGTTTCCACACAGACACTTCCAGGCCCTTTTCAGGGATCAGCAGGACATTGTTTGGTGTTATTTCTATCAACCCACAGTGGTACCAATGGTGTCACATATCAATAATATCATTAATGTGTTATAATATATATTATATATATATTATAGTGTGTGTATTATTATAGAATATACATAATATATATGTATCATATACAATATAGATAATATATAATACATATAATATATAATATGATATATAAAATATATTATATGTTATACATATAATAGATTATATAATGTATAATGTATAATATATAATATAATACATATAATATAACACATATAATATATAATACACATATGTAGTATCATATATGCATAATATGTACATGTATTATAATATATTTTAAATATATGTATTATACATAAAATACATATATACTTATTTTATATATATACATATATAAAAATACATATATGCATATACATATATATTTTATGTATATAGAATACATATATAAAATACATATATTCATATATACTATATATAAAATACATATATAAATACATATATTCATATATAATATATAATACATATATAAATACATATATTCATACGCATATATATTTTATATATATAGAATACATATATAAAAATAAATATATTTTATATATTATATATATATAAAATACATATATAAATACATATATACATACTATATTTATATATAATATCACTAGTATTTGCTTCCCTTTCTGATTTCCACTTGAAATGGGATGGATCTCCTGAAGGAAAACCTGCTATACAGATAAATATGTCTAAGGTGAAGAATCCCTCCTGTCACCATCCAAACCCAAACACTGATTATTTTCCTGGTAAAAACTCTCCAGGTGGAACGGTGCTGTTTGCTGGGAGAACCAGAGGATCCTGGAATATCCTGAGCTGGAAGGGACCCACCAGGATCACCCAATCCTTGGACAGGACACCCCAACAACCTGACCTGATTAATTCACCCAAAACCTCCCCCTGGGGAAGGGATTTTCAGCTGCAAGTGCCACCCCAACTCAGGCATCAAGAGAAATCACTGGCTGGACATTCCACACTGGCCAAATACTCAACTCACCCCAACAGAGTCTTTTTGGGGAAAAAAAAAACAAACAGAATAAAAAAAAAAAAGCCATCAGTATAATGACAAATTGGGATCTGCTCTTCCAGTGTTTTTCAAGAGGAAGTTAGAAAAATCATCAGAAATAATCAGCTCGTTCTGAACTGGCAGAATGAGAAATAAAGGCTGTGTTGCCAAAATGTCACGTTATGCAACGTACAGGGGAGAATTCCTTGGTGAACAGGCTGAGGAAAAACCCCTCAGCTTCCCAAGGAGCCAAAACCCAACACAGCTTCCAGTCCTTCCATCCAGCACCCTCCTCTTTCCATTTTATCACCTGGAATGGTGGGATCCCAGAATGGGTTGGGCTGGGAGGAGATCAAGCCTCGAGAACAGGGCTCAGGACAGATGGAAACCCTGCAGCCCTGGGGACCTGTGGAACACACAGCCCATGCCAAGGAACCTCTCCAGCTTCCGTGGACTTGCTGCATTCCCAAGGGTGAATTCCAACACTTTACTGGCAACACTTGCATGTTTGTTGGCAAAAAGAGCAGGTTGTGGCCAAACGCTTCCAAAATTCAGCATCCACGCAACGTTATTTGTAGTTCTTGCCATTTATCCTGTTCTCCCTATCTGCTATTGCTGCTCTTGCTTGTTACATCCTGCAGATCACACAGACAAAAAGGAGGCAGGGCCACCTCCTTCCCTTTGGAAAACCCCTGGCACATCCCTCCAGCCACTCCATTTATAGCCCTGTTATCACCAGGCTGGTTTGTAACTCATCTGGAAAAGTCTCTTCTGCTTCGCAGGCCCTGCTGGGGCCTTTCAGTGATGGGTGAGAGACAGGAAAACCACTGATTCCAACAGGAAAACAGGAACCCAAACCCCAGCTCAACAGGGACAAGACCCCCCAAAAAGCCCCTATTTTCTTCTATAAAAGAGACTAAAAATCACACCATCACTTGCCAGAGATTCACCCACTCCAAGTTCACAGGGGAATTATCTTTCCCTGCTGCTGTGAGCAAGCATTTCCCCCCGTCAACAGCCATGAAATCAAACCATTCCCAAACTCAGGAGCTTCAGTGCCAGAGGTCACAGAATCACAGAATTAACTGGGTTGGAAGAGACCTCTGAGATCATCAAGCCCAACCCCTGATCCAACCCCACTGTGATTACCAGATCATGGCACTGATGCCACATCAGCCTCATCCCAAACACCTCCAGGGACGGTGAATCCACCCCCTCTCTGGGCAGCCATTCCAATGCCTGATCACTCTCTCTGTAAAGAACTTCCTTCTAACATATCACATGGTGATATAGCAGATATATTCACAGAGATGGTGAAGGTTTTGAACCCAACACCACGACTCTCCAGCCACCCCCCGGCCGCCGCCACTCACTTGTTTCGGAGGACAGTGCTCGATCTTCTCCTCCGTCATCTTCCCGCCCTTGGGAGCCCTCCTGGGCTGCTTGATGCTGGTTTTTATGGCAGGCCTGCAGACATAATTCTCGAGGTTCTTGGGAGGCTTTTTGGTCCTCTTGGCTTGCAGGCCAATCTTCAGCTTGAGGTTGCCCTCGGAGAAGTTGGTTTCCTTGACGGAGAACTGCTGCCGGGCCTCGCTCAGAGCGTCGGCCGCGCCATCGTCGCCGCCGGGCCCTTCCCGGCTCCTCTTCCCGCCCTCCTCCTCGTCCTTGCTGCAGCCTTCGGCCTCCCCTTCTCCCCTGCCCACCAACGTGCCAAGGTTTGCCACAGAGGGGCTTTTCCCAGAGAACCCTTCAGAATCAGAAGCCAAGCCTAACATAGCAGGATTCCGAGGGTCCATCACAGGCGGAAGATTTGCCTCCGGGTGAGTCTGGGGGAAGAGTTTACAGGGGTTTGTTCCTCACAGGAGCTGTTCCACTACTGGCAGTCAGCATCTTTCACTCTGCAAGCAGGAAAAGGCAGACAGAAGTAAACTTTGATTTCCTAGCAGAAATTAAATTAATGTTTAAACCAATCAGAAAGCAAAGAATTACATTTCAGACGAGCCGATGTTCCGAGACACCAACCCCGCCGGTCACCTGCTTCAAAACACCACAATTCATACATAAAACACTTTTAAATGGTAAGTGAAAACCCAAAAGGGTGGGAATATTATAATATAATTTCCAATTCATCCACGGGACACTTCAAACAACGGTTAAGGATTTTAATATTGATCATCAAAGCAGTTTTTCTATTTATAACCAAAGCCCAGCTACTCCTGGTCTGGACCCACTGGATGAGCTGCATCTAAGGAAGGACAAGAATGAACCTCATGAGAAAGCATCCAAACCCCAGAAATATCCTGATTTTAATCATCTGAGCCACCAGGAAAGTTGAGCATCAGTTTAAAAACAAGCCCCAAAATCTTGAACACACACAAAGCCTTGGAGACTTCCAGAGCTCCAGGGGCAGCCACAGCCTCTCTGGGCAACCTGTGCCAGGGTCTCCCACCCTCACAGGGAAGGATTCCTTCCCAATATCCCATCTAACCCTGCCCTCTGGCAGTTTGAAGCCATTCCCCCTTGTCCTGGCACTGCAAGACCCTGTAAAAATTCCCTCTTCATCTTTCTTGCAGGTTCCCTTCAGGTACTGGAAGGATATTTTTGTTAGGGGCATTCAAAGCAGGGAGTGCTTAAATATCCTCAGCATTTAAATATCTTAATGATTTTTAAGTGAAATGGGTCAGAAACAGGTCTGGAAAACCATTGGTGTGCTGGAAAGTGCATCCCAGGCACCAAACCAGCCTGATTTCTGATTTCAGTGGCTTCAATAAACCCCAAAATGAGCTGCACAAAAAGGTCTCAGGGAGCTCTCAGGGAGCTCAGCCCTCCTGGCCAGATGAGGATTGGGGGGAGCAGCTCGAGGAGGTGGATTTGGGGAGGCTCTGGAGCACAAGGGGCAGGATCAGGAATGGGAAAGGTGATGCTGGAGAGCACCAAGGCAGCTGCAGAGGGCTCAGGATGGGAGAACAGATGTCAGGATTAGCAGGGGCAGCAGAAATTGCTGCTGAGAACACCAAATGCAACCTGTTGGAAAACCAGGCTTCCCCAAAACACACTTATTTCCACGTGTTCTGTGCTCATTATTCCCATGGTTTATTGTCTGCAGCTCGGGCTTTTCAACCCAGCACATCCTCAGGAATCAAACCCGCTGTGATTGCTCATAAGACCAGAGGTAATGAGATAAAATCTCCATTTTACAAGTAGAAAAAAGTTGGTGAACAGTGTGACATGGATGCAGAAGGTGAGTTATGGCACTGCTCAGATCAAGGCCCGATGTCCAGCTCAAGAGGCTTCACCATGTCACCAAAAATGGGCTTTTTCACACATGCTGATGCACCAAGGAAAACTGCCCAGCAGTAAAATAACCCTGAGCTGATGCCTGAATTTGTATTATCCAAGTCCAAGAGAAGGGACAATCCTTCATGGAACTGTCAAATCTGTGTTCACACAACTGTTTCCTTCTCCAGGCACTGTGGTGCAGAGCAGCAGCAACACTTCAGTCACTTCCTTACCAATAAAATTAATTAAGAAGCTTAAAATATGAAACCAAGAGCAAGATTACCCTCATCCACTGACCCTACAAACTGCAAGGCCCAAAGTGCACAGTGGGAATTAAAGCAGAACTGAGCTCACATCTCACTCTGTGGCAACACAGCATCAGGGACTGTCCCAAAAACACTGATGGCTCCCAGAAACACAGAGCAGGTCATTTATTTATCATCAATTGCTCTCCACACAGACAACAAAACTGCTAATCCTGGCCCTGGATCACTGTAATCTTCTCCCACTCCCCAGTTACCCCAGGAATCCACAGAACAGTGTCTGTCTCTCAGATCCCACCTCCCTGAATCCCAGGGATGCTGTTGCTTCCCTGCCTCGCCAAGTTCAGCTCCCTGGCTCTGTCTCCAGTGTTCAGGGCTGTGTTTTGGTTCTTCCCCTGCTCCTGTTCCCCACTGACACCACTGGCTGTGTTCTGGTCTCACCTCTGTGTTACTGCTCACACTCCTCGTGCCTGGCTCTCCCCACCCTGCAGGATCCCTTCCACTCCTGCAGGATCCCTTCCACTCCTGCAGGATCCCTTCCACTCCTCCAGGATCCCTTCCACTCCTCCAGGATCCCTTCCACTCCTCCAGGATCCCTTCCACTCCTCCAGGATCCCTTCCACTC
>JAWWLV010000078.1:2913001-2931074 GCA_035041135.1 Platyrinchus mystaceus
CGCGGGTGCCGGGGTGGGGTGGGGGGGCTCTCCGGGGCTCTCTCTGACCCGTTCCCCCCGGATTTTCCCGGTTTTCCCCCCTTAGGCCGCCGCGCTGCGCGGCCCCGCCGAGCCCGCCGAGCTCCGGGCGGCCGCGCTGCTCCGCCCCGGGCGGGGACCCGGCGGCACCGAGAGCCCCTCGCCGCGGCTGGTGGCGCTGGAGCTGAAAGGTACCGGGGGTGGGCGGGGGGCTGGAAACCCTTCCGTGCCCGGGGCGGCATCACCGTGCCCGGGGCATCACCACCGTGCCCGGGGGGGATTGCCGTGCCCTGGGCATCACCACCGTGCCCGGGGCGGCATCGCCGTGCCCCGGGCATCATTACCGTGTCCGGGCCATCACCACTGTGCCTTGGGCATCATCACCGTGCCCCGGGCATCACCACCGTGCCCGGGCATTATTGCCGTGCCCGGGGCGGTATCGCCGTGCCTTGGGCATCATCACCGTGCCCTGGGCATCATCACCGTGCCCCGGGCATCACCACCGTGCCCTGGGCATCACCACCGTGCCCGGGGCGGCATCACCGTGCCCGGGGCGGTATCACCGTGCCCTGGGCATCATCACCGTGCCCGGGGCGGCATCGCCGTGCCCGGGGAATCACCACCGTGCCCTGGGCATCACCGGTGCCCGCGCTCTCCTCTTGCAGGCGGGGTGGGCGCGCTGAGAGCCGACGGGGCGGGCGCGGAGGCTGCGGTGCCCTGGTGAGTGCGGGCCGGGCCGGGGGCGATGCGGGGGGCGATGCGGAGCCGCCGGAGCTGCCGCCGCTTTGTGTCGCAGGGACGGGGCCGTGGCCGATTACCGGGACGCGCCGCGGGACGGCGGGAACCGCACGGTGAGAGCGGGTCCCGCCTCGGGTCCCGCATCGCGCCCCGCCCCGAGCAGGGACCAGGGCGAGCGCCCCGTAACTCCCCGCGCCGGGTTTTTTCCCGCAGGGAGACGCCGACGGGAAGGGCCGTCCCGGGAAGGGCAGTCCCGGCCCTGCGGTGCCAGGTGGGTGCCCGGGGGTGGGTTTGGGTTTGGGTCAGAGGGTTCCAGAAGGTCCCCTGTGCCAGGGGGGCTGCCGTGGGACGACGGGACAGTGACAAGGAGAAGGGAAGCAGTGGGATAAGACGGCTTTGCCTGCACACGGATGGGTCAGGGCGCAGCAAAATCCACAAAACCCGGTTTGTCCCTCTGAGCTGAAAGGACCTTTGCTCTTCCCCTCAGGAGCAGCTCCCACAGGGTCCCAGGACCCCCCCTCGGTGAGGCTCTGGTCCGATTACCTCAGCGTGCCCCTGCACCCCCGGAGCCTCCACGTGATCCGGCAGTACCTGCACGATGGGTACGGCCCCGCTTCGCCTCTTGGCCAGAACAGGGGCTGAGTTGTGCCTTCCAGGAGGAATTCAGAGGGCTGGGAATAAGCTCTTTCCTCCCCCTGCTCCCCCTTTTCTCTCCCACAGGGACTGTGGGTGTCTGGAAGCCTTTGCACAAGGTGAAAGTCTCCTGCAGGATCCCGCCTGCCTCGAGGAGCTGGAGGATCGGCTGCACTTCTTCGTGGAGGAGTGTGATTACCTGCAGGTTCACAGCCCAGGCCCAGCTCCCCCTGCTCTCAGGAATCCTCCTGCCTGCTCAGGATCAGGTGGTATCTGAGGTGCTGCCCCTCCTTCCACGCAGGGGTTCCAAGTGCTCTGCGACCTCCACGACGGGTTCTCCGGGGTCGGTGCCAAGGTGACGGAGCTGCTCCACGACGAGTTCTCGGGGAAGGGAATCCTGTCCTGGGGCCTCACCCCGGCCACCAGCAACGCAGCAGTAAGTGACCACCAGGGAGAACCAAACCCAGCTGCTGCTGCCCTGCCCAGCCCGGGGCTCGTCTGCACCTCCAGCATTCCAAAGGTTGGATTGGGTTTTTTCCACCCCCCCAGGATTCTCAGAGCGGTTTTTACAGGCTGCTCAACACGGCCCTTGGCATCGTCCACCTGTCCCAGCACAGCTCTCTCCTCTGCCCTCTGTCCCTCAGCGGGAGTTTGGGAATCAGGCCACAACCTCCTGTGACATTTCCATACATAAAATACGATGTAAGTCCTGCTCTTGCAGCTTCACCCCCCCTCAAAGTGTTTCCTCTGGTTTTAGTGATGCTTTTTCATGATGCTGTTGTGCTCAGCAGAGACTCTTTCCTGCCTTTTCACTGGGACTTGGCTCCCAACTTTTCATTCCCATAGCTTTTGAAAACATTTCCACGCTTCCTTGGCTGCTGTGCTTTCTGGGGCTTTGCTTTGTCAGTGTGTGGGCACTGAAAAAAAAGGTTTTCCTGCATCATTCTCCATGTCTGGAGTAACTCCAGGAGTCACTGGAGCCCCAGGAAGCTGCTGACAAGAAAACTGGCACCAGAGTGTGTGCCAGGAAAGAGCTGACCTGGAATTACTGCTAAAACACTGGCTGCTTATCCCAAACCTGGAACAATTCTTACACACTGGCTGCTTATCCCAAACCTGGAATTACTGTTCAACACTACTGATCCAAACCCTAAAAATCACTGTTACCCACTGGCTGCTTATCCCAAACCTGGAATTACTCTTAAACACTAATGATCCAAAGCCTAAAAATCACTGTTACCCTACTGGCTGCTTATCCCAAACCTGGACTAACTGTTACACTGACTCCTTATCCCAGCCCTGGAACAATTGTTACCCACTGACTCCTTATCCCAACCCCGAAATGACCATTAAACACCTTTTTTCAGGGCACAATTAAGTTAAATACACAAAACTGGGTTAAGGAACTGGTGACTGTGACCTGTCCCGTGACTGTCCCCCCTTTCTCTCCTCCCCAGCCCTCCCTGAACTACCACAGCAGTGCAATCCTGGCAGCAGCACTCGACACCCTCACCGTTCCCTACCGGCTCTGGTCCTCCCAGGGCTCCATGGTGCACTTTGCTGACTCCCTCACCTTCTCTGGGAGGAAGGTGAGGACACCAAGAACAGCCACCCCAATCCCTTCCCAGCTCTGCAGCAGGCAGGGAATGCTGTTCTGCTCTCCCAGGGAGGTGTTCCAGGCTGTTTGTCACCCCTGCTCCAGGTTGTGGCCGCGTGGGCGTCTCTCCCCTTCCCCGCCTTTCCCGGCTCTTCGCTCCCAGAGATTTTAAGTGCCCACCAGCAGGACGTGCCCTGGAAGCTCCTCCTGCCCTCCTGGAGGGAGCAAAAGGTCAGCTGCTGTTTTGCTCAGTCTGTTGTGCTGCGAGGAGTTTGCAGAGAAAGGCCCAGCAGGTAAATCAGAGTCTGAACCGCACTTCTGCCCTCGGAACTCCGGCTCTCCCAGCGGTGATTCCTCCCCGGAGTCATCCCCAAACCCCCTCCCTTCGGAGAGGAGCTGAATGGAGGAGCAGTCCAGTGACTGAGGCAGTTTGATTTCAGAGCAAAGCAGCTCAGAAGCAGCTGGGTCAGGGGTGTTTTCAGGCTGGAAAGCCCCGGTTTGGTTTCCTTTGCAGCCCCTCCCTGGCACGGCAGCCCCTGCACGGCTGTGAGAGCCCCGAGGAGACGCTCCAGCACTACCTCCACACCCACTTCCCGGGCTCCTTCAGGTGGGTACAGGTGGGGAGGGGGTTGGTTTAGACCAGGGAGCAGTTTAGAGAGGGTTCTGGGGTAACTTTATTCACCTTTCCCCCCCCCAGCACAGCCCACGTGCTCCAGCAGCCCTGCAGCACCCCACCTCCCTTCCCCCAGTTCTTCTCTCCTCTCCTGACCAGACAAGGCTTCCTCCAGGACAGAGCTCTGGGTCACTCCTCAGCAGGGCCTAACACAGGTAAAAAAATCACTAAAACAGCAACAAACAACCCCCCTCTGGAGGGTTTGCAGGGCACAAGCCACGAGCGCTGAGCTCTTTAAACCGAGGCAGCTCCTGGTGAAGAAACTGGGCCAGGCCCCGGATTTTGGTGGATGTTTAACCCCAGGCCCCGGATTTTGGTGGGTATTTAACCCCAGCTGTTGGTCTGACCCCACAGCTGTGCAGAGCATCCCCGTGCTGGCAGCCCTTCAGGCCTCCCCTGTGCTGCACGAGCTGCTCTCGGGGCTCTGGCGGGACCTGCGGGCGCGGAACGTGCGGCGCTGGAGCAGCTTCTTCACGGCCGGAGTGGAACAGGACGACTTCCAGCAGGCCCTGGAGGAGCTCAGGACTCTGTCCCAGTGCTACGAGACGGGGTTTGGAGGGGATGGCTCCGAGGATGAGGCAGATTCAGACTAACCCACCTTTGTTCCCGGGGACAGAGGGAGTGGGAGCGTCTTCGGGATCGATTTTGGAATAAAGGGAACAGTTTTGGAGATGGTCCAGCTGCTGCTTCCTTCTCACTTCCCCAAAACCCTCTTACAAAGGCTGACTAAATTCTCCAGCTACTCACCAGCTGTGTTGTAGAGGAGGAAAAAAGCTGCTTTTGGGGGGCTGTTTTTGTATGTTTGGGGTTGTTTGGTTGGTTTGTTTTTTATAACTGTGCCAAGTGCATTTGCTCTGCCCCGTCCAAATAAACCCACACAACGAACACAGAGCTCAGACTGGAACTTTCTCATATACAATCAACACGAGGGGAGAACTTAGAAAAAGTCCTGTGTTCTTTCCACATGAAAACTGACATCTCATAGGGTACAATATTTACATGTTGTGGTCTGGAGCTGCTGGGCCCAACCTGCCCCCCCTGAGCCAGGCGAGTGTCCACGAGCCCCAGCTCTGCTGTTTCTGTGCTGGAGCTCCCCAGGGAGGTTCTGGAGGACGTTCTCACCCCCACACCTTTCCTGGTGCCCCCAGTTTGGTACAGGCTGGAAGTGCAGCTCGTCAGGGTCGGAGCAGGGAAGGGAACAAAACCCGGGAAGGTGCCGCGTTAATACCTGTGCAAACATTCTCCCACAGCACCTGCCTAGCAGCAAACTGGCAAAACAAGCAAAAACCTCCTCTGGAGCAGTCAGTAGTTTGTCACCTCAGTCATCAGGTTCCTCCTCAGAGAGCAGCAGATCTTTATCTGACAGCTGGTCCGTGTTGCTGGTACTTGTCGCGTCCTCCTCGTCCTCGGAGCTCCCGTGGCAGGAGGTGTGGAAGAGCCTCATGAGCTCCCTGAACCTGTGGGACACCTGAGGGAACGAGGGGGGTCCCACATCACCAGTGGCCTGACAGGTGCCACGGAACTGAAATCTCGTGTCCCAAAGCTCGGGGTGTTTCGTGATGTTAAAAGAAAATAAATCTATAAATGCCACCGAGACGCTTCGTACAAGGAAGAGAGAAATGCAAGAGCGGGTTGTTGTTCTCTCTGGAAGAACAGTCATATTCTGCTGATTTGCAGGTAAAATCTGGCAGTTTGGGAAGGTTCAGAGACAAAACCAGGCAGGTTCTTTGTGGAGGAGGAGGAGGAGGAGGATGAAGACCTGAGCAGCCACTGAAACAACCCTGGCACCGGAATACATCTTGGGATTTCTGGCTCCAGGGTTTGTTTGGGTTTTGATTTACTTGCAGTTGGGATGATTTTTCATCAAAATTTAAAGTTTGGGAGGCTTAATATGAACAGCAAAACCCCCAACTTTCCTTCCCCTCCAGCCCCTTCCCCGTTCCCTGGGAGCTCTCCCACACCGATCCCTCACCTCGCTCGCCGTCTTGTTGCCCAGTTTCTGGGAGATGGCATGGAAGGTGTCCAGGTGGGCTCCTTTCTCCTGGCAGGTGGTGAGGATGACTCTGTCAGCCTCCCTGCAAAACAAGCAGCTGTGAGAACAGCCCCCAGAAAAACAGGGATGGAATTCAAGCTCCCCCCCTCCATGTGAAACCTCTTCAGGAGAACAACTCCCTGTGCAAGGGATCCCTTCACCCCTCCTGCCACCTCCACTCACAGCACCCATCCCTAAGCAGAGCTGCCTTTGAAGTTTTTTGGTGTTTTCAGCTGTTTTAAGGGTTTTTCAAGGAGAAAAAAGATTCTTTCCCAGGCTGACGTGCTCCAGTAACGGGAGGAACGAGCTCTGATGGTCAGAGGAAAGGAGGCAGGAACATTGAACCAGAGGGGCCAGGACACAGCAGAAAATGGGAATACAACAGGACAATGAAAGGATCCCCTGCAATGTGAGAGCTGGAGCCAAAGAGTGAAGGCAGGAAGGGCAGGTCAGGCAGCAGTACCTGGTCCAGAGCACGACCTTCTCCCCGGTGGAGCTGACCTTGCTGTTCTTGGCACACACGGTGGCCTCTGTGACCTTCTGCTGCTGCTGCTCCTCTTCCCTGTGCCCCAGGCAGGCTGGAGCCACCCTGGGCTCTGGCTGCTCACGCTGCTGATGCACCTGGAGGCAGCTGTTTGCCTTTGTCCTGCCCTCAGGGGGAGCATCTCCAGTGCAGGCCGTGCCCTCGGCCCCCCGACCCAGCGGGGCTGTGCCACCCGCGGGCACCCAGCCCTGCCCACCCTCAGCTCTGCCCTCCACGGGCACCCCTGGCCCCCCAGGTCCTTCCCCAGCTGCTGCTGAAGCAGGGCCAGGCCCCCTGAGCCTCTCTGCTGGGTCAGCAGGAGGCCCCTCAGTCTGCCCAGGGCAGGGTGGAGGTCCTGGAGCCCCTTTTGGTGGAGGAGGCAGCAGCAGATCCCTGCTCAGCCCAGGGGAACCATCATCCCCCTTCCCTCCAGGCTGCTGCCTCAGCCCCACACTCCCCACACTCCCCACAGTGTCTTTGGTTTCTTGAGGTAGTTTTAGAGCAGCTTTTTGCAGCTGGGCCCACGTGGGGCCCGTGGCAGCAGAGTCTCTGTCCTGTGCAGGGTCCACACGGGCACCTTCTGGCACCTGAGCAGCAGGAGGGGCAGGTTTGTCACCAGGTCCATGTCTGCTGGAGGCAGCTTTTCCTTCCAGGGGACATCCTGGGAAGAAACCCAAGCAAGGTGAGATGAGAGGTGTCATCAAGAAAAACTCCTGGAGGCTTTCAATCCCTTGACTTTTTTTAGGGAGGTTTTTTATTTTAGGAGCCTAATGCTGCAAATGAGAGCAGCTCTGTCATTCCACCTGCACCTGGGCTGCAAAGACCATCTACAGGCAAATTTTCTTCACCACTGTGAGTTACCACAACTGTGGGAAGCGCTGAAGACACAACAACATCTCGGGTGAACTGCCCAGAGTGAAACCCTGCAGTGAAAGAGCCACTGCTGCTCATTTAAAACAACATTTAAACCTGTGTTTCACTTCGTGCTGCCCCCCAACAGCAGCACAGACTCGGATCTGGCACCCAAAGGAGGAAAAGATCTCCCTCAAAGCTGTTTTTTTCCTTAGGTATTTATCCAATAATTGTGGTTCTCCTTGACTGAGGAAGAAAAGAGCACCACCATTTAGAGATGGGGGGTTTGAACTCTGGGAAAAGAAAGGGAAACTGGGAAACAACCAGTACCATGGACTGGCAGGACTGGTATCCTGGCAAGGGGAGCTTAACCTGGACCAGCCCTTGGGAAGATTCCCCAGGCAGGGAAGATTTTGTTGAAGGAGGAACACAGGAGTGAAAGAAAAAAAAAAATGAACCAGGATTATCAGAAATTCTCATTATTCCCAGTAAATGTGCACCAGAGAGTCCTGGAGCTCCGTGTGAGGGGAGGATTCCACACCTGCCAGTGCAAAAACACTTTCACCCACCTGCACACACTGAGTCCACTTTCCTGGGAGCAGGTTTGGGTTTGCCCTGGGCCTCCTCCCCCTCGTCCCTGCTCTCCAGGAGCTCCTCTGCAGGTTCCCTGGGCACCCCAGAATCCTTCCCTTCTGGCTGAGGACTCGACTCCTGCTGGGCCAGGTTGGCACTCAGCTCTTGGGAATCCTTGCTTTTATAGAACTTGCTGTCACACACCTGCAAAGCAACCCCAGAGGGACAGTCACACACGTGGCCTGAGCAACCCAGCCCACCCCCAGCTCTGCCTGGGCTTCCCAGGCATTCCTGCCCTGCCAAAGGCTTCACTTGGCACTATGGTTATTGTTATTGTTATTATTATTATTATTATTAACAGGCACAGTTTTCCCCCAGTGGCCACACCAGCATCTTGCACTCAAAAAGCCTGTTCTTAACCCAAAACAACATCCAAAAATGACATCATTTAGCACAGCAAGGAGGGGCAGAAGGGAAGTGAGGAGGAGGGAGGAGGGAGAAGGCTGGGCAGAGCTCCAGGCAGGCAGACACTGCTGGACACCTTGGGATTGACTTCCTTCCTCATCCCTTTATTTGGGAGACAGGAGGATCATCACTGACCTTACTGCTGCAATGGCTGCAGCTCCTCCTTTTGCTTTTCTTGAGCTTGAGGTCGCTGCTCCCTTCGTGGCAGGAACAGGGACATTCCTTCATCCCCTCCACCCACTCCACCTCCTGGGACAGACACACGGACAGGGGGCAGGGGCTGAAGGGGTGATGCTGCTGGCAGAGCACAACAGGAGCATTCCAGCCCCTCTTGTGATGCCTCCTAATCCATCCCCAGCAGCTCAGAGCCCACAGGGAGCCCCCCCAGCCCCACCTTGTCGTTGTGTTGGCCTCCAATCTCCTTCCTCTTCTTGCTTCTTGCGGCCCCGTGGATCTTGGGCGGCTCGTCCTCCTCCTCCACGTCAGGCAAAGACACCTCCTCAAAGCCATCAAACTGCAGCAGAACCAAACACACAGCACTGCTCCCAGCTTTGTTCTGCCCCACAGACACAAATCCTGCCCAGAGATTTGAAGGGTTTCCCTTCAGGTCCACCAGCAGCTCTCCCACCCCACCGCTTCCCCCCTCCCTGGAATGCAGCCCCTCTTTGAGTCCTTCCACTTCCAACGTGTCTCACATCCCTGCTTTTATCCCTTCTGGCCTCAGAAAAAGGTTGCTGCACCTCGTACTCCTTCTCTTCTGTCCAGTTGATCTCCTCAAAGTCTCCCATCCTGCTGGCCGAGGGCCTCAGGTGGTCGAAGAACACGGAGAACTCGTCCTGCAGGTGGTCGTGTCCCTTCAGCAGCTGCCACATCTGGGTCTTCAGCTGCAGGACAGAAACCCAGAGAGCCTCAATTCCACGTCAGCACACTGCTCCCTGAAGGATTCCCAAAGCAAGTGGAGCAGCAAAGGCTTGTTGAGCCTCCAGAGTGGATGTCTGTGCTTGCACTGCAGCTTTTCCCGAGTGTTCCGAGGTCATTCCACTCCCAGCCATCAAATCAGCGTGGAATTACCCCTCCAGAATTCCAGGAGGGAATTACCCCTCTGGAGGGGGCTCCAAGCTAAAAATCTCACCTGTAAGGTGACAAGGGTGAGGTGGGAGAGAGGAGACAGGCAGGGCATCAACTGGGTGACCCCTTGAAGAGGCAGCTCCAGTTCTCCCTCAGCCCAAGGCCAGGTTGGATCGCTCCAGTGAAAGGTTTCCCTTCCCAGGGCAGGGGGTGGAACAGGAGGAGCTTTAAGGTGCCTCCCAACCCACCCCATTCTGTGGTTCTGTGGACTGAGCTTTGCCCCAGACTCCTGTCCAGGAGCAGCACAGGGGGACAGGGGGTCAGGCTGGAATCACCCTCGGGGGTTTGGGGGGACACTGGAATCACCCTCGGGGGTTTGGGGGGACACTGGAATCACCCTCGGGGGTTTGGGGGGACAGGGGGACACCTGGTTACCTCTGCAATCTCCTGGGGCAGACAGTCTGCACAGCTCTGCAGGACTTTGATGATCTTCTGGTGGTGGGCAGGGTTTTCAGCAAAGCAGATCTCCAGCTGCCTGAGGAACTTGCGGCTCTTCTCGAAGGCCTGTTGCTCCTCAAACTGCAATAAAAACCAACCCCAGTCACCCTCAGCTCCAAGAACACCCTCCCAAACACCTCGAGGTGGCTTCAACAAGCCTTAAAATTCCTGTCCTGCTCTTTGTTTTCCCTTGCACTGGTGCTCCTGGCAAAGCTGGGGGACGTGGAGGAGGAGAGGCCACACTTTGTGTAAACCAACATCAGGTTCTGCTTCAGCCACCTGCTCACAGAACAGGGGCTGGACATTCTCAGAGAGAATGGAAGAGGTGAAACCCTCTGTTCTGTAAGTGCAGGGCTGACCTGGAGGCCAGGGGAACCAAAGGCCAGCTCTGCTCCATCTGCTCAGCACTCCCCGTGGTCAGGCTGTGATGGAGCTGGGAAAAGGCTCCCCCAGTCACCCCCAGCAGGAGATTTACAACCAACACCAGAACTTCCCAGTTCTGATTCAGAAACCAGCAAGTGATTTAGCAGCCCCTTTGCCCCAGGGAGGACTCTTCATCCTTCCACAGCCATTCAGGCTGTTTAAAATCCAGCCTCCCCCTCTCCTTCCACCCACCAGCCCACACTCCAAAGCTTGCTCTGGCAAGAGGAAGGCAGCAAAATCTGTGAGCAGCTGGGGCCAGTCGTGCAGCAGCTTCTGGAGGGTGGAATAGAGATCCACAGCCGTCCTCTTGTCTGTGCTGATCTCAAACTCGTAGATGACACGAAGGAAGTCCTCGTACTTCCCAGGAATGTGCTGCAGCGTTTCACGGACCTGGAAAGGGCAGCAGGGCTCAGTGACAGCCAGGGAGGAAGGGAGTTAATCATGGAATACCTGGGGTGGGAAGGGATCAACTCATTTCGCCTCCCACCAGCTCAGGTTGCTCCAACCCGGCCTTGGACACCCCCAGGGATCCAGGGGCAGCCACAGCTTCTCTGCCCAACCTGTGCCAGGATTTCTCCCTGAATTCCTCTGCCCTGGTGATCTTTGATCTCCCCCCTCCCCAGAATTTACAGGGTGCTTCCAGTTTCGTTGAGCCAAACTCTTCCTCGAAGTCTGTATGGCCCTTATAGCCCCCCCCAAGGGTCCTTACAGCCCCCACAGCCCCCCTAAATAACCCCTATAACCCCCCAGAAACCCCCATAACCACCTGAGCTGCTCCCAGGAGAAGGGAACCCAACCAGGACCACGGAGCTCTGAAGCTCAGAGGGGTCTGATGCTGTGGAGCCACCTGAGCACCCCCAGCCCTCAAACCCTTCACTCCCACCTCCCCCAGAAAGCAAGAAAACCCCACAGGTCAAGGCCACACAACGGGGGGTGTGAGGAGAATTAACCCCATCCCGGTGCTCCCAGTCAGCCCTGTGGCTCAGATCTGTGCCAGGGCACTGCCAAGTGTCCCTCACCCTGGTCAGGTAGGCCTGGGCAAAGGCCAGATCCTTCTGCTCCCTCAGGGGGTCCCTCTCCAGGATGTCCTCGTCGTACAGCAGCAGCAGCTTGGAGGTGTCTTTGCTGCCACGAGCCCGGCCCCGCTTGTTCCTGGTCCTGTGGGAGCTCCTGCCCTTCCCAGGGGCCTTCAGGTTCTCTCCTGGGGAGGAGCACAGGGTGAGCTGGTGGCACAGGGCAATATCCCAACAGAAAGGCAGGCTGCAGACTCAGTGACGAGCTCCTGTCTCCCCTGGAAGTGCAGGAGCAGCACAATTCCCAGCCTGGCCAAAAAATCTCACACTGGCTGTTTGTTTTCACAGCATCTGACAGGAAAAACCTCTGGATACACCGACGAGCTGTTCCCTCAGCTCCAACCTGCTAAAAACCACCAGGCTCCTGCACTCCAGGGCAGAACAACGGTGGGGGGACACACACAGAGATGCAACAAGAGCATCAGAGCTGGTGTTCACTCTGCAAACGACCCTTTTAGCTGATTATTTACACAGCAGAGTTAAAATCACACATAACAATCACACAGCAAGGAAGGAAACGGGGTACTCAGGTGCTACATCAAGGTTTTTGTGGCTTTAGCCTTAGGAATCTGCTGGTTTAATGGGCTGAGGTTCAGCTCCTCAAAGTTCATCTCCCACTCTGCTGGACCCTGTTAAGGTTTTGTTTTGCTTCATTTCATTCCCCCCATCACACACAATTCAGCTCAGCGAAGATTTGGCTGCTCAATATTGCTCTGATTAACTGACACAAACCACAAACCTGCCTGCAGGTTTCTGAGGCACAAAAACACTTCAGAATGGACTGAAGGGCCCTGGTTCAGGTGTGCCAGGACTTCTGTGGGCCCTGATCTGACAGGACTGTGGCTGAGGCACAGAACTGCAGTTCCAGCACACCCACAGCCCTCACCTGCCGGAGTTCTGTGGGTCTCCACCTGGGGGGAAGCTGCCTTTGCCAACGTGAAGGCAGATTTGGGCTCCTCTGATGTATCTCCACAGGTTTCATCGTCTTTCTGTGAACTCTCTATCCCTTCCCCTTCCTCCTCCTCCTCTTCCTCGGGCTCAGAGTTCTCCTCCTGGGAATTCTCCTCTTCAGAATCTCCTTCCTGGCTCAAACGTCTCTCTGTTGCCAGCCAAGTGAGTTTTTCCATGGTCTCCTTAGAAAGCAACGACAAAAGAGCATCACATTGTTTTATTTTACTGTTCAGTGTCCCTCAGCAACCCCCTCCCTGCCTCATGATTCCAACAGCCAATCTCACAGATCAGCATCTGCCCCAAAATTCCATGAAGGAACAGAATTCAGAACCCTCCAGAGCTGCCTGGGTTGTTTTTTTTTTTTAATTCTGAAAAATTAGATTTCAGAATCTGCCATTCAGCAGACCAGGCCTTGAGTTAAAGAGATGGGATTCCTTAAATGATCACCTTGGCTCTTAAAGGCCTGCTGGAAGTGTGACCTGGAAAATGAACTGTCACTTGAAGCAGTTCCTGCTGAAGAACAGCCTCGCTGAGGAGTCCCTGCAGCTCAGCAGAGTTTAAATCTGTGTATTTTCAACACACCCCTTTAGCTTTGGACTTGGAATCTGCTCAGGAGAGCCCGGTGTCCAATTTCTCTGTGATGCCAAGGTACTCCAGGGCCACCAGCCCACCTTTCCAGCTGAACTCCCACCGTGTTTTGCCCCGACCCCACAGGCTGTTTCTGGACACCCCCAGTTCCACCAGCAAGGTTTGAAGGTTTGGTTTTTACCTGGAGCTCCGGCACTGACAGGACAGACTCCTCCGAGGCCGACGACATCTCCTCATCCTCGTCCTGGGTGAAGTCATCAAAGTCATCCTCCTCCTCCTCCTCCTGCCCTTCCCTCTCCCCCGCGGCCTCGGGGCCCGCCGGGGTCCCCACGGACTGCCCGTCGCCGCTGGACGAGTCCTCGGGTCTGCCCGGGGGGCTGCTGAACTCGGGCTCGCCCTCCCCGGGGCAGGGGGGGTTCCGGGGGGACTCGCTGCTCCCCGGGGGCCCCCCGGCCGCCGCCTCCCCCTGCTGCTCCCCCCGGGCCGGGGACTGCCGGGCCCGGCCGCGCTCCTCATCCTCGCCGTCCCCGCCGGGCTCGCACGGCTCCTCCACGCTGAGCTCCTGGCCGAGGCCCAGCGTGAACTCCTCCTTCTCCTCAGCACGCAGCACGTCCCTGTCCGGCCCCGGCTTCGCCTCCCTGGGAGCACCGTGGGACTCTCGGGGCTCGCCCTTGGCCGCCTCTCCCGGCTCCTCCAGCAGCTCCAGCGGCTCCACGGCGCTCCCGTCCCTCTCTCCCCACCCGCAGCACTCGGCCCTGCTCCCCTGGTCCTGGCTGCCCCCCTGGGGAAGGGCAGTGCCAGTGCCAGTGCCAGTGGCAGTGCCACGCTCCTCCTCGGGGCACAGCGACGAGCAGGGAACGAAGAGCTCCGGCGGCGGCTCCGCCTTGGGCTCGGCGCGGCCGGGGGGAACCAGGGCGAGCTGCTCCTCGCCCTCACCCACCGAGGGCGCAGGGAGACCCACGGGGCTCGGGGAGACGATGAGGGACGGGATGGACGAGGTCACCAGGGGCTGGTTCAGGGGGCACGGGAAGGGGGCCGGGTTCACCAGCAGGGTGGTGACCGGGATGGCCTGAGGGCCGCGGCCCACGGCGCCGATGGGCTGGATGACGTTGCCGATGTTGACCACCTTCACCGTGGCGGCAGGGACGGTCAGGATGACGGGGGGTGGCTGGATCAGAGGGGGAGGTTTGATCAGGGGGGCGGGTTTTGTCCCCTTTTTCCTCTGGTAGCCCCTGCGAGCACAAGGCCGGCGGGTTTTCGGCCCGGCCAGAGGCGGGAGCATCAGCTTGGGCTGGAAGGCGACGGGCTCTGAGGGCACCAGAGCGGGCGGCACAGCAGCTGGGAAGGCCTGTCTGGAGTCCTGGTGGGCAGCAGGGGGCACGTTCTGGAATTCCGAGCCGTCCCCACCTCCCAGCACCGCCGGGACGCCGAGCGGCTGCGCCGCCGGCACCGCCGGCACCACCGGCGCCGGCTGGATGGGCCGAGGGACCTGGAGCAGGACCTTGCTGGGAGCAGCCTCGGGCTGGGACGGCTTCACAGCCTTCTGGGTGCTGGCACTGGTGGAGCTGGGCTGCACCCCGGGGTTGGGGCGGATCAGGACGGGCTTCAGGGCCGAGGATCTCTGCCTCCTCCACGCCCGCCGCGAGAACCGGTTGGCCAAGGGCTTCAGGGTCAGGACGAGCCCCTTGGGCATGAGCAGAGGGTATTTTTCGTCGTGTTCCGCGTCTGGAGTTTCCTTTGCTGCCCCCAGAAAGGCGGATTCTGCAGCAGGAGAACCCGGCACCTCCTTGGCATCTTCTGCCAGCTGCTTCAGCACCCCCTGGATGGAGGGCAGACTTGCCTGAGGGAGCAAGAATTCATCAGGATTTGTTCTTTACAGGCTGTTCCCGTATTCCCACCTTCCCACAGCACCACAGAAGGGGACAGAGAGCAACTTCCTTCCACAGGTGGCTTTTTATTTACTTTATATTACTCTATATTGCTTAATATCACTTTAAATTCATGATCTCTGAGATCCCGAGAGAAACAACCAAGCTATTGAGAGATCCCGAGAGAAACAATAAATTGCTTTATGAAGTTTGGTTTTGTGGGAAGGAAAGTTCCCCCTGGAACAGTGGGTGGTCAGGAGAGCTGGATTTTATGGCATTTTATGGCATTTTATGGCATCTGAGTCCAGTTTCTTCCTCAGACACTGCTCTTCCCCCTCCAGGCCTGCAACTCCTCGGAGGAGACCCAAGGAAAAACCCACAAGCAAAACCCACAAGAAATCCAAGGAAATCCAAGGAAAACCAAGGGAAAACCCACAAGAAATCAACCAGAGCATAAAGGGGATAAGGAAGCACCTTCAGCCAGAATGGCAGGCGATGTTCCTCCCTCTCCACGGGCGGTTTCCACTCGTGGGGTTGGACTTCCTCACAGCACTTCACCAGCACAGGCAGCTGCTTTGTCTTCTTGTAGTACTGGGAGGAGACAGGAGAGAATTCCAGACAGTTCCACCTGCCCAGGGTGGGGAGGAGGAGGAGGACTGTGCAATGAAGTGACTCTCATCACTGCCTTAATAAAGTTCTGCCCACAGAAACAGTAAAAATTAAACCCCAAGGCCGAAGCGAAGCTCTCTGCCACCCTGGCTGCCCTCAAAGGAGGCAGGAGGTTCTAGAAGATGTCCAGGCAAACTTGTTTTAAGTGTTTCTGGTCCTTATTCTCTCAGGGTTATTGCCCTGATGGAGCTTCACCTGCAGGCAGCACTTCTGTGCTACCCCAAAGGTTCTACTTACATGTAAGGTTTTATTTATTACACTTGTGCTACTCAAAAGGTTCTACTTATATGTAAGGTTTTATTTATTACCCTTTTGCTACTCCAAAGGTTCTACTTATTTATTACACTTGTGCTACTCAAAAGGTTCTAATTTTATGTGAGGTTTTATTTATTACCCTTTTGCTACTCCAAAGCTTCTACTTATTTATTACACTTGTGCTACTCAAAAGGTTCTACTTACATGTAAGGTTTTATTTATTACCCTTGTGCTACTCCAAAGGTTCTACTTATATGTAAGGTTTTATTTATTACACTTGTGCTACTCCAAAGGTTCTACTTATTTATTACACTTGTGCTACTCAAAAGGTTCTACTTTCATGTAAGGTTTTATTTATTACACTTGTGCTACTCCAAAGGTTCTTCTTTCATGTAAGGTTTTATTTATTACACTTTTTTGCTACTCCAAAGGTTCTACTTATATGTAAGGTTTTATTTATTACACTTTTTTGCTACTCCAAAGGTTCTTCTTTCATGTAAGGTTTTATTTATTACACTTTTTTGCTACTCCAAAGATTCTACTTACATGTAAGGTTATATTTATTACACTTTTGCTACTCAAAAGGTTCTTCTTTCATGTAAGGTTTTATTTATTACCCTTTCGCTACTCAAAAGGTTCTACTTATTTATTACCCTTGTGCTACTCAAAAGGTTCTACTTTTATGTAAGGTTTTATTTATTACCCTTGTGCTACTCAAAAGGTTCTAATTTTATGTGAGGTTTTATTTATTACCCTTTTGCTACTCAAAAGGTTCTACTTATTTATTACACTTGTGCTACTCAAAAGGTTCTACTTATTTATTACACTTGTGCTACTCCAAAGGTTCTAATTTTATGTGAGGTTTTATTTATTACACCTGTGCTACTCAAAAGATTCTTTTTTATTACACTTGTGCTACTCCAAAGGTTCTACTTACATGTAAGGTTTTATTTATTACACTTTTTTGCTACTCCAAAGGTTCTACTTATATGTAAGGTTTTATTTATTACCCTTTTGCTACTCAAAAGGTTGTATTTATGATTCTTAAACCAGGATGACTGAAGGAACAGTTGTACCAGGACTATGCTGGGCTCTGAAGAGTCAAACCAACCACTTGCAAAGTCCAGGGGATAAAATCCTCTGGAATCAAACCCTCACCTTTAACAAGGGGATCACATTTTCTCCTGGGTGTCAGCCCCCAAAAAAGGGGTGTAAGACCCCCCAGGCTGGCAGTGCCCCCTTACCCTGATGATGTTGTCGTCGGGGGCGCGGCTCATGTTGAGGTTCTTGATCCTCACCGTGAGCTGATGGGCAGTTTTGGTGGGCAGGAGGTACTTACTGATCAGGGGCTTTGGGAACTCGGTGCCCTCAAAGTGCTTCAGCCCCAGAGCCAACAAACTGCAACAGAGAGGAGGAGGGGAGGGAGACAAGAAGCCTTCCAGCCCCTGGGGTTTGCAACCCAGGAACGGCTCCTTAAATAAAACAAACCCCATTTCCGCGCTCCTGGAACGGGAATTCCGAGCACCTACTTGTCCTCGGCCTTGGTGAAGACAATCTTGTCCCTGGGAGGGTTTGGTCTCAAGGAACAGACTGGCAGCAACTCTGGGTACATGAAGACTCTCCTGGTTGCAAAAATCCAGGCCACTTGTTTTGGCAAACAGGAGAATTCACTGGCTGAGGGGAGAAAGAATTATCAGGTAAGGACAGAAATGGGTGTGGACAAATGTTTGACCCCCCCTGACTTCTTGAAAACACCATTTCTTTTACTGCCCCCACTGCAAAAAGAGACTTCCATCCTGGTTTTTAGTGTTCTTAGTTTTTCCTTCTAAGTTCACACCAGCAAAAGGTAAAATTCCTTTTCCCTTTCCCCCTTTTCTTTTGCTTTATGTAATGAAAAAGCTCCTGGGAGTATTTCAAGTGAATTCCCTCTCTGAAGCAGCAGCAAAATCCCAAACCAAATGTTTGAAACAGTCTGGAAGCTTTTTTTTTCCCCCCCCCAAGGAAAGGAGTGTTTCCTTGGTGTGTGTTGACCAGCACATCTGGAACAATTAATTCCAGTTTCACCGATCCCTGATGGGCTTTTGCAGCTCAGAACATTCATCTGCAGGACAATAAAAGGGCTGGATTATGATGTCAAATAAAACTCAACAGGTTGTTTAATGTGCAAGATTAGGAAGCAAAAAGGAGCCAAGGGGGTGGTTTTAACTAAAAATACCTCACCAAAAAAAAGAATATTAATTCATTCTTAGAATCCTGAAACGGTTTGGGCTGGAAGGGACCTCAAAGCTCATGTGGCAGGGACAGGGACATTTTCCACTAGCCCAGGTTGCTCCAACCTGGCTTTGGACACTTCCAGGGATCCAGGGGCAGCCACAGCTTCCCTGGGCAACCTGTGCCAGGGCCTCCCCACCCTCCCAGGGAAGGATTTCATCCCCACACCCCACCGAAGCCGTTCCTCTCCTCCCTTGCTCGGGGGTCCCTGTCCCTGCACCACCACCCCCCTGAGCTGGGCAGGGCACTGGCCTGACTGGGACTGGGAGGCTCAGCAGGGCCCCTGTGGGGTCACTGGGGCTGCT